>VWZY01012239.1:101671-114708 GCA_013399075.1 Chloroceryle aenea | reverse complement strand
GAGATGGAGTTTTATGCCAGTGGAACGTGTACGAACATAACATACAAATAACAGCCTGAACAGAAAAGAAAGAGTGATTTAGCTGGAAGCATGGCAAGAAACATCTCCGACTGTTGTCAAATACATCAGGAGGAGTATTTTCTGCAAAGCCCAAATGATTTTGGTAGCCTACATCTCATTCCCGAAAGTCTATCCTATTACATCCAAGAAAATTAATTTGGGTTAATTAAAAAGACCAATTTAAAGTGTGTTAGGATATATCCACATAGTGTACAACTGTCAAGCTACCAAATACCCTTATCTGTGGCAGCTTTTGCAGGTCCCCAGCCTGCTGCAAAGTGGAGCACGTTCTTTGGACCCATCCTGAAAGCACTGTCTTGTTTTTTGAGGTTGGACTGGTCTCTGAGCGCCGGGTCTGCGTCAAATTGCCCGGAGCAGGACAGTTTGGGCAGGCTGGAGAGCTGCTGATCCTAACTGGACTTCTTAAGCTGGGAGAATTTTGTTTCTGAATAAGTTTGTGGAGTCCGCTTAGGATAAAAAACTGACTTCACCGAAACATTCAGCGAGGCATTTTATTAACCTCAGCATTTAATGAGATGTTCTATTAACCATCCAAAGTGAGCAAAATGCCATTTTCATGAATGTTATTTAATGTTGTTTAATTCATAAAGGGTGATTTCCGAGAAACCCTTGACCTCTCATTTCAAATGAATTTCATCACAGTGTTTGGATTTACAATTTCAAAGGTCTATTGTTTCTAGAAGTGACCCGTTTGGGAAGGATCTGAGTCAGTGAGATGCTTTGGTTCCTCCTTGACTTTGCTGAACTCGTTAATTCATGGGGTAGAGTCCAGATAAATGACTAGGATGATCCCAAAAGCGAATTTTCCAGTATTTGTAGGCTAATGTTTTTATCCTCAGCTGGTGCTGGGGGAATTGTTGTGCCTTACCCAAGGGGTTACTATAAATTAAGAAGTCTCAAGTCGTCCCCGTGTCACTGCAGAGTCACATCTCCACCATCCCAGTGTGAAGGTCCAGGATCTTCACTGTTCTCTCACAGCCATACGAGTTCATTTGGATACTTAGGTTTGTGGCTTGGGCAGCTCTTTGAGCTGATAAAATCCTGCTGTGATATTTGAAAACCATAATATTTAAAAATGGCAACTCCCCTGTCCAGAGAGTTTGGGAGAGAACAGATGTCTCAGAGGAAGGGAGCGCTCGCCAGCTACTAATTCTGGGGGAAGATTGGGAGCCTTTTGAATAGGGTGCTATTTTTATAGTCTTCTGCTGATTGATGTGATAGCAGAGAAATCCATTCCAGACCTACGATGCTCACAGAGATCCTGTGGTTGACTGAGCGCGTTCCATCCTTCTGATGAGTTTATATTTTGTTCTCTTTCCAGTGTCAGCCAAACCACGACCTCACAGCGATGAGTACACCAAGAAGATTCCACCTCCGAAGCCGAAACGAAATCCCAACACTCAGCTAAGCACGTCTTTTGACGAAACGTACATCAAGAAGCACGGCCCTATGAAGACGACGCTCACGAGGGACGCCTCTTTGTCGCAGGTCAGCAGTCCTGCCCCGGACACAGAGGAGGAAGAGCCTGTTTATATCGAAATGGTTGGGAATATTCTCAGAGACTTCAAGAAGGACGAGGATGACCAAAGCGAAGCAGTCTACGAGGAGATGAAATATCCTATATTCGATGACGTAGGCCAAGATTCAAAATGTCAATGTGAATACGACCATCACACGTGTTCTTCTCAGTGTGCTACTCCCACAGTGCCTGACCTCGATTTCACCAAGTCTTCAGTGCCATCTACTCCCAAGGGCTTGCTTTGTGACATACCCCCACCATTTCCAAATCTGCTTTCTCACAGACCTCCGCTGCTGGTGTTCCCACCAGCACCAGTGCAGTGTTCCCCAAATTCTGACGAGTCTCCTCTAACTCCACTGGAGGTCACAAAGCTTCCCGTTTTGGAAAACGTGTCTTACATCAAACAACAAGCTGGAGCTTCTCCATCTTCACTGCCTCCTCATACGCCTGGCCATCAAAAACTGGAGAAAGAGCAGACGGTATCTCATGGCACTAGCACCCCTGGGCACACCTCCTCACCTCCTCATCCCTCTACCTTATACCGAACACAGTCTCCACACGGTTATCCTAAAAGTCACTCTGCCTCACCTTCTCCTGTCAGTATGGGTAGGTCTCTTACCCCATTAAGCCTCAAAAGACCTCCACCTTATGACTCTGTACATTCAGGAAGCCTCTCAAGAAGCTCTCCATCAGTGCCTCATTCTACAGCCAGAAACACATTGCAAGAAGGGGGAAAGATGGTAAATGCCTCGGTCAGTACCTACGGGTCATCATCGCAGAGCGGTTCCCGCTCTCGGACCCCCACCAGTCCTCTGGAGGAACTAACCAGCCTCTTCACCTCGGGACGAAGCCTCCTGAGGAAGTCCTCCAGTGGCAGAAGATCTAAGGAACCTGCAGAAAGTAAGTTCTTCATGTAATTTTCCCTCGCTCTTCCTCGTACACTGTCATCTTGCACTGTGTTTTACTGAATCGAACGCTTGCAAAAATTTCATCCCTCAGAATTCTGAATTCCTCACAGAAAATTCTGGTAATGGGAAGCACAGCGGTTGTTGTTAAAATTGCTTTAATCTTCATATTTTTTGTGTTTTTAAGATTTGTAAGTGCACGTGCTAGTCATAAAACCGTTGTCGACCAACCGCAGCACTTTGCTTCTTCCTTGTCTCGGTGCAAATCAGGAACGATGACGCTGACACGGGAAGGTTGAGGGGAGGATGGAGTTTGTGAGGTACTGAGAATGGGTGCAGCTTATCTGCTTAGTTTGGCTTTAATATTTTTGCATCCCGCGATCATAAACACCGGTGGCCGCGCACGAGTCTTGGCGCTGTGGCTTGGGAGGGTTTGCTAAGTGATTACAGTAATAAAAAGACAGTAGCTCCAGGTTTGTGTGCTGGGTGGGAGCAGGTTGGTGCCTGAAAGATGAGGTGATCCGTGTACTTGCAGCCCAGAAGGCCAAACATAATGGGCTGCGNATGCTTCTATGAGTCTGTAATCCTATGATTGTATACTTGGTAACAGTTGTGGGGGGGTGCTGTGACATTTACAACTAACTGCAGGGAAGGGGCAGGGAGGTTGTGGCCAAGTGCAGGTAGTATTGAACTTTATTAAACACGCTTCTTATTCATAAGAGAGCAGAAATCCCCCATAAAGCCCATGCTGCCTGGTGGGCTTCATCAGCTGGACGGTTTTGTGCCCACCGATGTCAGCAGAAGGGCCAGGGTTGGAACCTATAGAAATTCTTGTGGCAAATGCTGGGGAATTGCAGCAAATCTCTGCTGCTGCCTCATTCCTGCCTCCAGGAGGGTACTGTCTGTGTTCCACCTGACAGAAATGGAATGCAGCCCTTTCAAGGGACCATCCATGGATAGATTTAAAATAAATCATGCCCTGCAGATTGGTGCCCAGAGCAGCTTTTTCTTGGCCTCTCCAGGAGCATTCTGCTCGCTCCTCGGGAAGCAGAAATGTGCTCCTTATCTATCGGTCAGAAGGGTAAGACAAGGGAGGTGTGAAATAGAAACAGCCTTCATTTAATTTAAGGACAAAGCACTCAGGTGATAAATGGACACCAGTGGTGGAAAGGCTCTGGAGTGCAGCTGTGTGGTGTAAATGAACAGACCACCCACCTAATCCGATTGTAATTTGTCTGGTATTTACAGTATGACTTAATCCTGTGGGATTAACGTGCTGAGCAAGAACCAGGTTGGTGCTAAGATGTCATAGGAGACAGAGTCTTACGGGAAGCTCACACAGGTCTAGGGCTCTGCCTTGCAATGCTACATTAAAATGATCCACCATGAAGGATCCGTAGGACTAACTGGGGCTGCTGTGGTTTTGAAAGTCTCACCTCCATGTACTTTGCTCTCAGCATATGGAAAGATTTCCAGAATCTAGAGGATAACAAGCACCAAAAAAAAAAAAAAGAATTCTGTGACTCCTATGAAATCGTGCTGGGAAACTGAGAATATTTCCCTCTTCAATATAAAATTATTCTGAGCACATCCCCAGCAACTTTCTCCTTGAATCCTCCAAGACTCAGCCCTCTGCGACTCGTCTGAAGCTCTCCCTGCCATATGCTAGTCAAGAAAAATAGCACGATACCAAGTTGTATATTCAGCTGAGTGTATTTGGAAAATATTGCAGCAGTTACTGAGAAAATTCTCTCTCATCTTTATTGTAATTACTGCAACTGACTTGGAGGAAATTTTGGCAGCCGAGTCCAAGCTCGGGATGTGTTTGCTGGCTTTTGATTTGTGCCAGTTTTGAGGGGGGTTCTCTTTGAGGAGGGTGACTGAGGGGGGACAAATCCTATTTCCAGTCCACAGCTTTAATACCCAAGCAAAGCTGTCCTAGTAGCCTTTCTGTTTTATTTCCTTTACTCGTCTGCCACTATTCCCTTTTTTACCCCGCCACCATTTCACTCCAGTAGAGTTCACTGGAATTGCAGTCGTGGGGAATTGGGTTGAACCCGTGATACTGAGCAGGCTGTCACCTCAGGGCCACATTTTCTAAGGCTCTGAGCTTCTGTGGAAGCCCCAGACACTGCCGAGCGTGCTCAGCACCCACCGGCTGCGGCTGCCATGTGCCTGGCAGGGGGTTCTGAGCAGCTCTGCTCTTGGAAAAAATCCTCTCATGTGCTGTTAGCATCCTAAATACGTGTTCCAGCACGGCAGGGGGAGAGGGGGAAGAACAAAGAGAAATAAATTGTAAGGCCAAATCAGAAGTGGAAGAAGACTTGGTAGAAGACAAAGACAGAAAGATGGAGACTGAAGAAAGATGTAGAGCATGAAAAATGCGAAAGAGTGGGAAAGTTAGGTATTATTAATTGTCAGGGGCTGTTCTTTAACCCTTCCAGTGCTTTCGTGGGGGATAACAGAGCAGGGTGCCCTAACTGTTGGCAGACCCCTGTGAAATACACCGCCAGTCCTCAGAGCTTAGAGAGAAACTCTTTAAAGCGTCTCTTGAAAGTTAAAGGGGTTGAAAATCGGGGTAATTATTAAGATTGCCTGCTCCAGGTTGGTACCCACTGCATTAGGAATCTAAAAGGTTTTACTATAAGCTGTCAAGTAGTGTGGGGAGGGAAGGGCTGCAGAAGTGGCTCAGTTTGGTGAGAAGCTCATGCTGGTTTCAGGCAGCTGAGACGTCCTGTGGAGAAGGAGTAGAAATTTGAACTTTCCCTCCTTTTTTTTTCCTTTTTTTTCTATGCTGCTGCTTTCCAGGGAGCTAGAGAGCAGCTTTGGGTTCCCTGTTAGATAGAAGAATGTGTTGGAGAAGAGTTTGGATAAGGAGCCAAGTGAAAATTGATCCCACGTGGGTCTGTTCGGTTGTTTAACCTCCACCTCTGTGCGTTAAAGGCAGGATGAGGGAGGGATGCAGCCGGCGCAGGGTTTCAGTTTATATGTATTTAATGGAGTTAGGGTGAAAAACAATGGCCTAAGGAGGGTGGACTTTGCATGTCCTGAGATTGCAGACCTGTGCCTGCCTTCTCTTGTGGGCACCTGCTCAGCCTCTGGTGTTCTGCAGAGGAAGAGCCCGCCGGCAAGACTCGGCTGGCCGCAAAAGCTCCGGTCGCTGCTCCACTGCAGCGTGGCTGAGAGCAGCGTGGGAGATGGAAATCTGGAAGCCTGCATCATCTCTCCCCTCTAGGTTCATCTATTTTCTGTAGTTTTATATAAAGGGATACATTCTCCAGCCCTTTTTCTACCCAGTTGCAGTACAAAGGCACTGCTCAGTCTACCACGGGAGCTACAGCGTCACAGCCCCGTACAGCCGAACTGGAGCTCCTCCCAGACGGCCGAGCCAGAGCTGTGCTGGCATCCCAGGTGAAGCAGCTGTGTCACTGAAAGTGAAGCAGGGGGGAGTCTGTTCACAAGGGTTTGTAGTGACAGGACAAGGGGCAATGGCTTTCAGCTAGAATATGCCAGATTTAGGTTAGACATTGGGAAAAAGTTCTTTAATAGGAGGGGGACAGATCCCTGGAACAGGTTGCCCAGAGAGGCTGGGGAGGCCCCATCCCTGGAGACATTGAAGGCCAGGCTTGATGAGGCTCTGAGCAGCCTGACCTAGTTGGAGATGTTCATGCTTATTGCAGGGGGGTTGGACCAGGTGACCTTTGGAGGTCTCTTCCAACCCAATACTTTCTGTGATTTCTAAGTTAGCTCTTCTAGTCTGATGAAGATAGACTGAGAACGTTATGATTTTTCAGTCTGGGGAAGAGAAAGATCTGAGGAGACCTTATTGTGGCCTTCCAATATCTCAAGGGTGCTACAAGAAAGCTGGGGAGGGTTTTTTTAGGATGTCACATAGTGGTAATACTGGAGGGAATGGATCAAAACTAGAGGTGGGTCAATTCAGATTGGACATTAGGCAGGAGTTCTTCCCTGTGAGGGTGGGGAGACACTGGACAGGTTGCCCAGAGAGGTGGTGGAAGCCCCATCCCTGTCAGCTTTTAAGGCCAAGCTGGATGGGGCTCTGAGCAACCTGCTCTAGTGGGAGGTGTCCCTGCCCGTGTCAGGGGGGTTGGAACTGGATGATCTTTGAGATCCCTCCCAACCCAAATCATTCTATGATTTTATGATTCTGTGATGTGTACAAATGAGGCGAGGTGATGGCAGCAGTCACGTCTCGTTTGATAGTCCTGAGAGTAGTTATGAAAGGAGAGACTTCAGAGGAGAGAGCAGAGGGAAGTGCAGCAAGGAGCAGAGGGTGGGAGAACACCAGCTTCGAAGGAAATGTCACTCGTTCACCACTGGAAGGTTATGCCTGTACCACAGGTAGCTGCGTTGAGCTAGAGCCTCAAGGCAGCTCTGTCCTCACCCCTCAGTCACTAGCGAGACACTAGCAAGCTGAGGAGCTGCAGCATCACAAGTACTTTCTTCAGGTGTTCACGTGTGAGAGCACACTCAGGTGTGTCCAGCTGCACACACAGAGGTCATGAGCTGCCTGACCCGCTGGAATCAGTGAGGCCTCTCAGGCCGTGGGACATGGCTGTCGGGGTGCGTGTGCGATATTGTGAGGCGGAGCTGGAAGTGACTGATGTGTTGTCATGGGGGTGACCAAGTGGGGTCAGCATCCTTCAGGAACCACGATTTTGGGACCAAACAAGACTCATTCTGCAGTGAAGTGGTAGTGAGTGCTGTTTCAGCCAGACCTGTTGTTGTCCTTTACCGCTAATCCTTAGATCCCCTGGCAAAAGGAGGTGGGCACCGGACTAAATATTTTGATCCAGATCAGCCAGCTTGGCCAGCTGGAGCCTCTGGCTCGGTGAAGCTGCTGTGTGTTCCCCAAGCAACAACCACAGGAAATAACTGGAGAAAAAAACCTTCCCCTACCAACTCTGCTCCATCACCACCTCCCTTTGGCATCGTGGTGCCAGGAACTCAGATCTTCCTCCATGCCAAGGGCAGGACCTGTTTGGAGGGGGTGAACCAGTAGCTCCCCGTTCCTTGATGGAAGCACACGCTCTGTCACCCCTTCTCTTGTTGCTTTCACGCCCAGTGGGTCTATTTTAAGGGCTTTTCACATCACTGCTGGGTGGGATGTCCCCTCCCTTTTGAAGCCGAAGGAATGGCTTTGTTACGTGCCCGTTGCTAAACCAGAAAACAGGCTCTCCAAGATGATAGGCAGCGGGTTTGCTAATTGGTACTGTGACATCAGCTCCTCTTCTAATTCAGCAATTTAGGCTCATCAGAAAATCGGGGGCTCCTGGGACGGTGCCGGTCTACAGGAGCACTGGAGAAGACATAATTTCATAAATAATTGCTCAGGTTTTTCAGGAAACAGCTGCTATTTCTGATTATGTCTATGGAATTTTATTAATTTAATTTTTTTGTTCATTCTTTCTGTTTATACTACTTGACTGCTTGATAGAGCTTCTGGTTAGCATTTTAATCGACATTTCTTTATGTGAAGAAGAAATAAACTTGTAAGGGGTGAAAAAGAAAAATGAATAGAGGCGTAAAGCTGTTCTCTTTTTCTTGGATTTCAAGTAAAAGATGGTTTCGGGTTAAGGACTGAAAAAGACATTTTCTCTTTAGGTTTAACGTACAGGAAGATGTGAGTTGTCAGAAAGTTGTTTAAAAATAAAGGGAAAAAAATGTCTTCAGGTCACTTAACCAGCACCTACTTCACTGTGTTGTGAATAAGCAAAGCAACACGTGCTGCACTTAAGGGCCTGGATAATGATAATAGGTTCTGAGTTTTAAGTGCCATTGATTTTGTTGGGTTTTTTTTCCCCATGAATAGAGCTTTCTAAGCCAGAGAAATATCTTGACCTTTAGACCAAATCCTCAGCGCTTATAAATCACCACTGCTTCTTTGAAATGGGGTGAGCTGCTCCAGTTTACACCATCTGTGTCTCCAGCTTCGAGGAAATAAATGTGTCCTTGGTGACTGGAACAGCTTGTGTTCCAAGGGGGGCAGTCGTACAGCCGGACGGTGAGTCGGGGAGGTTATTGTCATCTTGTTTCCTATGGGTGCTCAGTAATCATGGCAAGAAGTGCTTCATCTGGTGCAGTTTCCCACAAGCATATATTAGCTCCAACAAAATTGCTAAATACAAGTTCCTGAGATTTCTGCCTGTGTTTTTATGGAAGGTGGTGTCAGTCTGGAGTATGAGGGTCCTCTTGCTGGAGGGAACATCTGGCATCAGCTTTGGTTGATGGGACTTTGGTAGAGTATCTTAGTAAAGCCATATCATGTCATGGGATCACAGGGTGCCAGGGGTTGGAAGGGACCTTGGAGATCTTTGAGTCCAACCCTCCTGCCAGAGTAGGATCATCTAATCCATCACTGGTCACACAGGAATGCAGCCAGGTGGGGTTTGAAAATCTCCAGAGCAGGAGACTCCACAACCTCACTGGGAAGCCTGTTCCACTGCTCTGGGACCCTTGCAGTAAAGAAGTTCCTCCTCATGTTAAGGTGGNTCTGTCCCGTCATCAGTGTCATTGGTAGAGATGTTGACCAGGACTGGACCCAGCACTGATCCCTGGGAGACTCCACTGCTTACAGCTCTCCAGCTGGACTTGGCACCACTGACCACCACTCTCTGGACTCTCTTGTCCAACCAGTTACTAATCCATCTCACTGTCTGCTCTTCTGTCCCACACTTCCTGAGTTTCTCCACAAGGATGTTATGGGAGACTGTGTCAAAAAACGTGTTGTAGCAGTTGGAGAATTAGCAGTTTCAAGGAGGAATTGCAGTTCAGATGTGGAAGAGATACCCACGTGTGTTGGATTTACTCCGGACAGTGCAGATCAAACCCGTGGCTGCCTTCTGCAGTGCATCTTCTGGTGGGTGGCCTTGGCTGGCTGGAGCGATGGCTTTCAGGTGGGACCAGCTGGGCCTCCTGCTTTTGTGTCAGCAGAACAGGGCTCTTGTTTCAAGGCAACTCCCAGATCTTTCCAAACTTGTCCTTGGAATCAACCAGTGGACCCTGAAATGCATTTTGTGCATTAGGATTGAAGTGCATCATTGTTAAATCTTGGAAGAACAACCACATTATTGAATTAATTTATTGAACACACACCACAACCACCAAGCCCAGCACTGTGAGCTTTAGGAGGGTAAAATATTGTACAAGTTCCAAAGAGCAGAAGGTAACAGTTCCCCTGAGATTTATCATGAGTGAAAAAAACAGTTTTGCAAACAAAAATCTGCGCGTTTTGTGCCAGAAACTGGAACATCTACATCGCAGCCAGAGGAGCTGCTCGAGATCATTGTTAAATGAAAGTCTTTTGCATGCTGGCTTGTGATCTGAAACTTGGTTTCCTGATCTCTTGAGCTGCTGTCATTGCATCTTTACAAGAGATAGAGTTTAATTAAATGCCTTATCTGTGCCTACAGTGACAGGGCTCTAGCTGCAGCAGCTCTGCGCTTCTAAGAGAAGATGGTGGGAGCTTTGGGGGAATAAAGGAAAGAACAAGGTTTCCTCCCTGCGTTCTGAAATCCTGCACTACCTCTGAGTGCTATTTCTCCTCTTGGTATTTCTTAAAATGCCTTTGTATTCTGGTAAAATACCAGTATCTTCTTAATATTCTGATTAAAAGTTGTAGACTCCTAACTGAGAGAAGGTGGATGCTCCTTAAGTTTTCTCCAGGCTTTCCAGGGATCTTACCAGTTACAGGAGAAATCTGGAGAGTTAGAAATAGCTTTATTTGGCTTTATTTTATTGGGTTTATATTATGTAACCTTGATTCAAATATTGAGCCGTGGAACTGCAGGGGTGTACAAACACGCTCCGTATAGGTAAGGTGAGAAAATAATTGTCAGGATAATAATGCCTATTAAAAAATTAGGTTCATTTACATTCGACGTGATGTGAAGGTGAAGGTTACTTTTACTCCTCTGAACAGAATTAGCCATCCCCAATAATTACTTTTTTTGTTAAAACGGTAACATGCAATTAGCACTTTATCTGGCATTTAAGAATGAGTAAGGAGAGCCATTGTTCTCTAAGAGCTCAGCTGAAGGAGAGAAGCTGCGTGTTTAATTTGGCTGGAGATGGAAATTATTTTTGTGTGTGACTTAAATTCCTAACTCGGGAAGTATCTTCTCCCAGGAAACCTGGAGCTGTCTCTCTGTTTCATTTTCATGTGCTGTAACACAGACAGAGACACTCATGCAGGCCACGCAGCTGCCCTGCCTGCTCGTGGGAGCTGTACGAGCATGGGCATCGGCCGGAGCTCTGAAAGGCCATCTGCAATTCTGCTTATTTCCTCAGGGTCTGAAGCTGGTGGAACAGTGGAAGAACTCTGCCTTCAAACTGCTGATAGAGTTCAAAGCCTGGGTTTCAGCAGAAAACAATGTTGACAGGCACAGTATAGTCAGCACTTCTATGAAAGATTGATATTTTTGAAGCGAAGCTTTGAAACTTAAGGTCATGAACTTCCTACAGAAACATTTTTCTTGAAGTCTCCGTATATTTTAGCTTTTTTGGCTCACCCTTGCCATCTGATTTCTAGCTGTACTGTGCTAGGACATGTGCAGTGCCCATCAAACCATCTTTTCCTCACCCAGAAAAGAAGGGTGTATATTTAAGAACCTGAATAACAGAGTGTGCAGAGAAATGAACAGGGTTAGGAAGGAATCCAGGTGAAGCAGGAGAAGGAGTTAAGCACCTCTCTTCAAATAGAATGCTCAAGCAGGTGGGCAACCCTTCAGAGTCCCTGATTTCCACAATTCAGCAGCATGTTTCATCTCCCCATGTTTTCGTTGACCCGTGTTGGGTTTAGGGGACAATGGCAAGATACGTGTGTCACTAAGTAGTCCAAGGCTAGTGTCCATGATACCAGCAGAGGAGAGCAGGGGGAGAGGAAAGTTTCACAAGATGACCTTGCTCAGACTTTTCAAACTAGTCACTTTCTCCTATTTAAATCCTGTTTTCTGCAGGCAGACAGACCATGTATGGACCCATCTACTGGTATGAAAGTTAGCTGCACACCTTCAGTTGCTTGGCTGAAAGGTCAGCCTGCATTATCAGCAGGAGCTCTGGGTGCACTAACTGTGTAAGAGAAATGTCTGCAGCTCACCAGATGTTCCCCTGAATTGGTGTAGCTGGCTCACCCCAGAGAACATGAGCTGGAAGGAAATCCCTGGCTCTGTTGGTGGCCATCAGTGGCAGACTTCCCCGTGGGATTTTGTCCAAGATGGCACCAGGGATGGTGGCTTCTGTTGAGGTTCTTCTAAGTGCAAGTCACCAATTCCCAACATTGCCAGCTCTGAAAGGAAAATGAAGGAAAAATATGCAGCGAGTATCAGGCAAGAGAGGGTTCTGCTTAATGATGTGATGGAGACTGGTGCGAGGTGAACAGCAAACCTGTTGATAGAGAGCCAAAAGAACATCCTTTCCAAGAACCCTGGGTGATGTCCTGGGCAGAACCCCAGGACGTTGCTTTTTATGCACCTCAGTAATCCATCTGTCCAGTGCCTGTCTGCCAGGTGTGGCCTTTCCAGCCCAGGGGTCGGGCTGTGAGGTGACCTGGGAACACTGGAAAGATAAGCGCAGTACTGGAAGAAATCAGTAAGAAATAATGATGGCCCTGCTGGAAACAGGACGAGTTATGTTATCATCACATCTGCAACACATGCCAAAATGTGATCATCTGGGATCAAATTATTCTCCTTATGTAAGGCTAAAACTGGGTTTTGCTCTATTTCAGTCAATGATCAATGTACAGGAGGACTTTACTCTGGGACAGCAGACATTGTTAAATGTATGTCTTACCATGCAGGGTTTTTAAAACTTTTAAGTGACTGACTGATAATTCCTGCTGAAGATTATTGCAATTTAAAGAATTCTATTCCTATTTTTTTTATAGCCAGATTGTAACACTGAGCATTTTCATTTCGTATTTTTCATTCCAAATCCTTGGATGATCTTCTGGTATAAAACCATCCCTTGTTAGTCTTCAGTTCAGTGCACTGTGGGCTTTTTCTTCTCTCTCTTACTTTCCTAGCCAGGGTTGCCCACTTAGCAGCTTTGGCATAGGCACAGAGAACCAGCCAAGCACGTTTCTCCAGCAGTCCCAGTTCCCCTCCCGTTGCCTGTTGCTGGAAGAGCCGCTCCTTGCTGGGCTGCAGGTTTGATCACCACTGGGTTTCACCAGCTAAGCCAAACCAAACCCTGCACTGTTCACGGAAACATCTGCTTACAGAGAAGCATTTCAGCCACATCTCCTTAAATGTTAGATGGTTTGTGAGACTCTTTCAAGCTTTCTATTGATTTTGCATGGAACTAGGTCAGAGCTGCTTTTAATTGAACAAGCTGGCTGCTGCAACTCTCACTTAACTGCAAAAAAAGGGGTATTAAAAATTGATATGCAAAGCAAACTTCTGCTTAATTGGCAAGCAGATGAAGTCAGAATAGACAAACCATCATGGTTAATAAAGATGAGGAAATGGCTTTCACTGACAGTGTAATATGCTCCTATTTTTTTTTTTTTT
>VWZY01012239.1:88682-101631 GCA_013399075.1 Chloroceryle aenea | reverse complement strand
CTGAGTACTATCTGTGTTCCTTGCATGTGGTATGAGGAGCTTGTTACTTTTTGGGGGGTGAGGTTGGGATAAATTTACAGCTCTGCAGATCAGAGAGTCACGTGTCAAGAAAGCCGTGGAAAGGCAGCTCTGATTTTTCACTGTGTAGTAAAGGTAAACAGAAATCCCTGGGGTGCAGAAAGCAGGAGCTGTGGGATCCCCTCAGGCACTTACTATTGCTCTGCATCCCGTGTCTGTGAAAGTGGCCCATCTCAGGTGGATGGGCGCATGCTGCTGTCAGGCTGGCCGTGTGATGTGGGACATTGCTGGACACAGGACTGCACCCTGGTTAGATGTGTTCTGCTGAGCAGGGATCCTCTGCCCCAGCTGAGGGTAGGAGCTGAACCTTGGGCGGTGACTTTGGTGGCTTCAGTCATCACAGGTGGGCACTGGGCGCAGTGGAACCCCACATCTCACTCCTCTGGCCGGCCAGCCGTGCTGTGGGGATGCCCTGAGCTCCCCAGGGGAGGTCCCCACGTCTCACCCCACCAGCCGTGCCCTGGGGATGCCCTGTGCTCCCCAGGAGAGGTCTGACAGACAGGCTGGAGCAGATGAGGAGCTCTGATCTACACCCACACCCCATCCCAAGTCACTTCCTTTGCTCTACACCTGTACCCATACGCTGAGGTTCAGACCCCACGAGCCATACCGTCGGCTTCGCACCGTACGCAAGTGCTGCCCGCAGTGATGTATTATTTATTTAGGTTTATAACAAACACCCTGAAAGAGGAGTAAATGAATAATGCATGGGCCATCAGCTCAGACGTTTCAGCTCGCAGCTGCCAGAGATGGCAGAGAGCAATCCTCGCTTCACGTTCCTCAAGACAAGTCCTTTTCTTCCTTCCCTCCAAACCCCCAGCTCTAATGAAGGTTTGGCTGCTCATCGCTCAGCGTCACACTGAGGAGACACCAGGACCTGAAATTAATTTGTGCTTAAGAGCAGAGTGGCCACAGAGTAGATATTCATTTAAATGATAGTTCTCCAGGTACCATGTTTTCCACAGCTGTATTTTCCAGTCGCTTTGGTCCAAGTCACAGAGGCTGACGTGGTTTGTTTCTCCCTTTCAGTGGCGTTTACGAGCTTTTGGGTCGCGCAGCTCGCGTGCCAGCCTGGCCTAGCGTGCAGCAGCAGGGGACCTTTCAGAGAGGGGAAATTTGCCTTGTCAATTACCTGTAAAATATGTTTTCCCTAGGAGATTTTAGCCACCATCTTATTTCTGAAATGGAAAAGCCTGATATTCAGGTGGAAAACAGTAAGAAAAATGCTTATCTTTGAATATTGAAACACAATGACACCTGGAAGTGCTTGAAACATTTGAACACCTTTATGGCAGTGCATCCGACTGTATCCATAAATATTTAAAGCAGTGAATTATTTCTCTAAATTTCCATTTTTATGTACTATTTTGGCTTACGAATTATGGAACAATGAAGATGCTTTCCATAATAATTTCAGCTTTCAAACTACAGCACTTGACTCCAAAA
This sequence comes from Chloroceryle aenea, assembly GCA_013399075.1. Taxonomy (NCBI): domain Eukaryota; kingdom Metazoa; phylum Chordata; class Aves; order Coraciiformes; family Cerylidae; genus Chloroceryle; species Chloroceryle aenea. The sequence continues at coordinate 100,107 of VWZY01012239.1, read as the reverse complement.
AGATTTGCCCGTGGCCATCAAGTGATTGAGCCAACTCCCTGCATAACGCTGAGCTTCGATATCTCCTAACTCCAAATTAAGATTTTTAACAGCATGAGGTGACTTAGATCCCATCTGTCTTTCTGCACTTCTCGAATGAAAAAAAATATAAAATAAAAGCACAAAAAGCTGTGCAGCAGCTACTGTACCTCGCAGCAGAATTGGTACGTGGCGGGTCAGAGTTGATGCCTTCACTATGGGATCAATGCGGATCCAGCTCCCTTTTAAATCCTGCAGTAGCTTTTATAATGGGTGGCCCTTTTTAAACGATACTGGTTTGATTTTCAGTCACCACCCCACAGGTGACCGCAGCCAGCAGGTGCTTTCTGCAAATGCCTGGCGCCTGGCTGCGGGAGTGAAGAGGCAGAGCGGTGAACGGGGAGCGTTTATGGGACGTGGTAATTTGTGCCACTGAGCTTGCTCCCCGGAGCTGCGTTTGCAGGATGGAGTAGCTGCCAGTATGGAAAGGTCCGAGTGACTGGGACTGTCAGCAGAAGGTCCCAATAAGGTGCTGTGACCTGGGAAGGGAGCGTTCTGCATTGCTGGAGCATGTTGCAACTGAAGTTCTCTTTCAGTTGAGCAAGAAAAAGCACAGTGATTTATTTCTTTATCGAGTTTGAGGATGATTCCCATTCACGTTTATTAGGGAAGCTGAAATTATTCTAAAATCTTCCCAAAACATTTCAGCATTATTGTTTTATTTTCATTTTTTCATGTATTCTCAAGGAAGCAGGCAAGTAATATCACAGAAAACTGTCTGAAACACTGTCATGTTGCTGTTCTGACTGTGTATCAGTGCTAGTGATAGTGATCACCAAATAACAATGACTCAGGCTCTGCGATGGGTTGCATCAGATTACAGTCTGATCCAATCTGCTTTTCATTTTTAAGGATATATTACTTTTCAGACAAAGGGAAAACTAAAAATCCCCAAGAAAGGATAGCGGAATGTAAATTTGCAAAGTCTAGACAGCCAGCTGAAAACTGATTTTCTGCACCTTATAAAGAAGCAGACTACAAGCCAAATCTTTATTTAGTCTGAATATTTCCATAGTTTCCAGCTGGCTGCAGAGAACTGCTGTGCTTTGATTCAGCTGATAATAAAACTAAGAATGCGCAAATCACTTTTATCAGGCCACAAGTGAAAACGCTGCTCTGTGCAGTAAACTGAAGCGGGTAAATCCGCGGCGCTGCCGCCGAGGGCTGGCTGCAGGAGCCCGGGGAATTTCCAGCGGTGTCAACGACGGGTACGCAGAGGAGGTTCTCAATGAGGTAGTCACAGCTTTTCCCAGTAGCAGCCCAGTGATGGAGTAAATTAAATCTATTGAATGATGCGTGAAGTTGGTGGGGCTCTTGTAGGGCCAGATTTTTTAAGCCTGTTTTCTTCTTTTGGTTTTCTCTTTGTTTTGCTGGAAAGGAAGAGCTGCAGTCCAGGCAGCTGCAATCTAGGCAGCGGCTTGGCTTGCTGGAAAAGATGACTTGGGTTCATTTCCAAAGAGTTTTGAAACTTTGTTCATACCTTTCCCTCTCCCAGAGAAGTGGGGTCTTAGAGAAGGGAATGTTACTGGTCTAAAGAAAAAACTTGGATAAACTCCCATCTCTGTTAGGGGGAAATGTCTGTCGGTGTTCTTGACGGATCGGTGCTCAGAAAAACTGCAAGCGTGTTTTTTATGGGTGACTGAAGCAGTTCCCAGGCAGTTAGAAGGTGGCTCCCATCCCTCTGCACAGCTCGCTGTGGTAGCAAGTGCCTCTGCACAGCCCCAGCCTGAGCCACGTTACAGACGCTGCGTAGCAAAGGTCCCCAAAAGGCAGATGTCATGGTGTATTGCTACCGACCGCTGCTCAACCTTCCACCCAGCTGGGGCTCCCAGCTAGCAAAACCAGTCGGGGTTTTCATTAGAGTGCCTTTTTGCATACATTAAAGTAGGTAAGCGACCTAAAAGTTCAAGGAAGAGGTTTGATTTTTGAAGGTCTTTGTCACGTGAAATGTCTCTGAGTCCCATTTCTGAGATTTGCGAAACTGGGGTCATTTCACCTTTTTTCTCATGGAGTGTTACTACTGGAATTAAAAAACAAAACAAAGGAAAACAAAACTGGAAGGTTGTGGTATGATATCCTTAACGTTAACATTTGATATTAACTGGTAGCAATCCATGAAGTGCACTCAGGGTTACCTGCTGCAGGTAGATATTTGTAGATCTTCCCTGCGTGGTGTTTCACCAAGGAACCTTCACTTCATCTGCAGACTGAAGTGTCGGAGAGCACAAAACATCCATGAGGTTTGGGTTGCTGTGGGGCAGAGATGGGGTCCCTGCCACGCCACTGAGATATTTCATATAGCATCTTCCACTGTCTGCTGTAGAAGGGGAGATAGAAGCGGGGAGGCCGTTTGAATGTGGTTCTTTTTCTAGGACTGGTATCATCTGTGAGCGGCAATTCCTGTTGGATTGTCCCAGTTCTTGGCCACGGGGATGACTGGGAGAGGAGGGGGCTGCTGAGACACATTTTACCATCGCCTCTCTGGCCGTTACACACGGGTGCCCTGCAGAGCTCCTGCCCGCAAACGGCTCTTGCCATTTTTCCCTGTGCCATCTTGGAATGGCCCTGGGAGCCACCAGAAGATGTTGAAAAAAGGCTCAAGGGAAGACTGTCCATCCTCATTAACGGTGTAATCCAAGACTGTAGATACAGAGAGAAATTAATGTACATCAGGGGGGTTGATTTAGAAACACGAATGGCTAGAACTAAGAGTATCACATAAGGATGTCTTCGGGCTTAAATCCGAGGTACAAAATTTCAAAGTCAGAGGGATTTTTTATTTTATTTTATGTTTTTGCTAAACTGTGGCAAACAGTTCAAGTAAACTTTGACTGTCTAGCACAGTAATTAGCTGTTACAACTAAAAGCTGTCTTAATGTTTCTTCTGTATCTAGCTTTTCATGTGGGTTTTTCGCAGCTACAGATGGAAAAGATGATCGGGAATGAATTGTTCCTCCACTCATTGCTCTAAACCAGCAGAAAAGAAATTAGGGTCTTGGGAAAAGAACAGAGAATCACCAGCCATGAGGAAAACGGACAAAGCTGCTTCACTTGAAAAATCATGCACTGGTTTTTCAAATTTCCTCTCCTTGTATTGACTCGAGTACAGATCTGCCTCTTGCACAATATTGCCTTGGAAGGGAGAGTCAGAAGCCTGAAGGGGAACTTGTTCCCAGTCAAATGACAGCTGAAAAGAATTCAAGTGTTTCCATGAACAGTTAATAAAAGCGTAATTTAGTAGGGTGCCGTTTTCAAAGATCTTCCTGTATCAGAAGAGTTAGAGATTTTGTCCATCTGCTGCATTGTTTATGGTTTTAATAATAACAAGTGTATTGAAACCTACATCAACTATAGGGTTTAGGCCAGGATGGTGAGATCGTGATATAAATTGCCCTTAAAAGATTTATGATTGGCGTGTATGGAATATTGAGCAAAACTTTGTTACGCGCCGTGGGTAATTTGCAGATTCTCTGTAACGCAGCATGTGCTTGTGTGTTTTGTAGAACCACTGGATGAGCTGAAGATCAGAAGTCACAGCACTGAACCACTACCAAAGCTGGAAAACAAAGAGAGGGGAGCCCATCATGGGACAGCTTCCTCCAGGGAGCCAGGGAAAGCTCAGGAATGGGATGGAACGCCAGGCCCGCCAGTGGTGTCCAGCAGGCTGGGGAGGTCCTCTGTCAGTCCAACCATGTTGGCCGGAAGCAACAGCTCAGGTAGGTCAAGAGCAGAGCAGGGAAGGTCTCGTGGATCTCTGTGTGAGCTGAAGGATGTCTAAAGACACACAGATAAGCAGGTACACTGTGTATCTCTAAAGATACAGAGGTAAGCATCCAGATTCTTCAGTCCTCCAAATGTCTTCTGGAATCCACCCTGCCCGTTGACTGCTGCACTATCGGTTGTCGAATTTTATGTGTATGAGCTAGTGGATTGTCCTACACCGACACCAGAACAGCCTTGTTCTTAAGTTGGCTAGGACCAGCAGAACTGATCAGACCTCTACAGCCAGATCTGTAGAGCTCTGGCAGGAGCGCTGCACTGGTACTCTTGGAGGTCAGACAGTCCTCTTAAAAGAATAACTTGAGTGTGTAATGCTTGGGTTGGGAAAAACATCCCCTTCAAAAACAGGACCAGAGCCCTGTGGTTGATGGTCAGTAAGCCTAAGAGCTACTCAAAGAAGAAATTGGTGCTGCCCAAGAGATCTGCTGGGCAGTTGGTGGCAGGGAGGAGTCTTTACGGTGCCCCTCACCCTGGGTGTCGCTTCCCACTGTGACAGGGACTCACATTTTCCCTACGTTACTGCCAGTGGCACCTGGAACTCGGCTCGTAACTCGAACAGACTTTGCTGATGTCACGTGTCAGTTGTGGCAATCGTGTGTCCAGCTTTTCTTGCTACAAATCCCCAGATAGTCCTTCCTGGGGCAGCAAAAGCGACTTTTCTGCCAATCTCATGACTCTAGCACAGGTTATTTGGCTGGTGATGCCTTTTGCTTGTCTGTTCTCACAAAGGGTGCCGGGAGGTAGGAATTGTCCAGATGAGCTCATAGTTCGTTACAGATTCCGTTCACGGCGTGTTCGAGCGTCATCTGCGCTAATGCAGGTGATGGGGTGGGCTTAAAGGTACCACATCAACGTATCAGGACATCTGGTGACCAGACCAGAGCTGAGTACCAACCTTTCCAGCTCTGTGAGATGACAGTGCAGAGCAGAATGGAGGAGAAATGAAAGTTAGAGAGTAAGTCCTTAGCAAAACATAGCACTTCTGTCCCACCTCCCTGCATCAGTTTTAGTTTAAAGAGTTGGTTGATCTCCAAAAGCAGACAAAACATGTTGGCCTCAATCTTCATTTGGCATCAGCAAACTGTAATAGCTGTTGAATCACGCCTTGATTTAGTTAGCTGTGACTTTGTCTTACAAAGCCGGGACTGTCAAAGAAAAATTATGGAAATACTTTATTGGCTGAATTCTGGCTCTTTTTTTATGATTAAAATCTGAGAGCTGATTATGATTTTTCTTTCCCCGCAGTTTTATGACATTTCATTTGATGAATATTGCCTCTCATCTGCCATGAATATTTTTCCCCTTGTGTCTCTCTAGCTGTTGCCAGAGCAACGTGTTCTACCTTCAGTTGGTGGGACGTTGCACACAAAACACTGTACACAGTTCTCCACGGTGAACTTGTACGTGAACTGCAACAGTTTGTTCTTGGCAATTAAATGAGCGCTGTACCAGAATGGAAGAGTGGAGATTTAGTAGCATCTGTACAGACACAAATGCTTTCTGCAGGCAAGGAGATAAAGGAATTCTGTGCTAGGAATTTAGAACTCAGATTTAGCACAGGACCAGGTAAAATCGGAGCACTGCCCAGTACAGTTGCTGTTGTTCTCTTTCCAACATCACAGGAGAAAAAAAAAACACTTTTTTTTGTGCAGACACACCCTCGAAACCCCACAGTTTGCCACCAACCTCCCCATTCACACTGGTGCGAGCATTTATTGGGCAGTGTTGGAATAATCTGAAATAAGTGGGGTTGAATTGCTCTGCTGTGAAACAGAAGGGATGTGAAAGGACTGCTCGCATGTGCCCGAGAGGAAAAACTGCTGAGGCTTAGATTCACCGAGTCTGGGAACGGTCTGGGTGAGAAGGCTGATTTTCTGTGGGTCCTCCCCAGCTCTGCACTTGCTGGTAAGATCAGGGGGAAAATGAGCCACCTCCAAACAGGATCCGAGTTTTCTGGTCGTTCTGCTTGAGTGAGCCTGGCCCCAGAGGCAGGAACGGGCATCATCGTCTGCAGTGTTCCCTTGGCTGACACAGAATTTGTCAAGGCCACTTCCTGTTCCTTGGCTTCCTCTCGTTTCTTCTGGAAGGCAGTGTGAGTGGTTTGGGGGGTGCTGGCACCTCGGGATGTCAGTGCAGTTGCAGTGAGCAGTCAGCTGCGAGCTGTTAAACAGAAGGCTGCGATAACTTCACTCCAGGAGCCTTGAACAAGCATTTTCTGGAATGTTGCTGCTTTTTTTCTCAACTGCAGCCATGAGGGATTGTGCATTGCCACCTGCTGCTAGAGCCAGGCACTGCGGGGCCTTCTGCATCTCAGGGCTCTTCTGGTGTCCTGTTTGAGTCACCATCGGCTTGTCGCTCAGCCAGCCCGTGAATGTTGCAGCTGGAAACATTGTAGGTAACGGGTGGGCAGCAAATGCCCACCCTTCGGTGGGATACTGGCTGGCCTTGTAGCTTTGCAGAAGTCAGGAATAGAGAACGGAGCAATGCCTGCGAAGCCCAAGGTGCAGGATGAGGTCACTGGGGGAGCAGCAAAGCACCAGTTCATGGTAACTGGGGTTGCTTTACTCAGAGGGACCACAGTACTCCACCAACCCCTGAATTTGCTCCTCGCAGGTAAAACCAGAGCATTGCTGTGTGGATTCTCCCACTCGAGGCGACGTGATGCTGGAGGTATATGATTCTGGGCAGCCTGCCCATCGGGCTCCAGCCCAGGCTGCGGTGCTTCCAGTCCCCACCTGCACTGGTCACCCATGTTCTCTGCTCACAAGCCCTCGTGTAGCAGCGCCCGGCACCTAAAGTTAAAGGAGTTGTCCTGGGAGCTGTGGACTCAGGGCATGGGGGCAGTGCTGTCTGAGCCCAGCAGGCTGTGTCTGCAGGCTGAGGGGTGGCACAGGCACCCAGCCTGGCCGCAGGTCTGCGCGCTGCTCTCTGCAGCAGCGGCGTTACAGCTCTTTGGAACGCTGCACCCCTGTCCTTCTGGTCCAGAGCCCCCAGACTGGCAGCACCTCATGCCAGAAGCGTTGGAGAAAAGTGTCAAAAAATTGTAAGGAAAAAGCACTTCCAGAAGGATGTGGTTACTCCTTCCCCCACTGCCTCAGTCGTGGACATAGACCTAGGATGTAACAATTCAGAATAAATCTTAATTTTAAACATACCCCAAATAATACAGACATGGTTTCCTTATTAGCTGGCTTGGTTTCGGGACCTGATAAGCTTTTGACCAGTGGCTATCTCCTAAACCCGAGTTCCACAGGTTCCAGCCCTCCCTTTGTGAGCACAGTTCAGTCTGACATGCTGCTGTGCTACTTCAGCACAACGTGGCTTCTGCAAGTGAAATCCTAAAATTCTATTTTTTTTTAAGGGATAGAATATAATATAGTTTATTCCACTTTAAGGTTTCATAATTTCAAGTTATGTTTCAGCTTACTCATGCCTTTTTAGGATACCAGCATGGCCAGACCGGTATGATGATAATAGGTGTGATTCATTTTTCCACTGTGCGTGTTTTCTTTTTCCCCTTTTTTCTTCTTTTTTTTGCATGTGATTATTCTCAGCCTGTCACATCGCCTTGTTTAATTCAAAACGTGCTTCTTGGCAGCTGTAGCAAATAAGCAATATTTCTCTTTTCATGTGCAAAGAAGAGACTGTGACAGGATAAGAAGCTTCTCCAATGTAAGTGACAGCCAGAGTATTTTTTTGCGTTAAGATTAGGATAGGCAGAATGAAGCCTTCCTTGGATGAATAAAAGAACTCTTCCTGCTAAGGCCCAAAAAATAAAAACCATGCAGAGCTGTTGTATTTCTGGAAAACTTAGGCAGTGCTGTTTGTGATTGGAAAGCCCGTTTTTCTGTGTTGAGAGGTCTCCTAAAATTCCCCTGCTTCATGCTGTCCTTGGGGCTGTCCGCTTGCTTATGTCCATGCATAATCCCATGGGCATTGCCAGCTTAAAACCCAGAGTCCAGTGATGCTGGTCCCGTGCTGACTGCATGCTGGGATTTACCTCATGGTCCCAAACCACCAGTGTTGCTGGGACTGTTGTGGCTGCTGCGGGTGACACAAGAAGGGACAGACACATCAGCGTTTGAGTGGCTTTACAGCACGGTCAGAAGGTCTGGCCCCTGGCTGTGGGTGCAGAGAAGGTCCTGGGTTTGGAGCAGAGGCTCTGGAACCCTCTCTCAGGCAGGTTTGGTTCAGAACCAGAGGATCCAGCTGTGTCAGGAGGCGATGCAGGGTGTGGAGATGGGGAGCCATGCTGTCTGTACCGGTCTGGGGGAGATGTATTGCAGCTCACCTTGTCGTGGACCCTCAGCAGATAGAACCGGCATCTAGCGAGCCTTCCCTCTGTGCTTATCAGGCTGGCCGATAATCCTGCTCACGCCATGCATTGCTGCCGTGNNNNCGTTGCTGCCGTGCCAGGGGTGCTCATTTCAGGGGTTAGTACCGAGCTGTCTTAATATTGTCCACTCAAGATAAACATGAGCTAAACACTAGAAACAGCCCCTGAGCTGTGCTGGCAGAATCTGTTCTTCCTTCAAGACTCCCAGCAGGAAACAGGAAAACTCATTTCCATTCCAGAATCAGAGTCAGTATCAATATCCAGACTTTAGAGACAAGCTGAAATGACCATTTAAAACTGAAAACCAACAGGTAAAGATACTGGAAGTGACTGGGCCGTGGATATCATTATGCAAGAAGACCTCTTGGTATTTTTAAGGTAGCCCCAAGCAGAAGTTATTATTTGAAGTGCTCATTATTATTTTGCAGTGATCAAAATCCTGTTAGCCCCTGAAGAGTGAATAAACTGTCAGAGATGGAAAACAACATGCTGCACAGTACAGAGCAGGGAGCTGGGCATCACTTATGCAGCAGACCATTTATGGATGGCTTTTTTTCCCCACAGTAGTGTGCAACATGAGGATGTTACTCAGAACAATAATTACAGTAGAAGAGAGTGTTTATTTGGTGTAAAAATATTCCCAGTGGGACCAGTGGAACAGCTATTAAAAAAACCCCAACATTGTCTTTCACTGCATAACCCTGAACTTGAAAAGAAGCTGGATGGAGCTGTCTCTGAAACCTCTTTTGGTGAGGATCGCCATGGAAAATCACAACGGTTTCCTTAATTCTTTAACATATATTACAGGGAGATAAAGGAACTAATACTTCATCTGTGTGCGATAGGTCTTATTTCTTTGATGCCAGATGAAAGGAGTCTCTTTGGCAAGGAAATGGTAATCTCTTGTTGCTGCACATCTATCCAAACTGGAAATTCTGACACTTTTTTCTGCTTCCCAAAGCAAAGCAAACAGTTCAGAAGCAACGGCAGACAGTGCCTTGGAGTTTTTTACATGCTGGGTGTCTGATTCTGCTTGTCACAGCAAAAACAGAGTCTCTATTTAGCAATAGGGGGAAAAAAAAACACCACCACCAACAAAAAAAGAAAATAATTAAAAAACAACAATTCTTGTCCTCTCTGAAACCCCAGCAAAATTCCAGGAGGGAACAGGCAGGAGATCCATTATTGTATCTGTGTCACTGAAAGGAACAGTCAGAAGCCTGGCACAGGGACAGCGTGAAATCGGAACGAAAACAAATCTAATCAAACCTTCAGAATATAACTGCCCGCCATCCAAAAACAGCAAACCAGCAGATGATGCACAGAGTGCAAGGTTACGGGGGAGCTCAGGCTGCTTTTGCTGCCTGCTTCTTGCTGTGCTGGCTCAGGGGGTGTTTACAGCCCGGCTAGGGATGAGTGAATTGAATAATGCATGTGCCGAGCAGCATAAATATTTTTTTGCTGCTCAGCCAGCTGGATGTTAACCAACCTATTAATATTGAGTTGATGAATATTCACCCATACAGATGCTGTCATTGGTCTAAGTGCTCCAGCTTAAGTGGATCACTCTCCTCCATACCCTGCTGAATTCTGGAACAGCCGAGGAAAATAAGCATTTAAGGTGACAGTGAAAAAGCATCTGTGAGGTGGGCCAAATGCATGGCAGCGTGTTGCCAGTGGGTGGCGGAATGTGCCAGCTGTCCTCGGCTTTCCACGACCTGCCAGGTGACCTTATGGACGTGTTACTGATGGGCATCTTGCTCCTTTCAAACAATGGCCCAGCCAGTGATGCTGGTAGAGATCCATCCAGTAGGATCCGGTAGGAAATGGAGGTCTTAGTGTAAAACAAAGGCAGACAAAGCAGCAGTGCGGATGAGGCAGGAGAAAACACGATTCAGAAGGACACGAGCAGCAGGAATGTGAGAAAACATGCTTCAAAGGCAGACTTGCTAAACCAGGGTTGCACGAGGCATGGATCCTTCCTCTCTTCTTGAAAGAATGAAGCTGAACAGGAGGAATTCTTGAAACCCATTGTAAGGAGGCGTGGTGTTAAAATTGCTCATTATCGATGGTAACGCAGCACTGTCGGTGCTAAAGGTGACAGTCTGTGACTGTGCAGAGTGTGTCTGCAGAGCGCAGACATCCTTGGTCTTAGTGTTCTCTACAAAGTAGAATAGACAGGTGCAGGGTCAGGAGGGAGGCTCATAAACCACACAGAGAACAAACAAGTCCATCAGAGCCAAAAAGTCACAGGTAGAGAGATGTTTCCTCAGCCATCCACCGGAAAGGTAAGGACAGATATTTCTCCTGGGCAGAAACAGGCAGACTTGTTGAGCACTGGGGTCAGCGTGTCTCAGACACAGAAGCTTTCATCCAGGCCTCCTGACCTGCGTGGCCACCTTCACTTCAGTACATTCTCTGTTGCAGCCTGCACTGGAAATCCATGGAGAGCCTTCTGAGAAATGCCTCCGTGTATGGCAGCAGAAAGCAAATGAATAACTGTGTCATTTCTGTTCTGGCAGTTCTTCTCTGGAGCAGAGTCTTTCCCTCAAGGCAGCTTCTACTTCTGTACTCGCCTTGATTCTGGAGAACTGACTTCAGAATTTGCTGATTTGTGTTCTGATTTCTCTCCTTTTTTTCAGGTTCCTCAGATTTCCAGGTATTTCTGGTGTCATTCTAAGTCCCCAAGTGTGCCCTGATCCTCACCACTTACATACATACACTTTCTCCTTCATTTTCTGATACCTTACATTTTCCTCCAACACAATCAGTCTTTGGGCTACCATCTCCTGCAGCTCTGGGATGGAGAGATGAAAACAGAAGCTGCTGTAACTCTCTTAATTACTGCTGTATTTTCTGATGAGTAAAAAAAAGGCGCTGGGCAGGGAGAGGCAACAAAAGAAGCTGGAAAGCTGCCTCGTGGAAAAGGACCTGGGGCTGTTGGTTGGCAGCCAGATGAATATGAGCCAGCATGTGCCCAGGTGGCCAAGAAGACCACCAGCATCCTCGATTGTACCAGTGCTAATGTGGCCAGCAGGACCAGGGCAGGGATTGTCCCCCTGGACTGGGCACTGGGGAGGCTGCGCCTCGAATCCTGTAGTCAGTTTTGGGTCCCACACTCCCAGAAGGACTTTGAGGGGCTGGAGCGTGGCCAGAAAAGGGCAATGGAGCTGGGGAAGGGCAGCATAAGTGTGGTGAGGAGCGGCTGAGGGATCTAGGGTTGTTCAGCCT
>VWZY01012239.1:58574-82743 GCA_013399075.1 Chloroceryle aenea | reverse complement strand
GGGAGCCAAGAACTGGACACAACCCCCCAGCTGGGGTCACACTGGGGCAGAGTAGAGGGGGAGCAGAACCTGCTGGCCACACTCTTTATGTATCAGAAGACAAAGCTGGACAAAAGAAGCAAAAGGCAGACAATAGATCAGAATCAACCCTGACAGGTTTGCGGCTTCTTTTTCCAAAGTAGGAACTGCANACCCTTGGGCAGAAATCTTTGCATCATATAATTTCAGGACCCTTAGGCAGAAAGTGTTTCATCAAATAATTGCAGGACCCTTGTGCAGAAACCATTGCATTAAATAATTGGTCAGAAGCTGTTGCCTCAGCTAATTGCAGGACCCTTCTGCAAACCTTTGCCTCATCTAATTGCAGGATCCTTAGGCAGAAACTGTTGCATCAAGTCACTGCAGGACCCAGGGGCAGAAACGGTTGCATCAGTTAGATGGAATTAAAAGACGTGTATTTTATTGTGGAAAAAAAATAATATTCCAGCATTCAAACTGGTGTGAGACCAGTTATTGTTGTTAAATTTTGTGCTCTAGCTGAAAAATCCCAAGCACGTATTCTAATTGTTCCATTTTAAAACAAAAGAGTGATGGAGCAGAAATATGACAGAGAAAAAGCTGAGAGACATACTTAGCTGTTCTCCACATGCATTTTTAGGGTGATACCCTGTAGTTTAAGAGCAGTATAAACTCCTTGTAAGAAATTTACAAAATTTAAGAAGGTTACAACAGAAATGTGAGAAATTTACCCCCCCCAAAAAAGAGAGAAATAATTTAGAGTTTAATTTTGACAGGTACTGGGTGCTCTTCAGAGGTGCAGCTAAGTGTGTGCTTCATGAATAACTCTGTGCTGCGTGAGCTAAATATCACAAGCCCATCTCTGAATGTCTCAAGTCTTAGCTGTGTGTACAAAGTGTGTTCAGGTCCTTGTAGGCCTCGTGGCATTTGTGTTCACCCTGCAATTACTGCATGCAGGAAGGGTAAATTGTTACTACCACGGCTATAATCATTTTTGAAGGCACCTAGACCAAGTGCTTCCCCGATGAATTGACATTATCATGCTTTAGTTGGCAAATGTGCATCGGGCTCTGTGCTACTCTGTGAGCATAAACAAAGCACCTGCTCGCTCCTGTTCCTCTCCGCTCAGAGTTGCCGTTTTCCCCAGCCGCTGCAGATGGGGGTTCAAAGCAGGCAGGAATCACCCCGGCATCATAGCAGGGCAGGGCTCCTGGCTGCTGCGTTTAATGATTCTGCTGCTGAAAAATGAGCACCCATAAATCAAGATGCACTGTTCCGTGTCTGGTCGCAGCAGTCTGTTTTTAATTTCCATTCTATGAAAGGAATACAGTCACTCCGGGGAGATGGAGAACTCTGCAGGCTGAAGTGCTCTTTCATCCACTTGGAATACTGGGGAAATGGTAACACAAAACCAAGGTGTGCTTGTAGAAGTCAGATCAGCTACGTAGCGTAAACTGTGTCGTCGCTCGGTGCCGTGAACCTTTGCTCAATGCACTCCTTGAGGAGTCAATTCTGAAGCTAGCGTCGGGTGACTCTAGTGATTCCGCTTTTGTGGTTCTGCTGGTGCAGAAGGATCTGCGGGGCAAGAACCACCTTCTGCCATACTTGTTCTCAGGGCCAAAGGGGAAAAAAGATCCCCCCGGTTACAGATCTCAGGGGAGGTGCAGTCCTGAATTCCTATGCAATGGGAATACCCAACGACCGTGCTAATTGCCACTCTGGCATGACTTTCTCTGTCCCTCTTCTCCTTTAATTTTCAAGTGTTTTGAAAGTCTATCGTGTATTTTGGACATAGAATAGCAAAACATATGAAACAATTCATGGGATGGCGGCAATCGCTTTCTTCTTCTCCCTCTGTGTAAATGCCAAGTGCAGCTCTCCAGCCAGTGCAGTGTCTCTGAGATCTCTGTCTCTGGGCTCTTCGAGCCAAGATCTTGGTTGTTCCTTTTTGATACTTGATCTTTTTCTTCATTCAGAATCTGTGTCCACAGTGTGGGAACAGCCCTGTGCCTCTTGCTCTGTAATCAGAGTCCCGCGGGGTTTTGGTCTGGCCTTTTTATACACTATTTATTGCTTTGGATGGTAGCTTCTATTTCTGCCTGCGAAGCTGTTCCCTTTGAGAGACTTAATGACTCCTTATGTTTAACCATCACCTTTGGTAAGGCTTGGGGTAGTCACTGGATCCAAAACCCACTTAATGTTGGCCACTGGGATCTGCCACAGTAATGTTAGCGGTGGTGTCTAAGAGTCAGACTCATAAATAAGGTGCCCTTGTTGGTAGACAATGTGCCTAGCATAAAGAGTGTCCTGACCTACAGGATTTGTAAGCTCAGTGCAGCAGATGAGGGAATAGTTGTGGATGGGAGCGGATTTTAAGCACGTGACTGCCAGGAGTCGATCAAGCTTTGGGTTGTGTGAAATTAGAAAGTGCACAAACTATTTGGGGTGCAATCTACTGTGTCTTTGACAGGGATTTTAATTAGTCTTACACGCCACTGATCAGTGAAATGCATTTGAATGTCTATAACTGGGAAACAGGGTAAATTCTGCTAGGAACATTTTGCAAATGATGTCCTGCTCCTCCAGTGGAGAAGTTTTTAGTGTCTGCATAGGTGAAAACAAACTAAGGTAGACGTCAACAGGATTTTGTGGATACTGGTTTTGCAAAATGCTGGGAGGAGGAAGCTCCTCTGGGAGGATGGATGTGCCTGGAAGGACCCACGGTGGGGTTCAAAGAGGAACAGCTGGCACAAGCCCTTCACTGATGGGACATGGGCCAACTTTTACCTGGATTTGACCAGCGTGTGTCCTGAGTGTGTTTGAAAAACTGAATCATCCCGAGCCGTAGGATTTTTGCCTTCTTGTTCAGGTGGAACATTCCCAGAGCCGGGTTGAGCCATCCCACTGACTGTGGCCACCTAGAAAGGGGTGCCAGAGCATGAGCCATGTCCTGCAGTGTCACACTTCTTTCTGGGGGGGCTTTGCACTGCTGAGAATCTGTGAGTTTGGATTTCCCAGTACTCTTCTGTGCCTCTGCCGTGCAGCAGAGCCCTGTGCCCACGAGAGGGAGCGGTTGGATCACTTCACACACACTTCTCCTTCCCTGCAAGGACAAGTCCCTTGCACACACCAAGGCAGAATTCTGCTGTCATCAGTCCGGCTAAATATGCTGTCAACATTTTGGATGAAGAGCACCAACAAGAATGTTAATGCTTTAGGGAAGGCTCCACATTGTATTGTGTGGAGTTTCAAGCTTGAATCTGGCCTTACATAATCCAGGGTCTGGAGCTGAGCAATTGTTTCTAAATATACAAACTGCAAATGGAGAACGCTGGTTTAAAAAAAAAAAAAAAAGAAAGAAAGAAAAGAAAAGGAAACTTAGACCTTGGAGTGATGGAATTGCCCCATCCGTCATCTCTCACCTCTAAGGCACTGCTGACTGATTGGCAAGAGAAGCAAATGTGTCAAAGCCATCTTCTGCTGGCAGCCAGCCCCGTTGCTGCTGTCCCAGCAGCTTCTCTTCAGCGTTCCACTGCGCTGGTCGTGCAGCAGAAGCAGGTCACTGCCCTTCTGGGTCCTGCTTCTCCAGGGCTCTCATTTCAGTTCGTAAGCAAGTACATGCTCGGCGGCCCTCGCACCACCGAGGTGGCCTCTGGTTCACAGCACAGGGGGAGCCAGGCGGAGGTGGATCTGCCACCATGGTAGGTCCCAAGGCCCAAGCGTGGCTTTGGTGACGCTCCTTCTCCTTATCATTCAACAGCAAGGGGTTTAGACACACACACAAAAAAAGATGTGTTGGGGAGAAGCAGTGATGGGTGAAAGCAGGTCAGCTGCAGGAACAGTAACGCCGCAGAAAGAGGGTGTCAGACGTGGGAACAGAGTGAGTGACCAGTCTCTGAGCACCAGACCTGGAGCCTGTCTTCACACCTCTTCTCACCCTCGAAGTGCCAGCTCGGCTGCCACCCTTGCAGCTGTGATGGAGGAGAGTGGGAGGAAGAATATTTCCTTCCCTTACTCTGACCTCTTCTTGTTCTTGCACGGGCTTCATGAGCTTGGCAGCAGAGCAGAGAGAGGCGCATTCCTCGCTGAAGCTGTTGAAACTTTGCAAATACAAGAATATTCTGACAAAGACTGAAATACAGCACTTATGGGGGTATTCACCTCCTGCTCAACAGCTTTTGGACTGTCTTTACCAAGTTGACTCTCAGACTGGGAGTTACAATTTCTTTGAAAGGCACATCCTGTGCATGAGAAGATGCCTTCTGCGTGGTCTGGGGCTTCAGGGGGTTGTTACCCAGTGCCTGGTTTTGACAGAGTTGGGACGGTGTGTTTCAGTAGTTTCAAAAATAGTCTCAGCTCAACAGGGAGATTTCTGGGGACAGATGCCACGGGCGCAGCTCAGTGCAGGTGGTTGTTCCCTGGAATGTGAGGTACCCCCAGAAGCCCTGGAAGGGGGTGAGAAGTTGATGAGAACTGTGTGACTCTGGAGCCCATGGGCTCAGGCACGGGGGCAACAGCCAAGCGCGGCCTTTGCACCCAGACCTTTCTTTGGAGAGTCAGACTTGCACACGGGTATGTAGAATTTAATAGGGCATAGGCAGAAATTAATAACTAATATTTCCAATCAAAGCCTTAGGCAGGTTGATGAGATGGGGAGGTGCATGCCAGAGAAGTCTTACGGCGTTGTCATTGCACAGGGTGTTCCAAAGCTGTAACTCTTGCAGCATAAAAAACGTGGAACCGGTGAGATCTGTGTCCTGTCCCGTCCTGCCTGCAGCAAGAAACTTCACATTGTTTGGCGGTTCTTCCTCTCGTGTTTAGCTGCTCTTACAGCATCGTACGTGGTTCTACTAAAAATAGGTAACAGCCTACGCTAATACTAAACAAAAATGTGACGTAATTTGTGGGAAATAATTTCAGTTGGAACATCAGTAAGTTGCCTATAAAGGAATTTAATTTGGTAGAATTCCTTCCTCTCTTTAGGACATTTCTCATGAATTTGCTCATTCTCTTCTAAAACTTGTAAATTGACTTCAAAACTTGTTCTGAGACTTTTGTATGCAAACAATTAGTTTAGTCACGTTAAGAAGGATGGCGGTACCAGAACAATAGCAATTGCTGAGTTTATTCCAAATGGTCTTGCAACCGCTATTGAAGACATTGTGCCTTGGTTAAAAAAATATTTAAAACAAAAACAACCCAGAAGCATGCAATTTCCTTTTTTTTTTCCCCCCCCTTCCTTTTCTGTGTGTATTTATGTTTAACTCAGGGCAAGAATTTTATAATATTCTTAAAGGAAAAAAAAAATAGAAATAAAAATGGCATGAATTCCTGAAAGCATGGGTTTATATGTAGGCATTCTCTGTAAATGAACCGACCATCCTGTACTCCAGGTAGAACACCCTCGTTTGTCCGCTCATACGCATTTCAGTTACCTCCACGCGCTCCCACGTGTCCTCTGCCTTTTTGTTTTGTATAGGAACTGAATGTATTGTACCATGTTTCTGTTCGAACCGTGTGTGCCTGGCGCATAAAACACGACACGGAGCGGCAGAGCGTCCCCCACCGTCTGCGTTCAGTCCCAAGCCATCCGAGCTTTGTCCTCATGGTTGTCACCATTTCACCAGAACCTGTCGGTGTTTGTATCGCCTTATACAGTATATTGCACTTCCTGTACCTGTATAGTACCTTGTCTGTATACTGTATGTATATCCACTCATGTACGTATGTATAGTATGTTTCTATATCTCTGTATACGTCCGTGTGTTTGTTCATAGTCGTTCACTAGAAACGTGTGGCGATTCATATACATCATCTGTATGCCAACTCTAGTTGTTATTCACCAAGCGTGAATGCCAGCACCCACTTTTGATAACTCAACTTTTATTCTCATTCTGTCTTGTTAAACAATGGAAATAAAAATCTCATGTATTTTAAAGGAGGACTTTAAAAGGTTATTATTCTCACCAATTCTTAAGGTTTCCACGTCTTTGGAAAAATTATCTGAACGGGTCCAAAATCGCAAAGATATTTGTGGGGTTTTGGTGACAGTTTTCTGTGGTTGAAAAAATGGAGGTCTGGTTTCTCTGTCTCTCACGCCGGCCAAGTGCTCCTCAGTTCAGAAAAGCCCTTCACCAGCCGGACTCTGGCACTGCAAATCCCTTCTCTGTTTGCACAAGGGACTTGCAGTAAACCTGCAGGGTGACCCATGTCTTGCACGTATAAATGCTGGAGATAGAAGGGCCTTAGGGCTTCTCCAGTGCAGGTGAGCCTTAGGAACGGGTGAAAATACCATATTTTATGAGACAATTTTATGGGAACATTAGAGATGCTGTCAGACCTCTAACGCTTTGCATTCCACAGTAACATATAATTGCCAACTGATTAGGCATTTATTAAAATGGCTAACAATAATTTATTAGCCCTTTGTCAAATTATTCTTCGTCACCACGGAGCTGTAGGGAAGCTCAGTTATCTGGCCTTGAGGCAGCAAAGCACTGGCTTATCTTAAATAGGAAAATATCCCCGTAAATCAAGGGGGTGACTGATACAGATTTTCCAGCTGAGCACGTGTTTGAGTTATTCACTGAATCGGAGCTTCGATGGGTGTTGCTTTATGAGTCCTAGGAGTGATAGATTTGCTTCCTTTACAGTTAATTCTGTCACTGTGTTAGCTCGTCTGGCCGGTGCGCAGTACGTTACCACAGCAGAGCGGCAGCAGCTCTGCAGAATAATCTCCGGAGACAGCTCTGGGTGCAGGAAATACTGAGGATCTTGTGGGATGACAGAGCCACTGCCAGGAAGAACCTATACCCCAAATCGAGTAATAGAAAATCCTTTCCATTTTTTAATTTCAAGTTCCAGGGTTAAACGCTGGCCTGCCTCACATCGACAGCAAATTCCCATTTCACTCATAAGCTGCAACGGGAATGCCCAAAGAATGCTTTTCCTCAAGAAAAAATAGGATGGGGAAAGGACACATTCTGCTGATGGAACTCGATGTTTATAGCCCAGTGACCTGACCTTTAGCTTTTGCAAGTTGGTGGCAATTAGACAACTCTTGGGTTCGACTGGCCCAGCTCTTTCATGTTGCTTTACGGTCTGGAAAAGCCCATTTTCTGTCGGGGGTTGATATCACAATTGCCTAGTCCACAACGGGAAAGAATGAAAATTCAGTACGCATTTTGTTAAATGAATATTGGCCGGATCCTGGCTCTCGCTTGATTTCAGCACCCCACTTTAACACACACAGGTCATCAGAGGAGAGCAGTGCTTCGGTGCCGGTTGACAATCTGTTTGCTTATGTTACAGGTGACCCGCGTGTGTGTAGGCTGCGGTGAAGCTGAATGGTCTGTTGGCCATGCACTGCCATTAGCTTTGCCTTTTGAGGTGGATGTTTAAATTCCTTTCCTGCTCTGGAGATCTGAGCTTGCCTCCACCCTGCGCTGCTCTCATAGGCTCAGTCGAGTTTCCCTGCACGCCCCGCACGTGAGATCCTGTGAGCGAAGCCGCGGTTCAGCGGAGAGGGGCTCCTGGGTTAGTGCATCGCAGTCTTGGCGGTGAGTCGGCGCCAAGTCTGTGTCACACACTGTGCCCTCAGCCTGTGTCGGCCTCGTGGAGTTCGCCTCTTACACGGCAAAACAGGAGCAATGCTCAAGGAACCGCTGCAACCAGTGAATCCCATTTTCTAAAGGCTGCGGGCGCCGGTTTTGGTTTCTTGCCCGTGCCTCTGCTTTTCTGCACGTCAGGAAGTCACGTCTCTCTCAGCTTTGGGTACTCTGTTGTTTAGCAATCCCTGATATAAATGAAATTGCGTGACGTTGCTGTGAGGACACAGCAGGTGAGGTCTCTCCAACCTACTAAGAGTGGCTCTGATGTGTCTGGGTTCTTTAGACATTCCCAGTACAGTTTCCAGTCTCTAACTCTAGTACCTGTTCATTAGCCATGTTTCAAATTGGGGTTTGAAATTAATCATAAATTGAACCCCCCTGATTTTAATCATGTGTTTATGCATCTCTGCAAAGGAAGATGTGACCACCTATGGTCATATCTGTACATTCAGTGTTGTTTCCACTCATGCTTTCCTAAACTTTTTTCCCCCATCCAATCAGTGCGTGACTTGAGAAATGGCATTTAATCTAAGGAAATGAGCATCGATTCAAGTTCACCATCAAAAGGAGAAATGTAAGAGGGCATTTCAAAAATCCTCGTCTGTAAAGCAACTTCCCAGTCTGTAACTCAGATATTTCTGTGTTTAGATCACCTGATAGAAAACAGGAGGAGCTGAAGGCAACACCCCTTTCAGTGCGGAGGCATTCTCCTTAAGTATAGTATTTTGATAGTTTTTATAGATATATTTTATTTATTTAAAATTATTCTTGTGACCCTTTTCTTGAAAAGGTGGGAGAAATATAAAGACTCTGGGGCTTTGCTGGCAGACTGGTATGGTGAGACTCTTTGGCTGTCACAGCTATAAGGTTAGTTAAATCTTGAGTTCCAATACTGACTTCAGTAGGAAGAGTGCTGAGGCTCATGTGTGTGTTTTTAGACTGGAAGAAAATGAGATGCAATAAAATGGGGGTGCAAATGGAATTTGTGATGTTCCCTCATGTCATATTTTTGTAACTTTAGGATTGTCCTCAGTGTCCACTTTCTCATAGTTCTTGGTTATTCCAAAGTCCTCGTCTTGTTTCCACTCATTTTTATTCTTCCATATTGAATTTCTGGGTCCTTCGTGGCATCTGGTGGGTGACCAGAAGCAACATGAGGAGCCTGCACCCTGTTGCCATCAGCTTCCTCCTAACCAGAGCTTTTGCAGCTTGCAGGAGTTGTACTGAAGAAGGAAAGGATCTTGCCTACCGGCAGCTCTCTCTGCTCCATGCCACCTCTGAACACAAAGGGGGACCAGCTGTTGATCTCGGTATGAGATTTAGAATCTGGCAGGTTTTCCAAACTACCATGATGCAGAGTAAGAAACACTAATTACCGACGTGTCGTGCTGTGGATGTGGTTACTCAGTCACAAGCGGGGCCAGTTGTAGGGGTCATTGAGGTCACTGCCTCAGACTGTCCTGCTGTTTCAAGGCTGGTTCAGGCACACGCACAGCAGAGCAGCACCCGCCAGCAAGAGGAAGAGGTTTGAGGGCAGGGTTAGTAACCTCTCCAAGAATCTCGGACATCAGAGCATGCCCTAAAGTCAGCAGGAGGTCTCTACATCACTGATGTGTGTCCTGTCCTTTGCTCCTCCCGTGACTGACCTAATACAATGTCGAATTTTCCTGAATGACAGGACGTGTCATGGTGCATTGCTCGAGTTCTGCCTTTATTGCTCAGCGAAGGCATAGATGAAGCTGTGATTTTTCATGAGTCATCTCAATGGGAACGTGCTTTGAGATCACCCCCTGCGTAAATGAGCTGCATGAGGCAACTTTACACAATATCCCTAATGTGAGTTACTTTATAGGCTCTTACTTTAAACGTACTGGCGTTTACAGGCTGAGGTCACTGACAGCAGGTCGAGCAGTACATTTCAGACAGTTGTTTGGTGCTCAAAAAACAAGCTTAGGTGAGATACACCCATGTTTTCCAAAGAAGATTGTAATGCAGGGTCAAGAAGATCTATAGCCAGACTGCTTGCCAGTATAAAGATGGAAAGCAAGGCGTTGAATTTGTCATTTAAAGCGGGCTTTATTGGTAGCCTCAGCAATAACCTGAGGGTTACAGGAAAACTTGAGGCATGGGAGTATATGCAGGGTTGGTTCTCTGTAAAGTAATTGTGACATTTAGTAATTGGAAGCAATGAATCATGAAGCCAGAGGTCTGGAATCAGAGGTGCTGAAGGTTTAGTAACCATTTACTAATTTAATTTTAGACAAGTATTAATTGCTCATAATCTTGAAACTTCAGGAATTCCTGGAGTTGCAAAGATTCTTGTTGGTTGGTTTTAAGCAGTGGCTTAGGCAGGTCATAGAGCAGAAGACAACAGGGTAAGTCTTTTAGTGCATCCTGGGTTTGTCTTCTGATACTGCATCATGTAATTGCATTAAGTGGCAGAGCTGTTCTTACAGGGACTCTGGTTTTCTGATTGGTTTTTTTTTTTTTCTGTCATAGCATCATTTGTAAGAAAAGATCTTTCTGGAGGTTTAGAAGTTTAGAATAATTAAATCAAAACATTAAACACATCATTTCAAGTGTTAAAATAGCCCTAAACTATGATGCACATACAGTTTCGTAAGGTGAAATAGCAAGTGTCGGTGAATTCTTTTATACAGTCAGGATGGCATTACAAAGTGCTCCTTCCCACCCAACTACTGTGTCAAAATCCAGGTATGTGTGCTGGGGGGAATTAATTCCCAAGCTCTTAGAAGGAAAACAGAGATGTTTCTTGTGTCCCTTAAAAAGAAGAATTTGTGCAGGGCGGTTTGTGTAGCTCTTGGCACCTCGCGCGTGCTTGTGCCCGTGATGAGAGTGTGGGGATGCACAGGATCGGGCTGGTGCGGTCACTGGCATCGTTGGAGGCCTCCCAGAGAACACCTCAAGACATTTCTGGAGGGGAATTTGCAGTTGTGTGGTCCGGTGGCCCCAGGGAGCACCGCCACACGCTGGGCTCTGCATGGAGAGTGTCTGCTCTCACAGCTCACCTTGCATATCCTGCGTGTGCCTGAACACTCTGGTTCTTTTAATCATCTTTGCATTAATAATCAGTTGTTATCGTGAATTAAACAGTAACAGGAGAATGGGTTAGCAGTACAGAGCTCTGTGTGACTGACTGTGCAGGGCCAAATTATGCCGTCTTTCACGTCAGTGTTACTCCAGAGTACCTCTGGCAGAGAGAAAACAACGCCTGCAGATTTAGCCTGTAGTTCTACCCGTGCTTCCTGACTCTGCAGCCATTGGAAATACCACTCGGCTGCAGTGCAATGGTTCTAGCTAACGGTTAACAAAAGAAATCTGGTCCAGCATCATTTTCCAAGTGCTCTTCGGTAGGATTTCCAAATCATTTGAGGGGTTTTTTTTCACTATTTGTCTGAGCAAACTGTAGTCACATTCTTGGCCTTGTTAAGTCAGATGGTATATTCCTGTTGGCTTCAACTGGGCAAGGATCTCACTGCTCAGGTTTTCTGGAACCTGATTATGGCTGAACTCCTGCCCTGGACAACTCCCCTTTTGCCAGTGTGTGCTAAGAGGATGTCCCTGTCAAGCTAAGAGTATCAGACAGCAGATCATGAAGTACCTGCTGCTCCTTGATGTAGCCCTCTGCCATTTACACTTGTGGCACACTCCCAGGAGTGGGTTCTCACGCCCTCCCGAGTGGAAATGGAAATGCCTTACCCAGCCCGGTGGCCAGGACCCATCTGCACCAGAGAATGTGCCAGCAAGAGTTTCAGTGGGAGAGAGAGTTTGGAAACTCCTGTCTGAAGACAGGCAGGAGGGAGGGAGGACCTTTTCCTCCCCAAGGATGGTAAGTGGCTTTCAGAAACCCTTTCTTCTTCACTTGCTGTAGCCTGCCAAAGCAAACCAGCATACCTGGCTCTGCTGAGTGTTGTGTGGCACTGCACACAGACTGCTCTGGGAGAAATCACCACAGATCCAGGAGACATTTCTGGTGATCGCCTCCAAATGTTGCTGGTATTTTTTATTTCATTACATTTTGCATTGATTTCACTTTGTTACAGCCTGGGCTTTTGTTTTATCTGAGATACTACAAAGAAAAGGGTGTTTGTACCTGATGTCTGCAATCATATATATGCGATGTGGTTTTCCCCACCCTTCCCATGAAGGAAGAGTCAGAATCAGCCCCTCTGCCCACCCAGCAGCAGAGGGAGATGCTCACCCGGGCCAGAAGAGAAGAGCATCTTCCTCAGCCCCATAACTTCTGAAATTTCATCACAGTATGTGGGAACCTGCAGGATTAGGAAAAAATTACAGAAGCACCACTGACTCACGGGGCTCTCTTACTGCCCAGAGCTTCCTCTTTCACCTCAAACAAACCAGCAGCATTCGAAACAGGCAGACCAAGAACTTAACCAGCTGAGGTGCCATTGGGCAGAACACTGAATGGGATGGGGACTTGTCAAAAGCTATAGTGGAAAAAGATTTTTTACGTCCGTAAAAGTTCGTACAGCACAACAAAAAACCCCACTCACAGAAATGTCCAAAGCATGAAATACCAGGTGGTCAATTCATATGTTAGAAGAGCTTTCTCATAAATGAATGAAAATTGGCAGCATGTTCTAACTTTGCAACTAGTAATAAGAGCTGCCTACAATATTTCATGTGTTTCCCAGGCCTGGTGTTGAAGATTTCTCTCTCTGTGTTTTCAGTCCTGCTCCCAGGTTTTTCTTTTCGCACCCACCCCTCATGTTTTTGGTTTGGGAAGGCTGTGCTAGGTGGGATTCTTTGGTATGTATGTAACAGAAATGCTGCCATATTTTTTCTCCACAATGTACACGTGTTCAGTAACTCGCACAGAGCTGCTCGTGCACGGTGCTGAGGCTCTTTGCCATGCCCGGAGCCAGGGCAGAGCCCGTGCCAGGTCCATGAAAACAGAAATAGTCTCGCTGTGACACCAGGGAGTTCCTGGCAGCGTGACTCATTCTTTGCTCTCCAAAGGCTGTTTTGAGTTTGTCCTGGGATTCTGAGCTTTTCTCAGTAAATTCTGATGCGGCAGAGAGCTACGGCGTGTTCTGACCTCCAGCTCCATGTCCTGTCCAAGAGCAATTGAACTGGAGATGTTCTGCCCATCAAACTTTGCTCCAAGGCAGTTCTGGGATCTCTCTCAGAATGATCTAATTTAAGCAATACATATATTTGTAAATCCTCAGGACTGCTACTTAACTTTCTGGAATAATTCAAAATTTCAGTCCTGTGAGGTAAGAAGAAATGAAGACAAGCCCATCGCTGATGGAGCACCCCCACACAGAAATATGCTGGTTGCACCTTCCAGGGAAGGGAACTAGTTTGTCTAGTTTGTTTCTCAGGTCTTTGTAAAGCATTAAAACACAAAAGAATGATCCTTTTTTACTTAGAAATTTTTTCCCATAATCACAGAACGCTGGGGGTTGGAAGGGACCTCTGAAGATCATCAAGTCCAACCCCCTGCCAGAGCAGGGCAGAACTAGAGCAGGTCAGCAGGTTTTCCTAAACAAAACATTTTGCATTGTTTTGGGGATGGATAAAGTTTTTTTTCTCACTTGGAAGATGGTTTTGTAATATTACTTCTTGTAATATTACATGGCACTGCCAACATATATCCTGAGAGTATGTCCCAGATCTTAACAAAACTCACTTCCAATGCTTTGGGAATAAAAACATCAGAAAAATAAGGGCAGGTAGTAAAAGTCAGGTGGCGACATAGAGTGTTTCCTCCTAAGGCCTTCTACTTTAAAACCATCTAGAAGATTTCAGCTTTGTATAGCAGAAAAAGTTTCTTACTTTTTCTTGTTGATGATCAAGTTCAGAACAAGCATTCAAGAAGATCTTTGAAGAACACCAGAGAGCAACGAATAATCAAAGGGTTAGTGTGTGTACCAGGAACTTAGGAGACATCTTCATTTACACTTGCATGCAGTCACATTCAGGTGAGAGAATTTATCCCACAACTCGACGTTCCTGTACAGTTCCTGCACACTGCTGGCTTTTTCTTCCCTTTTCAGTAAGATCAGGCTTTGGGCCAAGGCTCTTTGGTCAGAACCCATTTTGTTTCTCCCATGCTGTGCCCCGTTGGCTGTTACCTTCAGTGCTGGTATGTTTTCTGCCTGCCTGCCTGCATCCACAACTGCAGCCAAGCTCTGGCGTGCTGCATTATGCTGCTACTGCTCCCCACTTGCTGCGGGACCTTCCAGGAATGGGAGAGCTGTATAGATGTATCATGTGATGAAGGCTCCATTTTTTCACATGGATGAATTTGTAGCATCGTTAGGTTTTTTTGTGCCTCTCTCACCAAGCAAAACCTTTGTTATGATATAGCGGGGATATTAACAGCCCGGTGTGTGAACAGAGGAACAGGCTGCAGCCAGAAAGGAAGGACAGGCCGAGGAGTTAATTAACACTCTTTGGGATTTTGTATTAGCAACATGGTTATTGGCATTTCTGTAGCTTGTTGCTTGTTGCTCTACGGTCTGGTGATGCCCTCTCAGGTCTGTCTTGCATCTTCAAGAGACAGACACCCTTGTTCAGCACATTGTTATTTTGTCACACTTTATTAACAGCAGAATCAGGCAAAACTATCAAGTAAAACCCTTTAATGTTTGTTCTTACTTTTAAGCTTTTTTTCCCCAAACCTTTCAGCGTCCTTTGTGTTCGCTGTTTTAGCGAATGACTTTGCACGTACCAGTTCTGCGTGTTCACGCTGCACATGCCATTACCTGAATGCAGGTACAGGAGAGGAAGGTACCACGGGAATGGTACCTCTGAGAAGATGCTGGCATGAAGACCATAGCTATCAAACAAAAACAGCATTAAAAAATCCCAAGTCGTCTTGAAAATCTGTGTCTGGGAAAGGGGAAAAGCTCAAATTCTTCAGAATAAATGACTCTCTAACTGCAACATGATATGGTGGCCAGTATAAAAAAAGGATTTTGGCGCTGCCTACACACGGGTTTATTTTAGGGGCTGTTTCACGGGGGGTGGCAGAGCGTCTGCGTAACTGGTACATTCTGCAACACCCTTTCTATCTTTGGGAAGTTGCAAGTGGTATTTTAGAGCTTAGCACGTCAAAATCCTGCTTCCGGCCCCTCAAATCCCGTGCGGGAGAGTAGCTACCATGTGGGCAACAGTGCTGCCTGTGGCACAGTGGTGAGCGTGGGGGTGACGTGGGTGTAACACCCTCACAGTGACTGTGGTACGGGCGGTTCTTGTGAGGCACGGTGACTGGAGCACCCGGCGTTCCGTAAGGACCTGGCATTGGCACGTGCTCTGTGTACGGACGTGATGGGTTATAAAAGAGAAGGTATTTCCCCATGCCCAGAAGAGGAAGTGTGCACTCAAGCAATGTTGTTGTCAAATCCAGCCCAGAGGCTGGTGTGCAGCTGCATGTTGTATTTTGTGTAAGGAATTATGTGCAGACTATGTCCCTGTCCAGCCCCACCTAGAGGACCCAGCCCAAATTAAGACCCTGCTGCGTAAGTACCAACCTGTCACCAGTGAGTAGAGTGGCAGAAACTCTGCCTGAGGTAGAGCCTCGTCCAAAGACCTGTGAGGTCGAGCAGGGGCATGGGGGGGATTTTCTCTGGTTCAGTCAGTGACTTTTGGACAGCCCAAGAGAGAAAGTCTCCCTGTCGAGGCAGATGACTTGCCTTGTACCGCTTGCACCGCAGTAAATGTTGCATCATTCCTGAAGTGAAAAATAAGTATTCGATCAGAAAGAGCAGGCACAGCAGACATCCAGAAGACATTTAGCTCAGTCACTCAGGAGGGTATGTTGCAGCTACGTTACCTGTGTAATTCTACATTCCTAACCCTGTTCAGGAGCAAAATTCATGTTGTGGTTTAAACTCGTTCTACTCCAAGTGCTATCTAATGTATAAGGTAAGCATGGTTTTCTTTCAATATAAAGAAAGGTAATTCTCTCTGAAATTCTTCTATCCGGTGTCACCCCTTAAAAACTTTTCTTTTTTAAAAAAATATTTGAGAAAATAGGCACATTTCTGTATTCTGTTTATTTTTCTGTGTGAGTTCATCATTTCTTACTACTTTTTCTGGTAGGCTCACTCACATTTATTCCTCTTGGCTTTGTTTCCTGCTATGAATCTGAACATTTTCTCTAATTATCAATAAATGCTAAATACACTTCAAGCTGACCACAAAAACAACCGAGATCAATGGAAGTTTCTGTTCTGGCTTCTAAGAAGAGCAGTCCCTGGTTCTAGGAACCTGCCTGCACTTGGCATTTGCAGCTTGGTGAACGAAAGGCATATGCGTTATTAAATGTACTCACATGCTCTTAATAATAAACATACATTTCCCTCATGAGCCATAAGTGGCTGCCAAAGCATTGCTGTACACGTGCATTTTCCTGAGAAGGTCAGAGCTGCACTTGAACAGCCGCTGCTGACGTACGGTGTGCAGTTACTTACACACAAGTCCTTAATTTGTGACTAATGTGGAAAATAAATGCTGGGAGACTCAAGACATCGCTTCAAACTTGCAGAGTAAGTGTTGAGAGGAAGCTTTCCAATTTGCAGGTACTCAGTGTATCATCCCAGTAGAAGGAGTCCTTTCAAGACAGTTTAGTATCGGCGATTTCGGTTCCAATCGAACGCCTTTGAAGACTCACTTGTTTTTAATCATGTGAGCATCCCAGCGAAGCCACGTTCTCAGGCTTCAGAGGAGGGGCTGTGACGTGTCCTTACCAGCCCAACATATGTTAACCTCCTTCTCTGGATCAGGATGGGGTTTTCAAATATCCCACATGCCTGAAAACATGGAATTTCTAAACTGTTGGTGCCTTCCAGTTAATGAAATATCATCCCAGGACAGGAGAGGTTAATCCATATAATTCACAGGGGGTTCATTAAATCATTTAAAAAACCCTAACCACAGAGTTATATATAGCTTGATACTCAGAAGTGTTAACACCATGCTTTTAGTGTGACAGATTGGATTTGGAAAGCAATATAAAACACGGGTTTCACTGGGTAGAATTTTTTATTTCCACAACTTAAGGACGTTGTTATGATCCACGTGCCTTTTTAAGATCCATTCCATCATTTAAAATCCAAGTAGTGCTAGTTTGCCGAAAACTTTTATATTTATTAGCTTTCAGTGCTCTGGAGAAGTTAAAGAGGGGAAGTTTTGTTATCCTTTCTTTTTTTCTTAAAGCAGTAGTTAGAAGTAAAGATGGACTTTGTTTCTGTTGTTGTCATGGAAGTATTTTGTTGGAGAGGCAAATTCAAGTGTTTCAAATGAGAGTAGCATAAACCTTGCAAAGAAACAACATATCCAGTCTGCCACCAAGTAGTTATTTGTATGCTTTTTTTCCCTTCTCTTCTTTTTCCTGCTTTTCTTTCTCCTCCCCTCTACCCCTCGACAGGTGACGTGCATGCAGTGGTTGCAAGGGGACCATACCATGCTGGATNTTATTACCTGTTTTCTATGTGGTATTCTAATGTCCCCCTCCCTCCAACACCCACTGCCACGGTTTAATTTCTTACCTGCCTAGATTTGGCCTCTGTACAAAAGCATGTGGTTGTACGTTTTGTTGAACGGGGCGATGTACAAAGCAAGTCAGTGCTAGGGCTGTAGAAGTTACCGAGTCGTACTCAGTAGATGTCCTTAGCTTTGCCAGGGGGGACAGGGGTATGTGCCGGACAGAGGAGGGAATTTGGGTGGGAAAGAGCAGAACNAGCTCTCAGTGCTCTGGAGAAGTTAAAGAGGGGAAGTTTTGTTATCCTTTCTTTTTTTCTTAAAGCAGTAGTTAGAAGTAAAGATGGACTTTGTTTCTGTTGTTGTCATGGAAGTATTTTGTTGGAGAGGCAAATTCAAGTGTTTCAAATGAGAGTAGCATAAACCTTGCAAAGAAACAACATATCCAGTCTGCCACCAAGTAGTTATTTGTATGCTTTTTTTCCCTTCTCTTCTTTTTCCTGCTTTTCTTTCTCCTCCCCTCTACCCCTCGACAGGTGACGTGCATGCAGTGGTTGCAAGGGGACCATACCATGCTGGATATGATTGAGAAGAAGCGTTGCCTCTGCAAGGAAATAAAAGCTCGGCAGAAATCAGAGAAGGGACTCTGCAAACAGGACAGCATGCCTATTTTACCGAGCTGGAAAAAGAACACCGGGACCAAGAAGTACAGCCCTCCTCCCTATTCCAAACAGCAGACTGTGTTCTGGGACACTGCCATTTGACAGGCACGCAGAGGATTGTCCTCTGCACCCCGCAGGGTGCACCGCGCACAGGTAGCCGGCTCTATTCATAAGGCAAAGGCTCTAACCTAAGACTTACCTGCAGGTGGTGAACTTCCTAGGAACAAAAAAGCACACTGATACAGTGCTNCAAAAAAAAAAAAAGTGCTTAATGTGGACGCCCAAGTTGGATCAACAATATGAATTGTTCCACATCATTTTTCCCATGAAGTTAATCAGATAAATTGCCTTCCGTTCCGTATGAATCGGTTACTAAAATGATTTGGCCCAGAAGCTAAATTTTTCTGCAGAAAAGGCTGCAGCAGAAACTCTTCCTGGTTGGATTCAGCTGACGAGCAGAGACCATGGTTCACTGTGACTAGGCATCGTACAGCCCGTGGCGGGGAGACCCAGTCGCTCGGCAGGTTGAGGCGGTGGCACCGCAGCCACGGTTCCTGTCCACGTCTGTCTTCGGTCCAGAAAACAAAGGCGACAGAATCTGTTTACATGTTTATTCCCTTTAGACCCAGCAACGCACCCTTGCTTTGCGCCATGTCGGATATCCTTGTGTTATCTGTGAATTCAGACCCCTGGAAAGCCGGCGGGGAAATCCTTCTTGCTTTCACGCCATTGTAAAGCAGAGGCCCACGTAACACCTTCTCCTGCCGCTTCTTCTTCCCGGCGGCTTCTGTAATTGGCTTGCAGTCCTGTGTGATATCACACCCCTTTGAACAGAATATTATGTCATGACCAAAGAATTGCAACCTCCTGGTTTTAGCAGGAGAAAGAGATGGTTTATCCTGATTAGGAGGGTGGAATCCGTGTGGTGAAATATCTTCCAAAAGGATCTGTTGAGAACGGGGGAGACTTGTACTGCTGTGGAGTAGGGGGAAAAGAAAAGGAAAAAAAAGAAAAAGATCTATGGCATATATTTTGTATATTTAAATTTCTATCTATGCGTCTGAAGGTCAGTAGCACAAAAGTCCCTCTTTAAAACAATCATTTTAGTATTATATTCGCCGAGAGGAAAAGGTGTGTCGTTTGAAACTTCTTGTTATATTGGCTTTTCTCTGAAATGATATCGACAGCATTGCCACAGCTGGAATTGCTGATCCAAAACAAAACAAAAACAAACAACAAAAAGAAGAAAAAAATACAAAAAAAAAACCACAAAAAACCAAAAAATAACAAATTTTAGAAGGTTTTTGTAATCTATATTGCTAAAGTTTGAGTTCGAGTAATGCTTTATCAGTTGTAGTTTCTTTTCAGCCTCCAAAATAAAGTTTTTAAATATTTTATAACTAATTAACTAATGTATATTTTGCTGTCCAAACTGAGATTTCTGTAAAAGATAAAGTGTGTGTTTATATGTGTGTGTGTATATTAGCATTATTGTATATGTATATATGCATATGTGTACACACATATATATGTATATATGCATGTATCTCTCTGTATATACTCACAGATGTGTGCATACGTATATACCCACATACATTAAATATCGGTGTGCGTTACGAATATACAGTGGCTGGAACGGGTACGCAGTTGAAATGCAGATTTAAAGAGCCCCTCACAGCCGAATTGACAGAAGACATGAAAAAACCCACAGGCTGTGAAGGAATCTTTGAATGCCTGTTACATCCGAAAGACACCAACTGTATATTCTGCTTATTCTCTTTTCTTTTAAAGAAAGAAAATGGCAGAAGAAAAACTCCAGAGATCTCGCAAAGTTCCAGAATCTGCTGGAAAGAAGACGACTTGTTGGTCGTGAGAAATCTGTTGAGAGAACAGGTTCATTATTCAGAAAGTGTTTGTGCTTTGTCTTCCTTGTTATGTGGCAAGAGAAGAATTTTTCATAACCACGTGCGAAATACTTGGCTCAGCCCTTTCCCCCACGTGCACCACGTCTCTGGTGCGACAACGGAAGCCGACGTTGGGTCAGTCTCCATCCCCCTTCTTCGCACTGCTCTCCTTCCGGGGGCAGTTCCCTTTCGAGCCGGCTACCGCGGTGACCACCGAGTGTGCAGCCCTGCCCTGCTGCAGAGCCAGGCCCGCTGGGGGTAGGCAAACCTTCACGGCAACGGTGACGTGTTGGAGAGTGTTTGTTCATATCGCGTCCTCTTCATATCGATACATAACAGGAATAACGATCAGGGAATTGAAGCATTCTTGTCCTAAGCAGACTTGCTCGTACACTTAGCCCACCGTAAAACCACTCCTCGGTTTGCTTTTGTTGCTCAACACTGTTTGCGTTCTCCTTCCTAAAAAACTGCCCGTGTGCTTCCAGACCTCCACTCTCCCCCGTGGAGACAGTGGCTTTTTGGTTTAAAGCGCGACAGTACACGACAAAGTCAAATAGAACTTAAGCACTTACCTTCAAAGCACTTTAGAATCGTGACCTAAACCTCACGCTGGCGAGAATGGTTCCACAGAGGAGGGAAGCGAGGCTCAGGGGGAGTCGTTTCCAAGGTCCCGGGCAGTGCCGGAGCAGGACACGCGGCACCGTGTGGTCCCGTGGCTGGTGGCCCACCCCACGGCTCGAGCCCGAGGAGCACCGCGCTGCCCAGAGCGTGCCATCGGAACGCTGCCACGCGTCCCCTGCCTCGCCCATTGGCTCGGCACTCCCCGTGTCTGTCACAGGGTGAATGACAGTGCTTAGTTACACACGGTCATTGAAGCTGTAGTCTGTATAAATATGCAATCTGTATATACATACAGATCACATATATACACACACTTGCGAAGACTGTACATATGAAATTGTTTGGTATGCACTTATTTTGCTTTAAACTCCTGAAGTTAAACATTATAGTGTAGCAATTTGTGTAAAGTGCACTGTGATTTCAAGAAAGCACAGTAAAGTCACAGGTCTTGTTATTCTTGCACTAAAAATGTGTTTACGTATATTAGCCAATGTATGTCTACTTTATTGCTCCTTTGGACAAATTAAAGCAAATGGTATAAAATGGTATGGGGTTTCCTTTGGTTTGGGTTTTTTTTTGGTTGGTCGGTTGGTTTTTGTTTGGTTGGTTTTGTTTGGGTTGTTTATTTTTAAGTGGACAATGGCACTATGTTTATAAATGACAGGGTTTTTAAATAAAATGAAATCATTCCGTGTTCATTCCGAAGTAAGACATTTACCAATATCTTGAAATTGAATGTCATGTTGCTTTTTTTTTCATATTTCATTAGAAATTGTCAGGTATGTGCCTGAGATTGTGTAGGAGTAAGGAGTAGCTAGAGGCTAACTGTAATCATATATTATTAGCCGTTTCTATATACACAGTATAAATACATATTAATTTTCTTTTCATTTTTGTACTTGATTTTTTAGGTAAGATGTAATTAAATGTTCTTTGATACTTCTGAAGTAATAAGATGTTGTTTGAAGATCAATTCTGCTTTCTTTAGTGCATTGACAATATTTTACAATAATTCAGTGCTTATTTATTTGTGCTCCGGTGTAATTATAATAAAAAGCAATAGTTTAAAATATTTGGCCGTTCATTTTCATTTGATGGTTCCCGCTTAGAGATGGGTTCTTCACTGGGGATTAACCAGGGATTCCTGGGGAGAAAAGTCAAGTCATAGATGTGTGTTTATAACATTCCCTAGGCACGTTTTTAATCACATCGCCTGCTGGAGGAAACGAATGAATTGCTTTAATGGGTTAATATTGGCAAGTCATGCCTGGTTGCATGTAATGCCATGAGTGCCATCCTCAGCTAAACCCTTAGGATAAGATTTCTTTGAAGAGCAGACAGAAATTTCTCTGTAAGCACCTTTCACAGTTTGGATGGAAGATTCTGACTTCAGAGACCACCACTTCAAAGATCTCCACTTGCAGAGTATCCACAAATGGGACAGGCACCCCTCACGCTCTCCATGAAGCTCTAAAAAGAAAAATATACTGAAAAGTCAGCATAATCTTCCAAAACAGAAGCTTTCTTCCCATCAAGATGTAAACCCCAGTCTTTCCCAAGGAGTGCCATGCTGGGACGAGGCGACAGGACTGGACGGGGTCGGGGGGAGAGGCGGGGGGAAGCAAGGGGTTTATACAACCTTGTAAATTATATTTTTCAATACTCATGGGTTTTATTACAGTTCTGTAGCCCGAATCCTGTGACTGGGTGAACCTCCCTCCTAACTTTTTTCAAAAAGACAACTTGTTATTAAAAAATGCTTCATCATTTCCATGAGCAAGTAGTTCATAAAGAACCCAGTAAGAAACGGGGCACTTTCCCCAAGGTACAGCCTCTCTGTCCTCAGCAGCAACCCCACTGCCAGGGCCTGTAGAATAAATGGCTGAAGAACTTTGCTACCTCTTGTTGCTCCTCTTCCTCACGCCAGCAACTTGCCCTCTGAAGCAAATTCCAGCCTCTTGTCCAGGGCTCCTAGGGATGATGAGAAATTAACAGAACAAGGTTCTACAGGGGTTTCTCCAGCCCTAAAAGAGGAAAAGGAGTTGCGTCAGTTGAAGGGTGAGATTGTTGCCTGTACTCTGCAGTGGGACAGCTCACCAAGTCCCATGTCCTAGCTCATTTCTAAAGGCTTTCCAGGATGCCTTCAACAACCACCTCGCTCACCATCCCGCGCCTGACCCAGAGAAGGAACAAAACAGGAGGTTTGCCAAATGCAGCAGGGAGTGTAACTCTGGGGCAAAATCCAGATTTTCCCTACTTGGAAGTACGTGCATTCGCTCGCTTTGCTGCTGCAGACACACTTGCTGCGTGACATTGTTTCTCAAACAGAAGAGGTTTAAATTAAAAGGAGACAAGACCACAAAAAGCAAGGGTTGAGTTTTACACTTGCACTGGAGTTTATTTAAAAGTGGAGAGGTGCCTGCAGTGTTCTGTCCTGTGTCTCTGCCCCTTTGCTGGCTGGAGCCGCTGCTATTCCCCCGCCACCGTCCCTCAGAGTGACCTCAGCTGGTGCCAGTGTGGCTGCGAAGCAATTAAAGCACAGAGGGGCCTGTCTTGCCTGGGAACCAGTAACCTGCCCCGAGCAAAACTGAGCAGTCAAGCAGCCGCTGGAGGAGAGACGGGCCAACATCCCTCAGAAGCAGGGCCAGCGCTGACAGGGCTGGCAAGGGAACCGCAGGAAACTCCATAAAATTGACAAAAACAAAAGACAACTGAAAAGAAAAACTGCTCAAAGGCAGGACTGAACACATTTGGCCCTTCTTTTCTCAACCTGCCAACATGTCTTTTACGGTGCAGTTTTGCCCTTAAAACAAAATGACACACCTGCCATGTTTTAATGGGGCTTTTTGGCACTGCTGTGGGTGGTGGGTTTGGTATTCCCCCCACCTGCAGCATACTCTCATCTGCCTTTCTTCCCTTCTCCCTCTCTGGCTCAGTCCTTTCTTTCATGATGTGCTTCAGGAAATATATTTGAGAGTTCCCCTGTTGTCTTTTGTTCCTGTTAACATGGTGCTCTCCCTCCCCTGTTCTCTGCTGGCTCTACACTCTCTAACCCTCAGGAAAACAAACAAAGAGAGTGGGAACCAACAGCGATTTTATTTTAGAGGATGGCATTTGTCAATACTGTTTACACAGCAAGTTTCATGGCTAGAAGGAGCTGATAAAACAGAGGCACTGAGAAGCTGCAGCCTGTGGGCAGCAGAGCTGGGTTGATGCCGCCTTTGCCAGCCGGGCGCCATCGCCATGTGAAGTGCCTTTGGCCCCTGCTCGCTCTGGGGCTTTTCCCGCCACTTTTGCAGGCAACGCCCTGCACCCCTCAGGGCCTGGCTCTCCCTGAGGGAGCCGGGTCCTCATGGCCGCACTGCCTGGCCACTGTGGGTGTGAGAGAGAGGTTGTCCCTGTTCCTTTGGAGAGCACCCTGAAACTGCTGGAGCTCACCAAGGTGAGGCAGCAGCCACATAAATCTGGTCCCCGGCTGGTGACACCAGCATGGTGCCAGGTCACGTCTTGGCCAGCACAGCGACGCTTGGCACGGGCTGAGCTCCTCGGGCTGCTCCAGTGCCTCGTCTCGCTCAGGCTCACCTGGCGTGCTTT
This sequence comes from Chloroceryle aenea, assembly GCA_013399075.1. NCBI lineage: Eukaryota > Metazoa > Chordata > Aves > Coraciiformes > Cerylidae > Chloroceryle > Chloroceryle aenea. Next base: position 58,860 of record VWZY01012239.1, on the reverse strand, counting down.
GGGCTGGCAGACTGCATGTGCTGGGTCAGCCATGCCCTCCATAACCTCCCTTTCAGAGCAGTGTGGAGGGCCCTGTGGGGACAGAGCCCATGGCCAGCCGGGGCGGCAGCAGGCAGAGCGCTGGATCATCTCAGAGGCACTGCTTGGGACGAGGAGAGGCCATGGGGACATAGATCTCCAGCACTCATGACACCCAAGTAAGCTCCTCTGAGCAGTGTTTTTTGCCAACGACGGCATCGTGGGGAAGCAGCGAGAATCGCCCCAGCTGCGAGTCGTGTCCCCCCCC
>VWZY01012239.1:25870-58555 GCA_013399075.1 Chloroceryle aenea | reverse complement strand
CCCGCGGTGCGGAGGAGCCTGGGCTTCCTCAGCGTTCCTTCCTAATTGGACGTCTCTGGGCCTGCTCTAGTTGACCTTATACTTTGTTTAGACATTAACACCTCTGCAAAGTGGGTGTTAAATGGTGCTGTTAGTGTCTGTAACGTTTTTACATCCACTTGAGGAGTGTAAATGATTCTACAAGGAGCAGGGCAGTGGAAAATCAGCCTTCCCCTGGATCCAGCTGGCTGGGGAAACTCAAAATAACTCCTGTGAATCCTGCTCCCACCAAAGAGCTCTTTTCCCAATCTCTTCAGGTTTTGGGGTTTTTTTTCTTTTCCCTTTACTGTTCTTGTAAACACAACAATTGAATCTCTCCTTTGTTTATTCTTCCAGTTTAAAGAGGATGAGATATTCTTGGCCAAGCAGAGAGAGCCATTCACTTTCTACCTGGCTTTTGGGTCCACTGAGAATTCTGTCCCAATTTCTCCTGAATCATGTGTCCCATCCAAGGAGTCTGAAACCAGCACCTTCTTTTCCAGACTCTACTCCTCTGTGTGTGAGTTGTGGTGACACGAGCTGTATTTGGAACAAACTGACAGGATGTTATGCCCTGCGGTACGTATTTGACTGGCCAGGTATCACCTGGCTTGTTGAGCAGCACAGCAGGGAGCTCCAGGAGGAATGGTGGCACCCCAGTGTCCACCGCAGGAGGCTGTGGCAGTCTAGAGTGTGCTTGTACCTGCCGTGTCATTGGGAATATGGGACTGGGCAGTGGAGCCACAATCACCATTCTCTGCAAGACTTGCTTGCGATTAATTCACGACAGACTGCAAGGTTGTGTCTGCCCGGGTCTGTGCTTCACCACTATGTCTATTTTTGTAGACAGAGTACAAATCTCCAGTAAACTGTCTGAATTAATACTCTGAATGGATGGCTGAGAAATGCTGAAAATCCTTCATAATAGCATTTTTTGAAATGCACTAAGTGACAATTCAGACTATTTTATTTTTTTTACTTTTTTCCAAAAGTTTCAGATTGCTTTGCTTTCCATCTGGTTTGGAAATTCAATCACGTGCATTATTTGGAGACTTGGTACCAAGAAGACGTTTCAAATTCTGACAGGTTTTAATCCAAGTGAGCATAATCTAAGCATAATCTCCCCTTCAGGAACAGAGAGAAGCAAATTTGAGAGCAGGCTTTCCATACTTCCGTAAGAAAGCCTATTTCATTTCCACGGAGATACTATTGCTTATGTTAACAGCCTTCTACCCCACATAAATCACCTTTCTGTCCTTCTCTCTCTCAGGAAGAATGAATATGTAGTGCTTTTTGCTCGGGTTTTCTTTCTCTGCATGTCCACAAGATAAATGAGTGCTCTGTCAAGTGAGGTTAGTGGGTTTAGGGGAGGGAAGATTGTTTAGTGTCTTCTTAGGGTGAAATACGACATTTAATGTACATATTCTGCTAGTTCAAGGCGTGTCTTTGGGAAGTTTTATGCTGTTTCCATGACAAAGTTATAGGGAAGTGGACAAAATGCTGACTTGGGATTTTTGCTTGTGACAAAGTGTCCTCTGTCCTTCAAACTGTATTTCCACCGAAGAGCACTAGATAATACAGCTGAGAGGAATAATTAATGTTACATTTACTGCCATGCTAGCAGAGAGAAACACCCTTTCAGATTTACCCTGGACTAAGAATATTCTGTATGCCTTTGATTTCTCTTAGGGTAGACTATTGTTGGCCGTCTGATGCCATCAAAGGTAAATCAAAGCCTTAACAAGGTCCCAGTGTCAACCAGTCCCACTGTACGCCAGAGAACATGGTAAAACTTGGGAGCAATTAGCTTTGAGTATTCCCTTACCTCCCTTTTTAAAACTAGTCCCATTTTCTCCAGAGTGCACCTTATAGATGCTTTCCAGATTCCTTAGCTACTTTGCTCTGGTTTGTTTTGGGCTTTTATGTTTTTGTTTGCGTTTTGTGGGTTTATGTCTTGTTTCTATTCTCCTGAAGGTCTCCCATAAACCTTTGAAATAAGGAATAAATTGGTTTGCCTAGACAAGCAATGGGCATACCTCATATTCATGTTCAGTTTGCCATGACAAGGAATGGACATATCCATGTCACGTATGTACATACATCTTACAGCCAAAAAGGATACCTGCTTCCAAGTGCTCCTGAACAAGAACAAGAAAATGGGGTCATTTTCCTTTCTGGCATTCAGCTCTTTCACATGAAGAAGGTCTCATACTGTGTTGTTACAGCTCCAGTTTGGAATCCTAATTTGAAGATGTTATTTACTTTGCTACAGATTTAGGCACCTGTTTACTTAGGCATGTGGGTAACTTTCCTCCAGCGAGTACAACACTACGTTTGGAGACAGAAAGAAATGTCCTAACAGGCTCTTGCAGAATCCAGACAGCAGTATATTCAGTATATTCTGTAGCTTAGCAAATGAGAAGTGTGTTAAAAGAAAATAGTTTTCAGTGTCACATTTATCATGTGCTATTTGATTGATGTAATTTTGCAATGGAATCTGAAACTTCAAGATAGAGCCGCCTTCTAAAAACTCTTCCGAGGGGCATTAAGCTCTGGTGTATCTAATTAATGCTTTAAATATTCTTTCCTATCAGTTTAATCTTTATCTATCTCTGCGCTGCCTTATTACCTAATATTAACTGCTCATTGAAATTGATCGTTTCTGGTCTTTTCAAGCGTTGATTGTTCTTTCATGGCTGAACATTTTAAACTAACACTATTGATTTTTCTTACATTATAGCCCTCCTCATCACTCCTAACTAGAGAGTGTCATCGTGGCCTGAGAACATGTGGGGACACTTGCCAGTGCTGGTTTTACAATGAAAAATGTACGCTTACTGCACTATTCATCCAAACATCAGGATCTTAAAACGGTCAGCATTATGATTCTGTGTTAAAACAGTGCTTTGGTTTATTTTCTCTTTAAAATGGTGAACATATTTACTCACAGATGTGAAATAGTGTGACTCAGATCCTAGAACAGGATAACTGGAATAACCTGGGTCTCCACAAGCCTCTCATGTACTGTTTCGTAGGACTGGAGAATAATTTCTCTTCTCCTCCTGAAAAAGACCCTCATACTCACAAGTTTTAGCTTTGTTTGGACTACGTGCCTCCTTCATGCTCTCTGTCATCTCTTCTGGCTTTCCCATGGTCATTTATGTCTCAAACGAGAGGCCTCGCAATCACCGCAGCCTGCTATTGTAAAAAATGCCTCATGACCATCAAAAAATTATGATCTCTCTGTAAAGAAATAAAGTATTCCATGTCTTCCTAACCTTGTAGCTTACACAGCAAATCTGATAGGAATACGAAGCAGCGGAACATGACACGCCAGCACGTGAACACGAGGTCAGGGGATGCAGTGTGGGCTTTCAGAAGAGCTGGATGTGCATGTAGTGCACATGTACTGAGAAAACCCTAAAACAATCCCTCCGAATCATGAAAAGCAGTTGTCTCTGCAAACACACAAATGATGTGAGTCTGAAAATGAAATGCAGAAAAAATACTGTGCTGTGCCTTCTTCTGTAACATGAAGTCTTGTGTGTGACAGAGAGGCTGGTTTTGTCAGAGGGCTCCTTTCACTGTATTATTTCCACCATTTGACTCAGGATGCACTTCTGGATCTGATCTAATGGTCACTAGAAGGCAGATGATTGATACAGATACACGATCTGTCCAGAGATCGTGCTTTGGTGGCCATGAGAAGAGTCTGATTAAAGTCTTTGCCCATATAGTAACTGGGATCCCTGGAGATCAGCTGGTGCACCCAAAAGAAATTGATATGGAATTATTTCCATGTGTTAGGAAGGTTGAAAATATTTTCAGGTAAAAATAAAAGGATTTTTCTCCTATGTGACAGATATTGAGAGCATTGGTTGGTCTGGTTCTGGAGAGGGTTCTCACAAGTGCACAGAGAGGAATCACCCAGGTGAGAGTGTGAATTTACACCCATACAGCTGTAACCCACATTGCTCTTCTTTCCTGTCTGGCAGTGGCCCTTTCTTAATACTCCTGGTCTATCACGGCATCCGTGGTTATGTTTGGATAGGTGTGTGTTGTCACAGCCCTAGGGACACTATGGACACACTGTCATTAACAGCCCTGACCAGCCTCACCTGGAGCCTCCACCCCACACACCTGTGGAGTCAGGAGCCCCAGCTAAGCCCAGCCTAGGAGCAGAGATCCCTTCTTGAGCTCTATGGGAGCAGGGGTGCAGCTCTGCCCCAGTCCTGTCCTGTTGATCCAGATCTCCACCCTGCTGCCGATGTTCTGCCCGGCCTGGACCTGCCTTGCAGCTTTGGACTTGCCTGGTGATCCATCATGAGCTGCACCCCAGCCTGCCCTGCTTTTCCTCCCCTCATCCTTGGGAACTTCAGATTTCAAGGTATGATTGGGAATATATAGAAAAGAGAAAAATCAAGTAGAAAAGGGGTTAGTGCATCAATTTCAACAACCAGAAAATAGAGAAGATAAAGTGCTTAAAAAAATGTGGGGAAAAAACATATAGCCTGAACCAAAACTACCAAAAATACAGAAGGCTAAACTGTGTGTGCTCTAATGGAGGAAGTAAAACTAAAAGAGAGAAAACATTTCCAGTATCATTATTAATAAAGTTAACTGACAGCAGGAAAATAGACAAAGATTCTGCTTTAATTTAAGGATGACTTAAAGAAACTTGGCATAATTACTGAAAAAACCAAACCCTTAAGGCATTAACGAGGTAAAGGGGGAAGGATCTTCAGGTGTTTTGAGCACCTGCATCACCTCTGTTGGTGAAGACAGCTCTCAAGATTATGATACCCTGGACTCCTTGAAGTATGTTGCGGGTACAAATATTTTTACCTTGAAAACAATATGCAATTTTGGGTTATTTTTTTTCTGGTTTTGAAAACTTTGCCTGCTGTTGCCCATGTTTGGTTTGGTGCAGGAGAGGATTGCCCCAGGACAATGCTGCTAGCACCCAGCGTAAGTCGTGATCCCTGCATCTTGGGTCCTAGCTACAGATCTTTACTGTGAGATGTCCCTCACTATCTTCAGGAAGTTGGAAACGGCCGTGGAAGTTGTTGGGGTTTGTAAGCACCTATTAAAAACAAAATGATGTTGAAATTTTGGTGTGTGGTAAGTGAGCTCTGCTCTGGCTTGTCGATTGTTTGCAAGGTTGCTGGGTGCTTCCCTCGTGTGCAGGCTTCAGGAGAAACAGCACCAGAAGAGGTGCTGGTCGCTCTGGGTGACGTGTGGCTTGCTGGTCCGTGGGCTAAGGCTCAGCAGCAAAGACTGCTGACAAAACGTTCATGTCTTAGCTCTGTGAAAGAGTTTCTTTGGATTTCAGTTAAGATTGTTCAGTATCACCTGAGCAAGCCTGTAAACCTTTTCCCATACAGTTGTTGACCAAGCTAACAAATTATCATGGAATACAAACATCAGTGATGCAAAAAGCCTCCTGTGTTATCTCCGTGGGCTGTCCTGCTGACTGTGTGAGTCTCTGGCCCTTTTTCACACAGGGGGTGAATTTTACTTTTTCTATTTCAACAGCACACACTGCAGCAAGACTTTAGGTCGTGAGCAGGGCACCCACTCAGATCAGCTTTGGGCAGGCTACTGAAGCAGGACTGGAAGCAATTGCTGTCCCTGGGCTATTAAAGTTGAATCAAACTCCCTGCATCCTCGTGTCAGCCCTGGCAGGAGAGGAGCCTTGCTCCGTACGGATTTAGGAGGCAGGGGTTCCGCTGCAGGCAGCAAGCTGGAGAAGGTATGTGCGAGGTGAGGGTAGATTGGGGGGCAACACAGGTGTGAGGTGCTTTCCTGTGGTGGGTACAAGCCCATGTAGCCTTCTGTAGTACTCTGTGAAATACCCTGGATCTAATTCTGGTGTCAGGCTGCTTGTTTCAGCTGAGAACAGTTTATGGAGGAGTTGTGTGTTTACAGAGAACTGTTAGGCTGCCCTTTCAAGTGTTTAAATAATATTGTATCAACACGGTGCAGACTGATATGTATCTTAGCAACTGTGTCAAGTTCACGATGGGCTAAAAATCCAAATGGGAATCAAACAATCTGGAGCTTTAGAGCTTAGAAAACTGAGAATAAGGAGGAAATTGAGGTTATTCTGGGCCTAACCAGTGCTCTCCTTCAGCTTCATGCTGTGCTAATTGTAGGTTAACAAGTACCTTGAAACTGTAATTAAAATGAAAGGCATACGCAGTATCCCCTAGAACTAATACCATAAAAAATGATGTTTCAAGGCAAGAAAAAAAGAATGGAAATAGCAGAAGTGCAACTGAAGTTTGGAGTGTGGTTTATAATGAAGCAAAATATACTTGCTTGGCTTTAGTTACGCATCAGTCTGTTCTTAAACCTGAAAAAGTTGTATTTGAAGGCAAGGCTGACTGTTGTGTGTTTACCCCAAGTGCAAGGTAAGGAGAGAGGTTGGAGTTGTGTTGCAATGCTCTCATTTGTTTTGAGATTAGCTATGGTTACAGTATTTGGCTTCAGCTTTTTGAACACTTTGGAGTTAAATAGTATTTAAATCCAAGATTAATCATGTTGGTTTCTGCTATTAGAGGAAGAGTTCCATCTGCTAAATTTGAAATTACTTGGGGGTGAGTAATTGGAAATATCAACAGCGAGGTATTTAAGCTTGTGCTTGCTTAAATTCTCTCTATTGCTTGAAATTAAACTCTTGTGCTTCCTTTACACTTGCTATCAAATCACAGTACAATATTTAGAAGAATGTTTTGTCCAGTTCCATTAGTCACAGAGATATAACAAGATGACATTCTACTTTTTCATTCAGCACCTGGAAAAGTTTCATTTAAACGTGCCCAACCATATCATTTGTCATTCTTCCTGAAGTGTTTTGCACACAGACAAATGACACAGTCCCACTATCCAGTCGGTTACCATCTTGTCTGTGCCTGGTTACTGGAGAGCCTGTGCTTGACTACTGGGAACTATCAGCTAATAAACTACTTCTGAACCTCTCTTACTAGTAGGGCTTGGGCTGATGCTTCAGAACAGAAATTACAATAGGAACACAGGCCTCTCTGATTTCATGGAAACTAAGATGCAATTAGATACTGTTCTCAACTTTACCTCTTATTTCTAGGTCATGGACAAAACCAGAGAGCCTTCCACCCTGGGGAGCGCTGCAAGCATGTTGGAAGCCATGCTGAAGAAGCTGGAGAGCCTCTTTCTAGAGGCAAGGAGTAGCTGTCGTGTTTAATGATCTCAAAAGCTAGCTCTTGTTTATTTACTTTACAGAGGTTTATCAGAAAATGACCATCTTGATTTTGTTTGGAGGGTTTTTTTTGTTGAGTGGAAGTTGGATTGGGGGTTTCTGCCAAGCCAGTTATTTTACAGTGCATTTTTGTATCCATTTTCCCTGAAAACACTGAAATCTGCCTGAAGCAAATTTCTGTAAATCATGGCTATGTATTTATTGGGAAAGATTTCCAAGTGTTCTTGCAGAAACTGGAAAACTTCACCTCGAATTAACTCTATGACCAATCAATGTCTTCCCTGAAAATCTGTGTTGAAGGCAGTACTTTGGGAAGGAGAAAATATGTGGTACAAACCCACTACCCTTTCCTCCTCAACATTAACCTCCCTTCGTGTTGTTCTCATTCAGCTGAGGGGGGTTAAAGTCCCTGCAGTGAGAAATATCCATGACTAGAAGTGTTTCCCCCATGCCTTTCTTTTTTTGTGCTTCCTTCCTTGGGTTTTTTCCTTTTTACCCTAATTTCAGACTGGTTATTTCTTTTCCTCTCTCATTTTCCCACATGCTAAGGGATTAAAAAGGGGGGTAATAGCTGAAGTCCTAATAGCAGAGATTTCAAGAGTGTTCTTTGCTATAATGCAGGGTACTTTTATCTCCCATTAAAAGGAATAACAAATGAATCTGGTTTAAACGCAAGTTCAATCACCAAATGATTTTATTATACCTATGCTACTGTGGTTTGTACAGCACTGGATCTTATGGAACTTTGCTGAACGACTAAGAGCTGAGTCTTATGATGCTGAAGCTTAAAATAATGAAAAATGTAAGAAGTTAATAGTGAAGCAAGGTATGGATCTTAAAATTTTCAGCTTCTTTTTACAAGCTTCTAGTTATTTAGCAAATAGGTGAGGAAACTCAATTCATTATTGCATAACAACCCTTTCTGTATCTTCTGATGGATTTTTAGCATCTAGGATACAAACAAGCCCTGGGTAAGTTCAAGAATCACTGAAAATTACTGTCGTCTCTCTTGCTCTTAAAGCAACACAAATATATTGATATATCTTCTTTTTTTCTATGCAACAGAGCCCATGCCATGATATGTGTGGACACAAATGAGGGCAAGCTGGAGTAGCTATGTGTACCCTCAGAAGAAAAAGGAAAAAATAAGCAAGAATATGTCCCAGAGCACTGCAATGTGACCTGTTGCACCTACTGGTATCAGCTGAGCAATATTAGCTTAAAATGTAAAAGGATTTAAAGCATTTTAACACCTTTTTCACTATTAGCAGGACCAGTAAGTCAAGGCAGCAAGCTGAGGTCCAGGTCATAGAGACGTGTGGCCAGACACAGTGGCAAAGCAGCTCAGGCAGGGACAAAGCAAAGAGGTGGAGGTTAAAAGCTGCTGCTTGAGCAAAGAGGGAAAGGCCCCAGTGAATCTCCTCTTGGCTATCTCACAGAGCCTTCTTCACCTATCTGAGATGGGTTACAGCTCCCCTGTGCTAGGGCTGGCCTTGCACACAGACAGCAGAACATCTTAGAGGAGTGCAGGATACACAGACAGGGAGCAAGAAATAATTTCCTTCATTGCTCAGGCTGTGACAGCATCACAAGACCTCTGAGAGCACCTTTGTTTCAAAAAAGAGAGTTCTTGCTCCTGCGTGCAGTCCCATCAAGTTCCCACCACCTCTGAAGCTATGACTGAAAAGCTGTGATCATTTTTTTCCTCTTTTTTTAATTTCTTTTTCTCCTCCAGCTTTACTGGGAAGATGCACATCAGCTCACTCGAGCATGCTCTTTGCTTGGGTTTATGCTTCTGTCAGTTCAGACTGTCCCAGGTCTGTTTCACGGGTGAAGGCTGCTGATGTGTTAAGAATGTTTGTAAATAAGCATGACTTGTAACAAGTTTTGACAGATTTGTTGTCATTCGTGCACATGCCTTGTTTTGGGGACGGCAGTTGTGTTTGGAGTAGGTTTGTTTTTTTAAGGAGGAGATAGGAAACCTGCTGGCTGTGTGCACGCCTGCTGTGTGCCACTTGCACGCGTGAGGCTGGCGAGCGTGTGGAGATGCCATCCTGCCTTTGGTGGCAACCGGCAGAATTGCCAGTCTTAGCCTGACCATTGGAAAACTGGAGTTAGATCTGACTAAGGAGCCCCTCATCTCCAGGAGCAGAATCTCCAAGAAGGGGATGGCCAGAGAGAACAAGCTCCACTCCAAAAGGTTTCATCATCAGGACATCTCATCTTGCTTGTCAGAGGTAAACGTGGGTAGTTGGGCGATTTAAAGGAGCCTTTATTACCAACTGTCAGGATTTATTGTTTTCTGTCCAGTTGCTACTTATTCCAGTGTTCTGTAGGTTATTTAACTTACATTCAACCAGCCAGTTTTGGAGAATGTTTAATCCTTGATTTTATTTATTATTTTTTTAAGTGACAAAATAATGGGTTTGGGAAAAATGTTGGGTGATTTTTTTTTCTAAATAATTTCCAGAAGACTCAATATTAAAATCCAACCACAGCTGTACATCAGGTATTTCTCCTTTGCTAGTTCAAATGTCCTCAAAGCCTGTTTTTGCAAGCGTCTGTCTGTCACTAGTTCACAAGACCATGTTTTGTTAAAGCAATTTCCAGTAGTTAACTTAATGCCAGCCCCAGTTTCTGGAATGGAAACACAGGAGAATATTCATAAATAAATTACCCTTAACTTCCATTAAGCGCTTGGTAAATTAAGTCCCAGGTTCACAAGGGTATTTAAAGATATAACTCATACTTGCCCAGTTCTCTAAGGGAAATTGAAACAAATGGGAGTTAAGTGCCTATTGAGAAGCCCTGGATCTGGGCCTAAGTGAAAAAGGCTTAGCTTAATTTGCCATAGAGCTCTGCTTTTTCTCTATCCTGTCCCAATAACAAGATTATATTTCTAGTGTTCAGATGTGGAAATCTGGCACCATGCCTTTGTTTACTACTGAAGTTCAGTATTGACCAGTGAAGGGAAATGCAAGTCGTGTTGCCACCGGGACTGTTTATAGAGTGCAAAACTAATTTTTAACTTCTCTTTTGCTTTTGCTCAGTTCTGATGGTTCAAGCAGCTCGAGGAGTCATAGGAGAATTTTATTCCTCAGTCTTCCAGAGCACTGTAACACCCATCAAAATGGGATATAACCAGGAATATCAGAAATAGAAATGCAAGTGATGAAAGTGAGATAGGCATCAAGGTGATTTCTTTTTGGTAAGTAGGGGATTTTTGTTGTGGTTAACAAAAACAATGGGACAGACATTTCCTGCTTTTCATTTCAGGGTCCTCGGCAATAAGTAGCCTGACCAACAGAGTGGGACTTAGGTTGGTGAAACAGAACCAGTGCCTTGACCCCATCAATCCTAGAATGACTGAAAAACTGCCTTAGGAGGGCAGGGAAAGGTTCCCTGGTCTGGAAGCTATTCCAAGCAGGCTAAAACCAGTATGGTCACTTCCACATTATGCTTGGCCTTGCTATTTGGGAATGGATAGTTTCCAACTCCCACCACCCCCAGCAAAGTGACCTTATTCAGGACCAGAGTGCTTTTAACTGACCCCAGACTCAGCTGTAAAGTTGTGTGTGTATATAGATGATTGTGATGGGTATGTTTGTGTGAAGGTGATGAAGAACTGCCTTTGTTCACCCTCCCTCTTGGCAGTTTTGCTAAACACTCTCTACAGAAGTGGAGCTACAAAGGCAATGTCTCAGTTTCTAGGAAACAGTGGCATAGTGGCAGTTTGCATCAGCTTTTGGATTAACTCCTTTCACATGGATTAAATAGCAGGAGAGGTTTGATCTTGCTGTCAAATTTTCATTGAAGCTGGGTAAAGACAACTGATACACGACTGAAATGTAGTCAAAGCAAACTCTCTAGCAGCTGAGGTCTGCCTTGGATGCCTTCCACAGTTAGTTTTTCATTGTATTAGAACTGATTGATCCCAGAGCACAGATGGATTCCTGAGCTCTAAAGGTTCATTGCATACCAATAACATCCTGGCATCATATCGGGAAAATAATCAACACTTGAGTTCTTTATATGTTTTTCTTGGTAGTCGTTTTCCTAGGTTTGAGATAATCCATCTGCCATAGTCTTAATTACTATTGCTTTGTGGCTTACCTGAAAAAAAAATAATCTGATTTTTGCATCTTTATGTACCACCTGGCTCACAGGAGCAAAATTCAATATGAACCACAGCAAAGAAAAGAGAGAGAGGTTTTTCCCTGGGAAATCTTTATTGTAGATAAAACTATTCAGTTCCTCAGAGACTAAGTGAATATTTCTTCTTGTGCTATACTCAGCCTTTATCAAGCTTGGGTTTTTTTCTGTCATAAACTACCATTCTTATATGTGCTGTTAATAAATTGTTTTGAAGTGTACTGGATGGAGGAGAAAAAGGTGGGGACCTAGTATCTTTGTTTTCCCCCTACATAAGCCTGAATATTTCTAAATTTATACCATCTGAAGTATTGTCCATTTTAGATTTTGAATGATTTTACATTCTCAGAGTACTCGGCATTAAAAGGGCACGACCGGAAATGCTGTGTGAAGAGAACTTCACTGCATTATTACACACTCAAAAATCAGGCCATGAGAGCTTTCAGGTTTAATGTCTAACTTTAAATGTGCTGCCTCTGTATTGTCACAACAATGCAGTCTTTACATTGTAATAGATGACTGCATTTAGTGCTATACCTTACAGGCTCCTATCTGACAGCATAAAACACACTGCTAAACTAAAAAACAACACCCCTGTTTTCTACAAACATAATTGGGCATTTTCACTGTTTACCTTGAATAGTCTGAGAATTTTCAAAATCCTCTGGAAAAACCTGAGCGTGACAGTGAAGCCCTTCCCTGGCAGGGTGGGTTATCTGGCAGCGAGGGCATCCCCCGGCACTGGTGATAACACTGGATCATGGACCTAAAAAAAACCAACTCAGGCAAAGTATTGTTGCAATCTCTGGTGCACTTCAGGATGGGGGGGTGGCAGAGTGGGGGAAATGGTTCTGTTAGAACCATTCTTCCAGAATTGCCAGTGTTGTATCTGGTACCTGCTGTTATAACTGCAGCATTTGCTGAGGTTAGCCATGAAATGTCCAACTGCCTGCACTTGGAAATGAAGATGCTGGTGATAAATGGTTGGTAACAGTTTTTACATAGGACAAATTTTGTTTTCTGTTCCATTTCTTATGTTATCAAAGGATCTGTAGAGTTATGTTGTGATAAAGCTTGGGCTTTGTGTGGTCAGAGATCATATGTTTAAAGCATTATTAGTGTTCTGGGTAAGATCTCTGTGCTTTTCTTTTCTGTCTTTTGCATAGTTCAAGTGGCAGGTGTGAAGAATCCCATTAAGTCACTTCTGCACCCTTTTGGCCCAGGGAAAGCTGCTGTGTTTTAATTGCATTTAAACTCTGGCCACTAATGCTGCCACACTGCTGTTCCAGCACAGGGGCTTCTGTCCTTTCCTGTGGCTACCTGCATGTCAGCTGCCAGGAGTCCTCTGGAAAGCACCTACATCTGCCTGCTTAGAGCAGCTTTAACCACAGAGACCCTACCTGTATTCACCCTGAGATCTTGTTGTGCCATGAGAACAGACTACTAAATAGATCCACCAGCTTGTTCCGTTACAAAGCCTGAGTCTACTTCCTTCTTGAGCACAGATCAGAAGGAAGTCACTTAAAAATCAGTAAAATGAGACTCCTGAGTGAAATGAAACAGGCTTGGGGTAGGTTTTGTGAGTACAAAACACACCTCTTTAGTATGCACCCTTAGGGGCCGCAGTAAATATGGTAAATTTATTGTGGTGGTTTTATGAGCTGAGAGCAGTGTCTGCTGGATTTCTTTGCCTCTGATCATTTAAGTCTGTATCATATCTGAGCTTCTACTGCAGTAAGATCTGCTGTTATTACTCCAGGGATGTGAGAACCAAAGAACAGGTTTTATCATAGGCTTGTTTTAAAAGAATATTTGGTTTGATGTGGCTGTTTTCTTTTGCCTGACTAATCTGACAAACTGTTTAGCATCTTCTCCTATGATAAACCCCTTGCTGTCAATAAGGGGGATGCTGAGTTTTGAGACAGAGCACAGTCAGCCACCACTAAAGATGTTATTGCTGAGGAGGGAAAAATTGCTATTTGTGAGAGAAAATCAGTGTCTTAATTCACGGGTGGCACATGCAATGAAAACCTGGCAGGTCTCTGTACTTGCCGTGTCCCCGATGTTCAGAGTTGGCATCTTTTTATAGCATGTGATGACAGAAGGAGGGCAGGTAACAGGGGCTGCTGGCTTTGTAAGCCTGTATGGGATGTCTGTGCAGCATTGGTGAGCAGGAGTGGAAGACAGTGAAGAGTGATCATGTTATAGTGAGTTTATTTGGCAGACTTTCTCCCTTTCCACCTTTCTCCAACCCATTTCACAATCTTCTTTGTCTTAATCTCTCATTTCTCCCCATCTTGGTTCTCCTGCATCTGCTCTTTCTTCCCGTGTGAATAATCAGTCAGATGGATAACCTGATGTGGACAGATCATAATCTCTCAAAGACAGACTATAGGTGGAAAGCTGAGATGTGTAGGAAGCAACCTCTTGTTCAGAGCACCCTCTGGCTAAGATGTGAAAGAGGCCACGAGCTGCTGATATGAGCTTGGCTTCACGTGCTGTGTTTAGACACCCTCCTCCTCCTCTCAGCTTCAGGCTGTGGGGATATACACTGTCTCTGCCATGGGATGGCTCTGCAGAAGCTGAAGCACATCCAATCATTCTTCCAACAGTGTGCTGGAAGCAGGCTTTCTGAAGGATAAGTCAACTGTGGCAAACACGAATGACTCAGCCATAGTTTTAACCACTAAGGATTGTGTAGCAACATTTTTTTTTTTTTTCAGACAAGAAAAATGCTAGAGAAGTAAATGAGTAACCACATAGCAGAATGAAAGTGGTGGTTATGATACAAGCTGTTTTATCACCCTAGCAATTTTCCAGTGGTCTCAACTATAATTTTAGTAAATCCAGCTGTGGTGTTTAGTAAAAAAAAAAAAAGAAAAAGAGGTTTGGGGTTTTTGGCTTGGCTTTTTTAGTTTTTGTTTTCTTTAATTGACTGAGTTTTCACATACTGTAAAAGGTCAGGGATGAATGGGAAAGGTTGATTCAATTCTCTGAGCTCTACCTGCCTCTTTAAAAGCTATATTTTGTTGCTGCTTTGGCCTGAAGTTGGCAATTTATCTGTAACGATCTGTATCTTGTGGTCTAAATCAGCCTTACTCTAACATACCGAGGTGGGATTGGCATCTTTGAACTAGAGACATAAAAAGTAGCAAGGTTGTTCTTTTATAATCCCAGAGCATACTTTTTACAAGTCTCCCCTCTAATTGTGGTGTAGATGATGGCTGCCCTCCCTTCAGAGTGCTCTTACAGGAGCACATCTTTTTATTTCTGGCTGGGAAATGAGCGGGGTGGCCTGGCAGGGAGCAGTGCTGCTCCAACTTACCCGGCCCCGCCAGCCATAGCTCCCAAATGGTTGTAAGATGCCTTCTGAAGCCATGATAGCCTGAGAGTGTACAGCAGGCAGAGCTGCAGGCAGAGCTAATAGGTTTTTATTAGATTGACCTCCTTGGAAAAAGACAGGCTTTCAGGCACTCTGCCTGTCTCCGTGGCTGAAACTCTGCTCTGCACAGCCTGCCATGGGCTGAGGGCCTGCAAGCTGCTCTGCTTTTTTCCAGCTTCTCTCTGGAGGCTGTTACCTCTTCCTACAAATGCTGACTCAACTATCAGATAATGTTGAGTTTTCAGCAGGCAGCAGAAGCTAAACTAGTTTGGATTATTTCATCACAAACCCAAGGTGGCCCCAGTCAGAGGTGGCTCATACTGAAATGGGGATGAGTGGGTGTTTCTATCCCTCTGAGTTATCCCAGGTTTTATTGCTCACTGTACACTCTGCCCATGGCAATGACCCTGCAGGGTGACAAAGTGAAATTCAAGGCATGGCCTCATTAGATGATATGAACCTAGAGAGGTTTCCTAACACAAACTTTAGCTGGCAGCATACTTCTGACCCTGTTTTTTTCCCCCTCTTCCTTTACGTTGTGCATTTTTGTAGCAGGTCCCTTAGTCAATCCCTTGCTCAATCAGACTGTAGCTGAGCAATGATGATGTTACACAAGCAGTAACTTGAGCATCCTTCTCTCAAAGCTCCTAATAGTTAAATCAACACCTACTAGTAACAGCAATATGCATATTACTATGATTTCTTAACTGTGTATGAATATCTGAATATCAAAGCCAGAGCATACTTGACAAGTGCATACATAATCATTTCTATTGCCTCTTCTTACACTCATGTTTTTCCCATACAGTTCAATGTGGGGTTTTGTTTTTTCTTGTTTCATTTGTGGGGTTTTGTTTGTGGTGTTGCTTGGTTTTATTATTAGCTTGGTTTGTTTGTTTTGAGCACAACCACGTATAATCAAATTAATTTCTCTTGCTAAGGTCTCTAATTCAGCTTTGTAGCAACCTTGTAGAGGCAGTTGCCAGGTGTTTGTGCTGATGGCCAGACACTCCTCACTCTGGTAGATAACCCTTAGGAGGTGAGAGCAAGTTTCCCGGAAGGTTATTAGCCTCCTGGGTTCTTGTTTGTGAGTCACACAATCCTGCTGAATTACAGCATAGGCACCTGTAACAGCTTCTGCCAGATCAAACAGATTTTCTCCAGTATAGCTGAAGGTACTGCTGTCCAAGGCAGCTTTCTCTGCACTGGGGTGAGGAGCTTTACATGTATTTAAGTGCAGCCTCAGCTTGTCCCTAAATTAACCACGCCCGGGGTGATGAAAGTGCCAGCACCTGGGGCTCCTTGGCCACCTGGAACCGGTCTTGTTAAGGGCCACGAGGCTCGGCTGTCCCGGCAGCCTTGGCCTGGCCCAGGCACGGAAGGAGCTGGGGAAGAGCCCGAGGCTGCTTTGGGCTCGGTGCAGCCGACCTGGCTGCTGGGAGGTGGGGAGCTCTGCGAGGGTAGGCGGGCAGCTCTGCGAGGGTAGGCGGGCAGAGGGGGGCTGGGTAGCTTAGGAGGGTGATGTTGGGCATATAAAACGCTCCCGGGGTGAGAGTGAGCCTTCCTCCCCCTGCTAGGGAGGACAGCAGAGGTGGACTGAGAACCAAGGTGTTTTTTCCAGAACAAGGAGGATATTCCACGGAGTACCTGTGAATCTGCAAGGGAGGGTAAGTCAGAGAGCCTTTATTTCAGTTTACTTTAGGCACTCAGGGTTCCTATCTAGAAAGCCAGTGTTACATATAAATGTACTCTGGATTTGGTGTGTGTTGAGAGCCAAATGCAATCATCCTCTTGAGGCTTTTACTCAGAATGTCAGTGACATGTGAATTTTTCTAGGGAAAGAGTTTTTATTGCTGTTGTCCTCACTTCTGAGAAGAACTTGGACTATTTTTGGCTTTCTTCTGTCTTTCTGGTTGCTTCTGGTTTATTTTGGTTTAGGCCCTTCCGTACTTAGCTCAGAATGTGGAGGACTCTGAAGCCATATGCTCTTGGCTAAGGTCTGTCCATTTAACAGCATAGATCCCAAATTTGGGCAGTTCCCATGCTTGAAAGAAGAAAAAATAAAGGGGGAGAGGGGGAGGGAGTGGTAATGGTGAAACCCAAACTTGTCCTAGGGAGCATTCTGACAGTACTTGAAGAGTATCTCTCAAACTTTGTGTCGTTAACAAAAATAAGCTCTGAAAAGTAAGATCTTTAATTGAACCTTCATTATCTAACCACGTGAGTGTAAAATGGGATCCAGAAAGCTGCTGGTCTTACTCGTTTGATGTAGTTGAAGTTAATTACTAATATTACAGCTGCTTGTACCATCGGGCATCTTTCAACTGTGTGGGCTCTTCTGTGGCTCCTTTCATCAGGACTTAATCAGTGATTCATATCTCATAGTAATGAGTCGGACATGTGGTGGTTCCCACATGTTGCATCTGCAGGAAGTGCCACTTTGTGAGAGCAAACCTTGGCTGTTTACAGAATGAGTAAATCCTAAAGGTGATGTAGTAATTTTATCTAGTTGAATGTAGGACTGGGCCTGTCTAGCAGTTTCTCTGTAGCTTCTCACGGTGCATATTCATGAGGCAAACTGCTGTTAAAAAAAGAAATTATAGAGAAGTTTGAAAGAATTTGCATTTGTCTTATCAAACTTTTATTAACTCAGTGGTGGTTCTACATGTATAGAAGGATTTACTCTTCTGTATATTTCTACAGGTTCTTACAATGTGTCAAAAATCTGATTTTATGAAGTTTATGTATTTTCACCATTGTATGTATTCTTCTTTTCACCGCTTGGTGTGATTTTTATGAGCCTTGTTTTGAAGCTTTGGGTTACAATAATTAAATTTCATAGAAATCCTCACTGCAAAACCAGAGCACTGAGCAGTTTTTGTGCTCTAAGTAACAGTGCCACTTGCACTGAGAAAATTCAGAATTTACTGTCACCTGATAAAACTTCCATACAAGTCTAAACCAGTGATGACTGAATTTTCTTCTATTTCAAACTCCCTCAGTAATTCTGGGAATGACAGAAGTTCATGGAGATCCCCACAGTAAATGAGAGAGGTCTGGAAGCATACAAGTGACAAACATATAGACATTATCAGCCAAAAATAACTGACTTAGAAGAGGTTAATAGAACAAATAGGATTGAGAACTCTACTATTAGGTCACTTTAAAGGAAGTACTCGTAGGACAAATTCACTCTTGCTAATGAGTGCAGGCTGCCTGCTGTCACAAGAACAAGGTTGTACCCATGTGCTTGTCCCTTTTATTTAAAAACATGTATGGAAATTGCCAGATATTTGGCTTGACATGACTACCTTTTTTTTTTTTGTGCATGAATGAATAATAGAAGGAGAACTGCAACTGTTAAGCCAAGCTCCAAACTACAGCAGAGAAGTAGATTGGAGAGGAAGTCTTTGCCCTGTCCCCTGTACACAGGAATGCTCTTTAGCAGAAAGCCCCAGCCTGTGATAGCTGGGCCATGTGGTGCATATGGGGACAGGCCTTGACAGCTCTGGTGCTTGGGGAATGGGTTTCATTAAGCACAGCTTCTTCACGGGGTGCCTGGCTTCTAATTGTTAATGCTAGTAATTAAGTCACAGGGGATTTTTTTTTTTTTAATAAAAGCCTCGAACTTAGCTGTCCTGGATCTTGATCTAGTGTTGTTTCAGTCTTTGAACAGAAATCCCCCTAACCCCCTTTACTTTACTAAATAAAAAGCAACTGTCCTGCGTGGCTGTGACTCTGGAATATACGTCAAGGCTGTAAAGCAGGCACTAAGACAATACACCTTGATGCATATTGGGGGTTTGGAGAGCCAAAGCATGGCTCATCCTTGTCAAAGACCTTGTGTTTGCCCTCAGTCTTTCTCTAGTACTGGGTCATTTGGGTTTTTCCCCCCCAGCTGTAGCATGCAGTTGCCCTGGATCCTCAAGTCAAGCTATACGATGTGAGGAACAACTCTGTATCAAACAGTTGTTGTTCATCAGCATGGATGTTTTACAAATGGAGTTGAATTTTTCTTTCTGATCGTGTGAGACTAATGCTTTCTCTGTCTGTGAGGTACATGTGCAATTAGATTTTCAGAAGAGGTTGCTGAACCTTTTCATAGTGTAGCTGGGTGTGGAAATTGGCTTGGTCTAGGCAGAGGATTGGTGCCCAGGCCAAAGGCTTTCTGCTTACCCAGCCCTTCCCATTTAAAACAAACAAATAAAACCAATGCTGATGCATCTGGAATAGATACACGTGAGCATGCACAGAAATACATGCATGTATATGCACACACTCTCACTATACATGATCAGTTCAAGAGAAACAAGTGAGGTTGCCAGTAGAACCAGAGAGAAGAAAAAGTGCAGAGGAGGGTACACAGATCTGGGGGGAGTTGAAGTGACTGCTTACTGCTGTTTCCTGGGAGGCATCTTGACATAAAACCAGAAGAGATCCTGGCTTGAGCTGAGGGATGGGGTAGTGGGTGCTCTTCAGAGTGCTTGTTCCCACGCATAAAGTTGCAGAAGTTTTGGGGCTTATTTCACTGTCTGCCACTTCTAAGCAGCATCAACTAGAACTAATTACTTGCTTATATTTATTTATTTTCCCAACAATACAGTCCACACTGGCAAACAACTTTCCTCTCCAAACTGACTTTGTAAGTGTGGGTAAAAAAATGTAAGAAGTTTGTGGTTTTGTTGTTAGGGGGATGATTTTTTTTTTTTTAGGGTTCTGGGAATTGAAATGCAGCCTAAAGCTAAAAATGACACACCCAACCATGAAGTTTAGATAAAATCGGACCTTCTAAAAATACTTGAAGTTGGTCTCGCTTCTGTTAAGTAAAGAGTAGTTACCAGAAATTCTTGTGTTTGGTAACACTGGATCATGACTTAAGTCGCATCCAGTATTAGGCTTGGGGGCAATATCACTTCATCTAATAAAGTAAAAATGCAACCAATTTTTCTGTGCCAAGTTGTGAAAGAAATAAAGAAAATGGTATTGATACAGGGGAAAAAAAAAATCAATAAATCAGGCTTCCCCCCAGATGAAGGCAGTAGGTGAAGCAGCAGCTATGAATGCTGAGTGCTTTTAAATCCAGGATGAGGTATTTTTCACCCTGTCAGTGGGAATTATATACCAGGATATCTGTACATATCTTTAATTGCTTATGCAATTTTAATGACTCCAAAGTGATAAAGCTATTCTATGTAAGTCATTTGCTCTATGTTCATGAGGACACAGGGTTGTGAGGGTTTGTTCACGAAGCATGAGCATCCATGGGGTAAGAGAAACGGTCTTCTCGGAGGTGTAGAAGTGACATGGCCCTTTCTGGTATGAAATACCAGAAAGGATGCACTAAGAATGAGAACAAGTGCAGAGAGATACTAAATTAATTAGAGTACAAGGACATGATGTATGTTGAAAGATGTCTGTTCTCCAAGTGAAGGTTAAGATGTGACTTAAAGCAGTCCAATGTCTTGGTAAGGAAAAATAATAGATGGGCCTTGCATTTGGCTGGAAAAGGCTTAGAGAAGCCCAGTGGCAAAGAGGGAAGCTGTGTAAGTTCAGCCCAGAGATAAGGCAGTCTCTCATCAGCCAGGGTTATTCATCACTGGAACAACCTAACTAGGCATGGAATGGTTTCACCTCCATCTAGGATATTCAAGGTATGACTAAAGACCTCTCTAGAAGATTATCTAACTCAAACACAAATTATGGTCTGGAGGCATAAATTACTGTGTGAGGTTCATTGGCCTATGCAATGCAGGAGGTCAGACAGCACTATCCTAACTGTCCCTTTTGGCCTTACTATCTATGACTGAGGAGCTGCCAGCACGATTATGTGGAGGTATAAATCTGTCTTAGGTGAATATCCCTATTGAGCTTGATGAATTCTGTATATATTCTTTATGTGTCAGGCAAACAATATAGTGCCTGTGAGCACTTGACCAGCACTGCATGTAGGAAACAGCCTTGTGGATTTTCTCAACCTCTCCTGTATTCAAATTCCCAATTCCTTGGAACAGTAATGGTAGGAAAATATCTCTCTTATTACCAGCCTCATTGAATTCCACTGAACTATCTGGTGAAATCCTAGTGCAGCTGCTGGCATCTCTACAGCTATCTGCTAAACTACTTCAGGGTGGTGGAATCTGAAGGACAGCTCACAAGATCACTAAAGCCACCCCATGTTACACGCAGGCAAATGTCAGTTAATTTGCTACACTGGTTATAACTGATTGTTAGTGTAATAGGCCCAATTTGCAGATAAATCATTAAGGGGTAGTGCATAAATATTCTTACTGAAATTGCTCTGGCAATTCACAAGTCTAGTAAATTCCAGGAACCTTGTTTCTTATCCGATCTAAATAACTAGAAGATCAGACCTTATATAAGCTTGCACAGATTTGCATCCCCGTGGCTTGTGTTGAACTGCCTATCTCATCAGATTCCCAACACTGGCACAAAAAATTACAGTGCTAGGGGTGATGTTTCTGTGACCAGATCTCAGCTCTATCTGTGTTCTGCTGTAACCAGGGAGTACCAGGAATGCTGCCTCTTAATGCATGACAGAGCAACAGCTTGCACCAGCTAAAGACACAGAGGTCTCTCTCTAGTGAAAGAATTNTGAAAGAATTGTTGCCCACGAGTGTGACTTTTTAAAAAAAGGATCATGTTAAGGACATCATGTTCTCTTCAAGGTCAAACTGACATGAACGAAAAAAGTCTAGATGAGTTACAGGAAAAAAAACCCCAACCCTATTGTGCTCTCTGTACAGGCTCCTTAAAGGAGCATGCCAGGTTTGACATCATGGAATTCAAAACAAAATCTGACTCTCATTAACTGTAATTAAAATATGTTGTTTGTGTCAGCTAAGTACATGATGCCCTTAAAAGATTATCTTGGGATCTGTTGAGGTTGAACTGTCTCTATAGCAAAATCTGAGAGCATATTTCAAAACTTATTAGATCCACTGAAAAGCTGTTAAATCCTAGTAATCCAACACATAGTGATTGTCAAATTCCCCTTGAAACAGGCATTTATTTCTCTAAAGTTATAACAGTCCATCCAGCAGTCCTATGCTCTGGTTTAGTTGGTGACTGACTTAACTCTGGAATTGATAACTGCACTCAGGGCAGTCGTACAGCTACAGAACCATCTCAGTTGAGTAGGTTCCTCTAAGGGTGAATTTAACAGTAGTGTGGGACCATTGCATCGTGCCTGGGGCTACTCGAGGGTGCGTTTGAGCCGTTCTTGTCTGGACTGGTGCGGGTGTGAGTGACCTCTATGGTTCCCGTTGTTACCTGGCTTGGTTTTTCAAACAAGGGTACAGTTATTTAGTGCAAAGTAAATAAATCGTGGTTCTTCAGGCTGATCTGTAATCTGGAACTCATCTCAAAGCTGAGAGCAATTTATCTCTAAGGCCAATTCTAAGTGCATTCTTCACACACTTTTTTTTCCCTTCTTTTTAAGAACCATTGTGAAATCTTCTGTAACTAATTTTTAAAAAAAAACCCAAACTGCATTGCTAGATGGTGTTCAAATGTTCTTGAAAAGCTTAGGAACAGAGACCAATTCCTTCAGCAGTGTTAGAACGTTGGCCAGGGCTTTTTATTGCACAACAGTGCGTTCTTGGACTGGACTGTGGCATGCTTGTGTATTTCATGACAGAACGTGGCATTTGAGAATAGAGACCAGTGCTGCAGAAGATACATTTCTTAGTTAACTCTCATCTCAAACCCTAGGGTAGGATCCCAGCCATGGCTTGTGGCAGGACTCTGAAGGTGTAGCTTTGCTATGCTACAGCTACTGGGGGAACAGTCAGAAATGCAGTGTTACTGTGGGTGAGCACTCCTGCTGTAGGAAGAAAATCATCAGTAAGTCCCAAGTGCGTAAGAAGAATGTACAAGTGGCTGTACATTTTAAAGCACTCTCGCGGCACTCTTGGTTTTCAGTGAAAACTTTTTAATAAGGCATGGTCTCGTCTCTATTTTCTTTTTAATTCTCGGTTAAGCATTGCAAGAATTGCAACAACTTAAAGGATTGAAGCTGTATTTGAAAAGCTCCTTAATGGGGATTGGTCTCTTTTCATGTAACTAAAATAGTTACCTGCAGATAGCAACAAGTGTTCAGAAATGCAAACCAGTTTGAGGCAAACAGAGCATCACTGTGGCGTTTGAGGTAAATAGAATGACACTTGGCATAAATGGGCTACTTCTGGCAATTATTCAGCCTCTCTTTTTCCAGTAACTTTTTATTAAACTCATTCTTGTAGAGTTGAAAAAAATCTTTGTGCAGTATATAATCGTTCTCAGAAGAGATTATATCACAAGTGTCTTTAATAATGCTTATTGTTGCATTGCACATTTGGAGGACAAATGGTCCTTTGTAACAAGCTTCTACAGTATCTAACGCAGCAAGACAGGGCAGGTTTGCCACGCTGACGTGAATGAAGGTGAAAGACTTTAATAAAGCAGTAATGACTTGATCAGTGAGGGTATGGCTATTGGTAACACACTTAATGATGTTGATGATCATTTCCTTACCTGTTTTATGGAGAGATGGGGGTGGGGAACAGTTACCTTTTCCAAGATGGTTATTGAGCTACCTAATTATATTACCCTTTGTCACTGTCAAACTTGAGCTGTCTTGTCCCCACTTTAAAGGAGGAAATTAAATACCTGCGTTGTTTTCGCATCTGGAAAGTTAAAGTCCCTGACAAAATAAGAACTGAAATGAAATGTAAGGCAGTGTAGCTTGAGAAACAGTCTGCAGAAACACAGAGCTACTGAAGCCAAGGGCAGCATATCTGCTTTATCTCTGCCGAAGGAAGACTGGGCAGATAGTTTTTAGATGCAGAAGGATAATCTTGCATTACTGTGGTTATGCAGAACTTTGGTGTGAATAAGGTAAAGGTTTGAGCTGCCAATTTAAACACAGCAGATATCTACAAGATGTCATTGTTACTTTAAGTTATTCACTACTTTTTTTTTAAAATAGTTCAGCACTGTTCTCTGGATGACTGAGCAGGAATGTTCCCACTTAACATCCATACCCATGTGTACAATTTATCTCAAGATTAATGTTTGGAAGAATAAATCTTCTTGTTTGAAAAATTCCGTTTAAATTAAACTANGTCTCTCTAGTGAAAGAATTGTTGGCCCCGAGTGTGACTTTTTAAAAAAAGGATCATGTTAAGGACATCATGTTCTCTTCAAGGTCAAACTGACATGAACGAAAAAAGTCTAGATGAGTTACAGGAAAAAAAACCCCAACCCTATTGTGCTCTCTGTACAGGCTCCTTAAAGGAGCATGCCAGGTTTGACATCATGGAATTCAAAACAAAATCTGACTCTCATTAACTGTAATTAAAATATGTTGTTTGTGTCAGCTAAGTACATGATGCCCTTAAAAGATTATCTTGGGATCTGTTGAGGTTGAACTGTCTCTATAGCAAAATCTGAGAGCATATTTCAAAACTTATTAGATCCACTGAAAAGCTGTTAAATCCTAGTAATCCAACACATAGTGATTGTCAAATTCCCCTTGAAACAGGCATTTATTTCTCTAAAGTTATAACAGTCCATCCAGCAGTCCTATGCTCTGGTTTAGTTGGTGACTGACTTAACTCTGGAATTGATAACTGCACTCCGGGCAGTCGTACAGCTACAGAACCATCTCAGCTGAGTAGGTTCCTCTAAGGGTGAATTTAACAGTAGCGTGGGACCATTGCATCGTGCCTGGGGCTACTCGAGGGTGCGTTTGAGCCGTTCTTGTCTGGACTGGTGCGGGTGTGAGTGACCTCTATGGTTCCCGTTGTTACCTGGCTTGGTTTTTCAAACAAGGGTACAGTTATTTAGTGCAAAGTAAATAAATCGTGGTTCTTCAGGCTGATCTGTAATCTGGAACTCATCTCAAAGCTGAGAGCAATTTATCTCTAAGGCCAATTCTAAGTGCATTCTTCACACACTTTTTTTTCCCTTCTTTTTAAGAACCATTGTGAAATCTTCTGTAACTAATTTTTAAAAAAAAACCCAAACTGCATTGCTAGATGGTGTTCAAATGTTCTTGAAAAGCTTAGGAACAGAGACCAATTCCTTCAGCAGTGTTAGAACGTTGGCCAGGGCTTTTTATTGCACAACAGTGCGTTCTTGGACTGGACTGTGGCATGCTTGTGTATTTCATGACAGAACGTGGCATTTGAGAATAGAGACCAGTGCTGCAGAAGATACATTTCTTAGTTAACTCTCATCTCAAACCCTAGGGTAGGATCCCAGCCATGGCTTGTGGCAGGACTCTGAAGGTGTAGCTTTGCTATGCTACAGCTACTGGGGGAACAGTCAGAAATGCAGTGTTACTGTGGGTGAGCACTCCTGCTGTAGGAAGAAAATCATCAGTAAGTCCCAAGTGCGTAAGAAGAATGTACAAGTGGCTGTACATTTTAAAGCACTCTCGCGGCACTCTTGGTTTTCAGTGAAAACTTTTTAATAAGGCACGGTCTCTTCTCTATTTTCTTTTTAATTCTCGGTTAAGCATTGCAAGAATTGCAACAACTTAAAGGATTGAAGCTGTATTTGAAAAGCTCCTTAATGGGGATTGGTCTCTTTTCATGTAACTAAAATAGTTACCTGCAGATAGCAACAAGTGTTCAGAAATGCAAACCAGTTTGAGGCAAACAGAGCATCACTGTGGCGTTTGAGGTAAATAGAATGACACTTGGCATAAATGGGCTACTTCTGGCAATTATTCAGCCTCTCTTTTTCCAGTAACTTTTTATTAAACTCATTCTTGTAGAGTTGAAAAAAATCTTTGTGCAGTATATAATCGTTCTCAGAAGAGATTATATCACAAGTGTCTTTAATAATGCTTATTGTTGCATTGCACATTTGGAGGACAAATGGTCCTTTGTAACAAGCTTCTACAGTATCTAACGCAGCAAGACAGGGCAGGTTTGCCACGCTGACGTGAATGAAGGTGAAAGACTTTAATAAAGCAGTAATGACTTGATCAGTGAGGGTATGGCTATTGGTAACACACTTAATGATGTTGATGATCATTTCCTTACCTGTTTTATGGAGAGATGGGGGTGGGGAACAGTTACCTTTTCCAAGATGGTTATTGAGCTACCTAATTATATTACCCTTTGTCACTGTCAAACTTGAGCTGTCTTGTCCCCACTTTAAAGGAGGAAATTAAATACCTGCGTTGTTTTCGCATCTGGAAAGTTAAAGTCCCTGACAAAATAAGAACTGAAATGAAATGTAAGGCAGTGTAGCTTGAGAAACAGTCTGCAGAAACACAGAGCTACTGAAGCCAAGGGCAGCATATCTGCTTTATCTCTGCCGAAGGAAGACTGGGCAGATAGTCTTTAGATGCAGAAGGATAATTTTGCATTACTGTGGTTATGCAGAACTTTGGTGTGAATAAGGTAAAGGTTTGAGCTGCCAATTTAAACACAGCAGATATCTACAAGATGTCATTGTTACTTTAAGTTATTCACTACTTTTTTTTTAAAATAGTTCAGCACTGTTCTCTGGATGACTGAGCAGGAATGTTCCCACTTAACATCCATACCCATGTGTACAATTTATCTCAAGATTAATGTTTGGAAGAATAAATCTTCTTGTTTGAAAAATTCCATTTAAATTAAACTAGAAGTAATGATTTAAAAAAAAAAGTTTCCTATTTAGCAAATGTTTTGATGTTGAGTCACAGTGTTGTGTAACTGGGCAGTAGGAAGAAAAAAAAAGGATCACCCACAACTACTTTTATTT
Organism: Chloroceryle aenea; assembly: GCA_013399075.1. NCBI lineage: Eukaryota > Metazoa > Chordata > Aves > Coraciiformes > Cerylidae > Chloroceryle > Chloroceryle aenea. The sequence continues at coordinate 32,006 of VWZY01012239.1, read as the reverse complement.
CACCTCGAGCTTTTTTTCCATCAAGAGTGAAACTCGTGGCAATCCTACAGAGCCTGAGTAACTGGGCTGCGCTGTGAAATCGCAGCACTGCATGACTGTAACTGGGGCAGGAGGTAATTGCTTACACAGCTTTTGGAGAGGTGGCAAGGACAAAGTCTGGCTTTCAAGGACTTCACCAGGCCACAGGTTAGCACCAGCAGAAAGGGATGACAAGAGCAAGGAACAGGGTCCTTTTATTTTTTCTTTTCTTTTGCTGGATATTGAAGCTAAAGAAGCTGCTGTTTTCTTTTAGCATCCCATCCCATCTCTGTTAAAACATCTGTTGCTGTAACTGAGTGCAGCTGCAGTAGCAGTTCTGTTAGAAAGCATCTAGAAGTTTTACAGCTAATGATATGAATCTTTAGACACTGTGATGGATGTTTTTGACAGCAGCTTACTGTCACTTGCTTTAAGTCCTTACTGTATGGACAAAGCAGCCCTTACAGCCACTTCCCTTTATGCAAGGGCCTGAACTTACCTACACCAGGAGGAGAGTTTGACCTGCCTGGGAGGCAGCAGGTCCTAGCTCCAGCCAGGAGGTGTGGAGCAGAGCCGAAGCAATAGCTTACCTCAGTCGGTAAAAGCCATTTACAGTGTGGTAGGTCCTGCTAATGTCTACTGTAAGTCTTTAATTGCACATATAAATCACCTCATCTAGGACTGTTTTTCTGGGGCTTTCTTCTCCCCTAGCTTTTAGTTTACTACACAGTCCTGTGTGCTACATCACCAATTCAAAGGCTGGCCATTTGCTGAATGAGTTGCTGTCAGTTTCTAAAGAAAAGGATAAAACAATGGTAAGAACTGCAGGGAGACTGTAAATATTGTGCCCCATGTTGAAGTACAAATATTTTGTAATTAGATTCAAAATATTGAATTCCACAAGCTAACAGCTGTAGCTTTTGTTACACATACAGGCTGATTGTGTACATTTGTCTACAAGACTTCTGTGCGCTTATATAGAGTGAGGTGAAAAAGTGCCTGGAAATATGTTACAGAGCTATTAGAGAGGGGAATCTAATAACACCATCTAACAGCATTATAGATGAAATTTGGTGGCAAGCTTATATAACTCATGTACTTGGGCTTCCTAATTGAAGTGATTTTAGAAGTGCACTGATGTGTGAGAAGAACCGAGTTCTACTCGGCTACCGAGGACAGTGTAACAAGTAATCTGCTTCACATGGTTTAAAAATCTCAAATCTGAGTAATGTCAAATTCAGTAGAGAAGCTGCTAGCTATATACATGCATCTGTTAAAAGCTGCCTCAGTAAAAGGGCTTAGATCATTTAAGAAAAATGAAAGGGATGTAGTCCAAAAAACCCAAAGATATGACAGGCTGTGGGTGACTAGCTAGAGCCAAGTTCTTGGATGCGCTTGTGACTTCCGATCATGCACGTTAGGGAGCAGAATTTGGGCCAAATAGTAAGTATTAACTAGAAAAGTGGATATAAAGAGGTATGAAAATAACAAAAGGACAACTGGCAAACACATTCTGTAAACCAAATTGGGAATGCAGTTGAAGATCATGCACTTGAACAAAAAAACTGAATTCTTCCCGTCAGTTTTTTTTTAGTCTGTTTTTTAAAAGAAACTTGAACACAGGGGAAAAATAATATACCCTTAAACACTTCCAGGAGGAGGGTGACATCATTATTGCAGTTCAGCTAGATCAGTATAACTGATTCAAATAGCGAGTTTCCAGGATGTGAAGCACTCTGCAAGAACAGGCCTACAGGAGAGGAAGAGGTCAAGAAGAAATTGGAAATGGAAACCAGAAGTCTGCTATGTAAATGGCTTGCACAGAGCAGTTGTTATGATAGCAGGCATTTAGAGCTTCCCAGCACTGAAATGCAGCAGTATCTCTGCACACTGCTCTAGATCTGGAGGGTAGGGTGAAGAGGAAAATCAGTCAGCTGACAGTGGTATATAAAATGGTTTGAAGGATGATTGTAGAAGCCAATTATTTTTTTCGGTGAAAGAGAAAAGGATTAGTGAAAAAATGCTCCAGTTTTGTCACTACTGAGGCTACATAAATCATTTACTTTTGGTCACTTTTCATAGACAAAGTGGAAGATTTTTACTCTTGATTGGTCTCCTTGTGTTCAAAACCCTTCTGAAAACCAGAGCAGAACTCCGTTTTGATTGTTCTTTCTGTGCTTTTAACCAAGAGGGTAAAATAGCCCCAAGAAAATAGGAAGAGATCAACTATGGTGGATTCAGCATAAAGCAAGGTTTGTGAAAAGCAGTAGAACTACTTATTAGACCAACTTACTCAGTATGCAGACATGTCCTTTTCTGAGCAGCTCTTAAAGTGAGGTAACTCTGTTGGTGTGCTACACTTGCATCTGGTGGACTTGGATACGTCACTACAAATCTGTCCTAAAACCTCTCATCAACTTTGCAAGTGAAAGGAAATTTTGCTTTGCCTGGCTCCTTACATTTTCCTGCTTTGGCACAGAGTGCTAGAGATACCCTCCCAGATAACTTGTGCTGGTGTACTCGTGGCTTACCCAAGGGATGAAATGTGTCCCAAGAAAGTCTAGACAACACCTGAGCATTTCTGCTGACAGAGGAAGACTGCTCAGGAATAAAACATGTTGTTATGTTCATCAATGGAACAGGTCCTGTGTTTGCAATTTGTCTGCTAGGACACTAGTGCCTGATACCTGTTAAAGAACCTGTCTCCCACAGCCTCTTGGGAGAGACTTGATGGTATTCACAAAGCCTCAATTTTGCAAACTGTTTCCTTATGATCTCTTCAAAACTGCTAGAGTGTGTACTTTCTGAAATTATTATTAGAACCTGAGATGGTGCTCATTTTTCTTTTTAATATGCAACAGTTTAGTTGGATGATTTCATGGAGGAAAGGTTCATCACCATTAAAATGACTGGATCAAAGAGAAAAGGAGAAATTAATATGCAGTGTGGGTGTGTTTGTGGTGGTGTGGTTTGTGGGTTTGTTTTTTGTTTGTTTTTTTTTTTTTAAATACCATATGATAATCTTTTCACTATGAAACACAGACTCTGGAAACTTTTCCATAATGTGAAGGTGTAATTGAAGAGGTTGAGGGATTTGCCTGAATAGTAATCTGAATTTCCTTCTCAAAGGTTAGAAACAGGAGAAATATTCAACTGGCAATGTTGTTATGTTCATCAATAATTTTAGATAAAGTGTGAATGTTCAAAACTTACAGCACCTACTTCATATGTCCTTTTGACCTGGCTGAATCCAGAAGAGCCCAGCTGGATTAGGTGAATGGTCTCTCTGAACTGGTATCTTGCCTTTGACAGCAGCCAGCCAGCAGCACGTGCTGAGGCAAGGAGTATAAAACCAGAGCAAACATATAATGCCCTTGGTATAGACTACTACTTTTTAGCAAGCTGTTTTTTAAGACTGAGACTTCATTTGCACTGATGTTTTTAATAGCCCTTTGAGACTTTTTTTCTATGAACATATATAAATGATGTTGAAGGTAATGCTCATTTGTTCCTCTGTTGGCATTCAGTGCTTCCAATAGTGGTTGCTCTGCAACTTCAGTTGCATTGCAAGAAAAAGGTGCTTCCTTTGTTTTTTTTATTTCTGAGCTTGCCATGCAGTATTTTCCTGGCTAGCTCCTGGCAGCCTGATGCTACCACTATCCACCCTTCCATATTTGAATTCCATTAATTAGATCCACACCGCTCTCTTCCAGCTGTTCCTCCAGAGTCCTAAATTGTTTAATCTCTCATTTTCTCATAATTTCTCAGATTATCCTCCTTGCTCCTTCCTAGCCTTTTCCCCTCTTTGAGGTGAGGTGGCTGTAGCTACACTAAGTACTGAGAAACGGCTGCACCACAGGTTAGTGTAGCACTGCAATGCCATTTTCTGTTTAGGTTCATTACGCTTCTAATGGTGCTTTTGCATCCCTTTGCCTTCTTGAGTGCTGCTGAACATCAAGTTGCATTTTCCACACAACTACCCTACATAGCACCCAGTGTAATCCTTATGTTATAGCTAATTAAGCAATGATGAATTCTAATGTATTTGGGGTTATTATCCTTGCATATGCAATTTTATTTCAAATTTTACTTGTTACTCTATTGCTTGTTTGATATCATGAAATCCTCATGGAATTTTTCACTCTTTTTTGATACGTGCTCAATCATTTTGTAGAGTAATGTTTCTCACTCTTGAACAGCTCTTTTTCCTGAGAGGATTTTGCATAGGTCATCTGGCAGTTCAGTTTCTTTTAAAGCCCTTAGTGCTTCTTGCAGTTTTAGGAGTACCGTGAGGTGATGCCCTGACACGTCACTTGCTCGATACCATCTTCAGGTACCTCTTAGATTCGGGCCGTATCTCTTTGCAAAAGCACTCTCAGCTCTTGCCCATTAGATTAGTGTGTCAACTAATTTTATTCTTTATTATTGTTTCAACTGCTTGGACACAACGTGCCAAAGATTAGATTTGCTGTTGCAGACCTTTCTGGGTCCTGCCTGGAGACTTCCTGAACACTGGTGTCCCACTGCTGTTTCTGGTTGTAGTGTGGATTTGGGTGACAGGTGAGGAGTAACAGGGTACCATCGACATCAGTTAAGCATTAAATCTTACCTTGGTAATTCAGCCTAAAGGAATTGGCACTTAAGCTTCTTTTGCAAGGTAGGATATGATGGGGGAAAACTGTCTTTGGGATTTCCAGACCTCCTACCAAGTAGCCCTTGGTGTTCAGAGAAGGAGCAAACTGGAAGGATGGAGACATGGAGTCTAGTGATGACTTCATTTGTGTGGAAATGGTTACTTCTGGAAGTCACCTGAATATGAATTTTCATGCTTTCAAGACAGCACGTGTGTGTTGCAGTTTCTTGCTTATGGACCTTAAAGCACAGGTCACATTTTTGCAAACCTCAGGAGCATGATTTATCTTCTCCTGGGATTTTTTTTTTCTTAGCATTTTCACATTTAAAGTTGCTCATGCTCACCCTTTAAGCAACCTTTCCTCTGGTCCACTAAGAAATATTGCTGCTTTATTTCTTTCTTGATGCAAGTTTTCCAGTGTTGAAGTCTTACAGACAAACCCAGATGTCACTTTAAAACACTGTAAAAAGGATCACCAGAGTGATCACTGCGTTTTACCACTCTGTTAAATGTCCAGTAGCAGAAGAACACTTGCCCTGCGAGCACCTGGAATTGGAGTTGTTGAGCGAATTTTCAGGAGCTGCAGCTCCAGTTATATTTGTTACCTCCATAAAAATGGAAATTAGGAAGTTATCAGCTTTCTAAAGGTAAAATTTCCTTGTCAGCATTTATACCTGCATTGTATTAACCAATGTCAAGTTTCCATGGGTGCTACACACAACCTAGCCAGTTAGATTTTTTTTATTACTTCCCAGTTAGATTTACCCATGTTAGTGGGTTTTTTTTTAACTAACTTATCTCATTTGGTAGTGAAAAAAAAAGGTAGTGACTAATCATCTTAAGATGACTTGTGAAGATGGAAATGTAGCAGCATGTGGTTTTAATTCTAGTTTTTGCAGTGGGGAAAAAATCTTTCTTTGAGCTATTGCTTTTGGCAGGGGTGGATGCCTCCCTAATACAGATCTAACTCACTCTAATTAAACTCAGGAGGAAATCAGTTGCATTTACAAATTCAGATTAGATGATGACTCTTTGCTGTCAGGTTGGCACGGGAGTGCTGCACGATGATCCTGACATGCAGGGTCCAAAGACACCCACCCTTCTCTGCTGCTCTCTTCATTCTCAGCCCACGGCACCTGGCAGGAGGTGGAGAGTGGTGGCACACGCAGCCTTTGGTCGTGGCAAGGGGAGATGCAGCAGCCACCCTCTCCAAAAAACTGAGCCACGACCCTGCCCTGGGAGTGTGCCAGCCTCCTTGTGAGGGAGCTTTTGTGCAAGGCATGAAATGTTGCTTGTGGACAAACCCAGCTCCGGGTGCCTTTGGGAAGTCCCCAGCCCCCAGATGAATTCTCAGTTCTCAGGTTAAGATCTGTGCACTGTAAAAATCCAAAGGCCATGGCACTGAATGCCTAGTCAGAGTCTATGGAAATTTGGTTATCAGATTTCTGTGGAAAACCTATGTAGGGATGTGAAAAAGTGGAAAGA
>VWZY01012239.1:0-25825 GCA_013399075.1 Chloroceryle aenea | reverse complement strand
AATCACTCATCTAGAAGGAGGGAAAAAAAAGAGGGGGGGGGAAGTAAGGAAGTTTTTTTGAATACACTTCAATTCTTTCTTGTTTTATTAAACATGATGCTATAATTAAAAACATAAAGTTGAGAAATGAAGGGGATACCTTCCCCCCCTTTGCTTTTCCTACTAGAGTAGCCCTGTTGGAAGGAAGTTCTGTGCTCCAGGAGATTTTCTGCAGTCTGTTTTAAGGGAGTAAATGATCCAGCTGAATTTGGCCATCAAAATGGCTTTAGATTTGGGGGGGGAAGCTTCCCAAAGAGCAGAGCTGTGACATGCATGCAGAGTTTCTGGAGAAGTGATCCTTACATGGCAGATCCAACCTTCCAGAAAAGCTGCAAACCAGCAGTTGCCTGATGTTAACTTTAACTTCCTGATTGCCCAACAAGAAATGTCCCAAGACTGGTACTGTCTGTAGCTTAGTTACCCATAAAGTCTGGTTTGCTGCATCCTCTGTGTATCTTGATAGTATTGCACCAGGTCCTTCAGCAAGACACTTAACCTGGTAACCATAACTAGATTTAGTGTTGTATCTGTCCAGTTATGCAGTACTAGAACACAGTGTTTGCAGCAGCTCTTACTGACCAGTGATAGTGATGCTGTTCACTTCAGAAGTTGTGAGTAATCCAAAGCAGGAGCAATGTCATGGTCAGTAAACTGCACGCTTAGCCAAATAAACACAGGTAGAGTTAACAGATGTGGTGTGTTTGCAAACTACCTGGGGAGCTGTAAATACAAAGCATACAAAAAATGAGCCCCTCTCTCTAGAAGAGAATAAAATAATGGGTTAATTCATTGAAAGACAATGTGATCAGCTTTGGTAGGTAATAACAAGAGGTGGTATGATAGCTTCAGTGTGTAAGGTACTAGCTGACACCTGTCTTGTAAGCTCAGCATGTTGATACTTGGAAACTAAAATATTTTCAGTAAAACACAGTTAGATCCAATTTTATCTCAGCTGAGGTCTGTAGCTGAGCATTCAGCTGGAGAGAAGATACACAGAACCCTTCTTCTTCCCTTTCCATCCTCCGGCTCTCGAGGATTAAAGCAGTCTCTCCTATGGTAGTGTGTGTAGAGAACCTGAAGCTGTGGGTATTTTCCTTACCCCCCATTCAACGTCCCAGGGGAAAGCTGCTTTTCACAGAAATCAGGCACTTTGGTTTTGGCAGTTCCCCTCCTGCCTCCTTCCTCACCACTTAAGCTCCTATGAGCCATACTTGGTCCCATAATGAATTCAAAGGTAAAATCAGAGCTGATCAGGCATAATGTTTCCTTTAATGTACTTGGAAACCCCTACTTTCCTGCAGCATAGCTGGCATCCCTACTCTTGTTTTATAGCAACTGAAAGAATTGTGCATTTTACTTTGTTTTTATGTATAACACAAGCTGCAAAAGTTCAAGCAGATGGTTAAGTGAAAATTCCTGCCTGGGATACTGGAAAAACCAAAGTACTCCTTAGCATGCGGATGGTTAAATAATTACATTATAACAAAGTACCTTTTTTTTCCCTTTTTTTTGGTAAATCGGTCATGTTTTACAACTGCTTTATAACTGTTGAGAGGGTTATTTCAGAAGAAAACCCTGTAGCTAATCAGCAGCAATATTTCCAGTTGCACAGTCCATTTTTGGCCATATTCCTGCCATTTGGCTATCAAACAATCTATGTTTAAAACTTTGTTCCAGTTCAGCCTATGTTTACATACGTACAGTTCTCAGCCAGCAGTCGGTTGTGACTTGTGCAAGTTCAAAGTGAGTTTAGATGCCGAGATGGAAATACTGCCTGTAAATTGAAGAATTAACCTCTGTCACCTAGGTCATTACTTTCTAAATCCACTTTATTTTGAAAAAAAAAGTAGTAATTTGGAGCATTGTCTTCTTCAGTCTTACAAATCAGTGCTTGGTTGTAGCGATTAATATATACTTTATGTAACAATTATTTGGGCTAAATACTGTTTGTCATATTGGTGACAACATAAGATGCTGCTTAGACCACCTAGAGTCTCTAAACATACTCTTCTTTGAAATTAATTGGTTCAGCTGAAGGTACAACTGCATCCAGTGGGATTTTTGCTGAGCTCCGATGATTTTAACTTGCAGCTTGTCAACTAAATCATCAGAACATGCATGAGCTACCTACAATATTGATTTTTAAAGACTCATTTTATTTTGTTTCTTAAGCTAAAGCTCTAAATGTTAATATTTACAAGAACTAATTAATTGGGAAATGCCTTTAGAGATAAAAGGCCATGCCAAAGATGTGCGATGTCAGTCAAATGGGTATTTCCTACGCGTGGACAGGTGTCAGATACTCCCATGCTGTTCACACACACGTGATGCTATCCCTCTGCTCTTCTGAACAAAGTCCCCAGCGCTTTGTAGACATCAGTTCAAAACAGCAACTATTGCTTTGCAAGTAGCACCTGGTGTGTGAATACTGTGCGCTAGGTCTGCTCGTGAATATTACAGGCACCCTTAGGAAATAGCATGAGACTGACTGGACAAGCTGCCCGGGAGTACCTGGGCAGAAACTGGTCAAATACTAACTCTCTGCAGGCTGGCTGTATTCAGAATGTTTAGTTTTCTCCCCTTCTTAGGACAAGTGAAAGGTCTGAACTGCACTGCTACGTACAATATCCTGTGCTGCCTGGGTGACACATAGGACTTTTTCACTTACAAATAGTTGCATGACTGAAGGCAAACTTTATACTAAAAAAATCCCAACTTTTTAGGAAGCCCTCTCCCAAACATTAATGCTGGAAGTAAAATTTTATAATTAAATTAACCGATTATCTAGAATTCAAACTCATTTTACCTATAGCATGGTCTGACAAGAAAACTTTGAATTAGACAAAACACAGTCTGGAGTGATGCAAAGATCTTGTCTCTCCTTGCACAAGTCAGTCAGCAAGCCCCCAGTTAAACAGTGGTTTAGCTGTGCGAGTACAAATCCCCTGTGTTTCAAAGGGAAAAGCAGAACTTGGCATTGTGTTCTTCAGTAAAGAGAAGTCCAAATTTACATAAGTGAAGCCTAAAGCAAGAGTTTGGGTTTTGTTTGCTCAGAGACTTTTGTGATCCTAAGGAGTTAACTGTGTGGAGTTAACTGTGTGCAGTGCAGCTCTGTGGCAAATTTCACCTTTGAATTTTGAACCTATCAGTATTCCTGATGGCACTTCTATGTGTGACACCATAGCTCTCGATACTTGGTAGGATCGAGAGCTGTTCTAAGCAAGGGGCTCTGTTTACAGCAGACGAAACCTGTGGCTAATGCAAGAAGCAGGGCAGAGCTGAAGGCCCATAAGAAACCTGGCATCTGAGGATAGGAAATGGGGGGGGAAGCTGGAGCAGGGTCAGACATGCATTGTCACCTCCCTCCTGCAAAGTATCCTGCTTCAGGGCTGGCTGCTGAAGGGGTGGAAAAAATTGTTGTTGGCCAAAGCCCATCTTTTGTCAATTTCAAGTCTCTTTTCCCTGTGCGAGCACCTCCATCACCACAGAGCTCTGCCACCGCAGAGGCCCCTTGCCTTAGGTGAGGGAGTGCAGTGCAGCTCCTGTCAGCTTGTCACGCTCCCCCAGCACAGGGCCTGGCCAGGGGTGAGATCAAATCAGGTGAAAAAAGGAAAACACAAGGGTGAGCTATTGGTAGGAGAGACCATCTTCCCAGTCTGCAGCCCTGGCATGCCTCGCTGTCCCCTCGCGCGAGGAGCGCAGTAGGACTTGGAGGCTTCTTGTAACTGCCCTGTTGAATTCTTGCCCTGGCACACCCGATTGCTAGCTGTCGTGGACTTCTGTAACAAAGCAAACAACCACAATTGCTAAGCCCTTCAGCCAACAAAAACCTGATTTTAAAATAATAATGCAAAAAAGCTGGACTTGGCAGAGTATTTCGCTATGTGCATAACTCCAAAAGATTTGATTTTGCAAAAGTTTTGTTTCCGTCAAATGATAATGTTTTTGGCCTGCAAAGTTTGATTGTTTCTTAAGGCCACAAGGGTCCACTTGGACGTTCTGGGCCAGTCTCTTACGTAAGGCAACTTCACAGAAATCGCTCCTCTCGCCTGCGGTTGAGACTGCACATTTATTTCAGTGGAATAGCCAGAGTGGAACCCTGACCCCACTGGAGTCTTTAGAAATAACATTACAGCCTCGGCCTTGATAAAAGCAGAGCTTTTTCAGAGAGGCTTAGGGAACTCAAAGTCAGACACTAAAGGCTCCTGGCTCCTTGAAAATTCCATCTCCCAGTCTCGCGTGTGAGACGTACGCGATTGCATCATTTAAGTAACAGTTCCTATAATAATTTTCTTGTAGAAAAATCACCTTATTTTCCAATAGGAAAAGAAAAACAAGGTGAAGTTTGTATTTTTACAAGCTCATGCTGGAGCCCTTAACTCTCGGATGCTTTCACTGAGTTTAAGGGCCTGGAAGCACTGACCAAGCTGCCTTCCTATGCTTGGGTCATCCTCTGCGAAGCCGCAATGCCAAGGCATCTCACAGGACAGAAGCAACTTTTCTCATGCTTTCCTAAGACAGTCTCTCTGTATTTTCTGTTCTTTGTGACACAAAGCCCTAGACACAGTCCAAACCAAGCAGTAATTGCATAGCTCATAAAACAAGTGGCAACGTAAAACCATCAGAGTATAAGGCACAAAAGAAGTTAAGTGATGCAAGAAACTTGGTTGTCTCTAATAATTTAAGGTTCTGGATTTCACTGAAACTAAAGCAAATTGGCTAGAGTGTACTCATGGGTCCCCATTAGCGTGTTATGACAGATGAAAGGACCCTGAATATCCTCTCCTGTACCCAGGAGTACTGCGTGTCTCCTTGATCAACTATTGTAGTTCCATTAAAATATTTTAACTTTCCTTCTGGGGAATCTTGATCGCACTGTGTCTTGTTGCAGCTGTCAAATCACTCGGATCTTTTCTGTTTCAAGGTTATCGTTCCTCACAGTGAATATGGAAGGTGTTTAAGGACCCGTGGTTGTCACTGGTATAAATTGTCTCTGAAAGACTGAGAAATAGTGATGCTCTATTGGTAAAATTCCAACCCATTATATCGAATTTTTCCCGAGCAACCCCGTCTGCTTGTGTCAGAGTGTCACCAGCATCTCACCTGAAGGCAGGCAATACCACTATTAAACCACCTGGGTTGCAGTTACTGTATAATTGCTGTCATTGCAGTTGTTCTTCTCAGAGTCAGTTAAACTCTAAATATTTTTAAGATCAACTCTTTATAAATTTCTATTTTTTTTTTACATATACTTTTTCTTTTGGTTTTCCTGGCATTTGCCAGGACATAGCTGTTCTACTTCATAAAGCAATATTTGTGTCAGGTGCTAGATGAGTGCATACGATCCCCTAAGCAAACCCACTGTTTCCCAATGACAGGTAGCCTTTAGAATGGAGGGAAAAACCTTTATTGTTATTAAGGTAGCTCTGCAACATCTTTGTGTTTGTCAGAAGCAGAGCACTGCATCTTAGAAGAAATAAATATGGAGAAAACACTTTTAGGTTTGAAAGGGGAGAGAAATAAAAAAAAAAGAGGTGTGCCATCTCAATGCTACTGGAGATAATGTAAAAATGTCCCCAGACTGCAATGCAGTAAAAACTTCAAGGTGGTGCATCTCAAGTCAGTGGAAGCTGTCGGTGGTGGGTAGTATCCTCAGGAAGCTGCGTGTCGTAGTCAACACAAAAACAAACAAAACAAAAACCACCAAAACAACAACAACAAAAGTAACATTTTAGTGCTACTAAAGATTTTAATTTTTTAATTTTCGCTGAGTGATCCTTCAGGAATATTTCTCATTTATTGGATTGTGAACAGTAAGAAAGGATGGTTCTGACAATGCAGGTGTCCTAGAACTGTAGTAGATTCTAAGAAAATAGCCAACAATTTTGACACAGAAAGGAATGAGTGTGAAAGCACTACTATCAGGGGCACAATTCAGAATAAATTATTCATTTGTCTGCAGAATATTTTCTGTTTTACTCAGAATAATGTGCACAGTGTAAATTTCCAGTGTAAAAGAGCCATTAGTATCTACGAATTTTAAAAGACACTTTAATAATTGTTTTTTCCTAATAAAATTATTAGGTATAGCCCAAAAGGGGTCATTTCCCTGAACACAGGTTATTGGTTCTTCAAGGGTGAGGGATGCACAGCAGAAAATAAAATAAAAATGACTTTTCTGCTGTAGGGTAGTTGTAATTCATGTGGGTCTCAGACAGTTCTACTCTAAAACTAATAGGCTGAAATTTTCCTGGGCATTGAATTCATAAATTATGTGAGATTTCTAGCCACGGTGCGTTGGTTCCATGCTTATCTCAGTGTCAGCCCAACATAAAAGGTACAGCAAATGTACAGTTGTGGCTATAAATTGCAAATCTTCCCCTAGCAATATGTCTTTATCACTGGATCACAGCTGAAACTGGCTACTGGGTTTAAATAATGAAATAAATTTTAAAAAGTTAAAAACCCCCAAACCTAAATTCTTCTCAATTTACCAGGGCAGGTCACTGAGATGCAAATGTGAGAATAATTTAACATAGTGCATCAGTGACCACCCGAGAATCAGGATGAGAAAAAGGGAGGCTGGTTCAAGTTTTGTGATGCCTTACTGGGCAGGGTGTTCTTTCGAAACCACTTTCCCATTATTTCTGCAGGTAGGATATTTGAGAGCCTGACAGTGTCACAGGAAGGTTACTGGTGTTTAATTGCTGTTTGCATTTGTTGAGACAGCTTGTCTGATCACTTGGTGCAGCCATTGGCACATTCTGTCTTCTAGCAAAATAAACAACACAAAAAAAACCCAACCCCTGAATGATTTTGATCTTGAATCTTAAGCGTAGAATGGCAAAAAAAGCAACAAAATCAACCTGCTCCAGGGCTTCAGGACTTAAGAAATCGGGTGGCCTCCATGTCTCTCCCATGTGGGTTACTTAAGGCGGAACAAGGAATGAACTCAGTTTGCCACGTTGCCTTGGCTGGGTGCTGAGGAGGGCTCTCTCCACCAGCCAGCTCCTTAATTTCACCAGATTAATCACTGGGCTCTCTTTTGAAATTGTCCAGTGGGTGCAAAGTTACTGGGGTAGGCTGACGTGTTTACACACACAGCAGGATTGCATAAATCCCCTTCCCCTAGGAAACGAAATGGGAAAAAAAACTGCTTTCCTGACAATCCCTATAGAGCAAACCCCAGGCCTGCTGGAGTCAGCCCTAAACACAGATTTGGTTTCAGCAGGGTTCAGATTTGGTTGCAGAACTTTATACTTAGTTGGAGTGGCTCTGCACTTTGATGCTGTTAGATGGGTAAGACGTTTAATTCCATGACACTGGCCGGCTCAAAGCTGAATTCATTTCTTATGTGAAATCAGTGCTTTGCCTTTTCTTACATCCACGGGAACAGTATTAGAGATGGGCACTCAGACCCTGAATTGTCCACTGCTGCCTCACAACGTGGACCACAGTGTACAGCAGAGGAGGGAGCCTCTGGGAGGAAGAGGGACCTGTGTTTAGATGTACTTACTTGGTGGCTCTATTCAGGACAAGTTTTTTCAGCTGTGCAATGCTAAATCTGGAACTGTTGCATACTGACGTGCATTGCAGCTTAGAAACTAAAGCTTGTGAAAGCAGGAGGATTGATTTAGATACCTTGTGCAAAGGAAGCTTGAGATGGTTGGCTATCAAGAATGGGGGTTGCAGAGAAGATGCAATGGAGGACCTCGGGCAGACCAGCAGCTTTGTGGAAGAGTAGTGTGGAGGGCAGGCAGGGCTGCTCTGGGTACCTAACAGGCACTGGAGGCTGTTACCAGGCAAGTAAACCAGCAGCCACTGATGCTTCAGGTTTTTGCATATGGGAGTCTGAAGATTCTATTTGCAGCTCTCTTCCCTCTTTGCTCATAGCCAGTTCAAGAGTAAAGGGAAGAACTTGCAGCGTAAAAAACAGAAGTACAAAGGCAACGTTGTGATACATTCTTTTCATTTGCCCAGGAATAACAGCCCTCCTTTATTCATAGAAAAGATTGGAACAAATAAAATTTACTATCTTTTGTTGTATTTGGATGGGAAAAGAGTCTTCTCTCTTGAAACAGATTTGGAGTGCGAATCAAGATCTCTCCTCTCTGTCTGAAATTTGACCGGCGAGGCACTCTGACTTCAAGAGTATTAATCAAGGGCTGTTGATAACTCACTTGGCTTTGCAGGCCATTTCCCTCTCTGAAACTCTAACTTCAATTTGCTTCTCTGCTTCAGAAACACAGGGGGTCCTGGTCTTCCGTTCACTTCGTTGAAAGTGCCTTCCCCAAAGACTTCCCTGTGCTGGGCTTGCAGGGATACTGGGACACTGCATGATGCTGATGAACCCTCCCTAAAGCTCACCAGCTTTGCACTGGGACTTGCAGAAGCACTCCTATAGTCAATATTAATGCAAGCAGAACCAGTTCCTCCTGGAGGTAGCGGGTGACGGTCAGCAGACTTAGACACCAGCAGAAACTTTGGCAATGCTTTTCTCTCATCACAAGCGCAAAACCTCCTTTGTTGTGCTTGGCCTGTCTGTCCCAAATGGAGAGTAAGACAGAATGGATGACGTGTGGCTGAAGCATTAAGACACAGCCAACATGTACTGTGGCAGAAGAAGCAAACCTCTCCTCTGAGCTGCTCTGCAGAGCAAGGGCTTCACCACCAGCTCCTTGATTGAGGGTGCTGGGATGCAATGGCTGAGTCCTGCCCATTCCCCTCAGTTCTGCAGAGCTGAACTCCTCTTGGAGATGTCATGTTATGTGAACAGGATGAAGCCCTAAATGCAAAACTGTACCTGAAAGCAGAAATTAAAAGCATCAGTGTTTTTAATGTGAGGATAGGATTTGTGAGGGAGGGCTCAGTTTTTGGAGCAGGGGAGAAGACAGCGGGAGGAAAGCTGTGAGTATCACGTGCAACGGGACAAAGGTGGTATCTGTCAGCGGGCTCAAAAGGCAGGTGGAAGGAGGCTGTCTCCGGCAGGGTCGCTTGTAATGCAAAACCCCAGCCCTCCAAAATCCTCACGGGCTCTTGTGTAACAGTCTAGCACATTGTACTTGTTGGCAGTCTGGCAGCAGTTTTTAGCTGTCTGTTGAGTTTGTGTCCCAGCGTGGCTGTCCTGGTGCTCTGTGCCTCCATCGTAGCTCCTGGGTCTCAGACACACTGTAATTCTTTTCCAGGTCAGACCTCATGTGAGCATGGGGTGCTGGGTGCTCTCAGCAGTTTCCCAGAGCCTGCCAGTTCCATTGTGGATGCTTGTCATGGCGCTGCTGCGGACAACGCGCACCATGATAGCTTTGGCTTCATCTCTGTCTTGAGTGCAAAAATAGAGTCATCGTCTCATGTCCAGGAGCTTGGTTGTGTTTCCATCGTGGCCTTTTGCATTACAGCACTTTTGCCAGAGTCCTTTGCTTTGACTCAGCCTTGAGTGGAGCTCTGGTCAGCATTTTGCCTTTCTGCTCTAGCCATTCCCTGAAAGCTGTGGGATGTCTTGCTGTGGTGAGGCTGAGTAAGTGTCTTTGGCACATGAGGTCAGGTCTAAGATCTATGCACAGATCCATGAAGAAACCCAGAGAGATACGTGTGTCCTAGAGCAGAGAGGTAAACTTGAGATGCTGATGTTGGTAGGTTACTGATGAATTACACAGAAGGTGCGTCTGGCTGAGGCGACCTCCGCACGCTGGGGACGCAGAAACGTCAAGGCAGCTTCACACAGAGCGAGTTACTGAGCACGGGGCTTGCAAGGGCCACAGGAACTCCCCAGGGAGGAGGCTCCCTGTGAAATGGATTAATGGCTGCTCTAAGGAGGGATGCTTACCGTCGCCTGAGGTACTAAATCACTTTGAAAACCAGTCTGATGTACGCACCAGCTACTTTAATGCAAGCTAACCACAGTTAAAGTGGTTCAACAACCCGATGTAGAGATGGCCTAAAGCAGTGCAATAAAATTCCCTTCTTTTCCAGGCCATTTGTGGTTGTGTTGGCAGGTAATATAATCCTGGAGGTAGAAAAATTACTGTGTTACCAACAGAAATTGGGAGGGGAAGTCAGTTAACAATATTGCTCACATTCTTATTGCAGAATCAGCAATTACAATACAATTTTCTGGTTCTGGAAAAATCATAGCGTGGACACATGGTCTCAACCCCGGGTATATGCCATCCCCAAGAGCAAAGAATTTCTTAGCATGTGAGACATTTTAGCATAATCCATTTTGCAAAGGGTTGTTTAGACGCATGGAGCGAAGCCTGCATCCCTTGTTTCTCGCTATATACACCTTATTTTTCAACGTATTTTAGCACTAGCTATGTACAATTGGGAGAAATAACTTTGTATGGCTCTGCACTGTGTATTTAGAGGTTCATCAGACTTCTAAGTGGAACTTGAATAACTTAGAGGTCTATGTTACAAGTTGCACGATGCCTTCTGCAGGATTGTATTTTTGATTGCTTACTCAGTTCCCAGACAGGTTCGATGTCAGGGTTGTTTGTCATTACAGCACCTCAATTAAATGACAGCTACTAATGCTTATATAATGCAAGGGAAAAAAGCATTTCTTAGCCTGGGGCATGGAGGACTTAGGGATGCAGATGGCTCTGGTGTGGTAGATGAAGACCCCCCCCTGTTTCACCAACATGAAACCAATACATTGTCCTCTAGTCCACCTTCAAACAGTAAGGGGGGTCTTTAGGTCTTGGTAACCTTCCAGGGTGTGCCCATTGATCCATCGGCAATTTGAGTAATGCTACTGATCATTTAAACCAAATTCAACTGTTTTCCTAAAAATGAGATTTTTAAGTGGATCAGGGGAAAGGAGGAAGGGAGCGGAGGACAACCAGAGTCACCTGAACTAAGCAGCATGTCCAAACTGCCTGTCATTCCTACAAAGTTCAAGCGTAGGTGAAATGAGGGCACGTTTTGTTTCGACTGTGTAGTGGGAAATTATGAGCCTTTCTGTAGCTGGGACTGAGAACAACTGTTGCTTCAATCAGGAAATACTGCTCTGAGCAAAGCTGAGGAAAACATACTGCTGTTCTTCCATTTAATTTTATATGAAAATGAAACTTAAAACTCTGTTAGATCCTGCAAGAAATAGTTCTAAAATTAAAAAAGAAAAAAAACCACAACAAATCCAAAACCTGAGCTGATGGCTGCCTGCCAGTTACTGCACTGCCATTGATCCATCACTAGAAGACCTTCTGTGATCACAAAAGCTCATCTGCTGTTAACATTTCTAACCTGAGGTGTTTCATATTAACTGGTTTCCATAATAACAAAACAGCCATTTAAGGGATTTCTTATAACACTGATAATTACAGTATTAGAGGTTAATTACTTGGGGCTTGCTTCCTTTCAAATGCTCTGCATTTTGTACTCTGCAAGTACGTGCACAAACAGTGCAGCCTGTAAACTTAACAAAACTAAACTCCTTCCTTCTGATTTATATTTTCAATTCACTCAGACTCATATTTAAAAAAAAAAAGTCTGCTAGGCTAGAAGAGATCCAGAAAAAATTGACTCAAACAAATTCACAAGGAACCAAAAGCAAGAGGACAAAAATCCTCAAGTCACGGATATGTTTCGTTTCATACCCTGTGAGTCATATGCAGCTTGTAGTACAGAATTAAGTGTGTGTGTAGGTTCATTCATGATTGTGGCCTTGTCTCTGTTCTAAAGCTTATCTCTGGTGGAGTTTTCTTGTACATTTACGTGTTCATTCCAATAAATTGGATGAGTTAGCTCATCAGGCAGCATTAATAGATTCTTCTCCTGGAGTCCATCATCAGCATGGCATTGAGCCTGACCCTTCAGGGCTCTCTTGCCTGTTTTGAAATTCCTCTCTGTACTTCCACATTCAGACCATCTAGTTGCAGTGATTCCTTGGGTTAGTAATTCTGCAGGTTGCTTTGAATTGTGTTGGTGAGGAACAAGACTATCTGGTGGGAAGAAGCATAGGGCAAAACTGCAGCAGGAGGCAGCTTGCCACATCAGACACTCAACCTGCAGAGCCCGTGGCAGGCTGCAGCTTTCCCTTCTTGTCAGATGCCCTCTACAATAAAGGTCATTCCCTGCAGGACAGGGACATCCCTGGCCTTTTAACAAGTCGGAGTAGCTTAGGCAGCCTGGCATCTGAAATGCCAGGGCCACAGGTGCCAGCCAGCTACGTCCTGGTGCTCACCAGCTACGTTGACAGAGAGACAGAGAGATGGTGATTTGGGTGCCCAGCCTGGCCCTCCAGCACTTTCCCATTACCCAGGGGAAAGATAAACTGTCTGAGCTGCAAAACCCTGGACCTGTCATGCTTACTGAAGAGCTTCACCCCAGGAGACTGTCTGTTGTTCCTAGCTAGATGATCTATGAATAACAGCAGGGTTTTACTGCCTGCTGTATTCACAGGACCTTAAGGCACTGCACAGTTTTAAGGAAAGGTTATGACTTGCAGCCAAAGAAATGATGTGATCCTGTTCTTACTTTTATGTAGGTGATCAAATTTTAAAATAGGCGCATTCAGGGAAGTGACTACAGCAGCTAAATGCTTTCTTGCCTGACAAACGTGCGTGGCTTTGAAATGAGATCTCTGAATTTCAGTGGCAAAGGCTGTTTGCTTTTAATCGTTGCTTCTGGCCAGCCAGCTAGTGGGAGAACTAAGTGTTTTTCCAGTCATCTCAGGGTGTGCTGGGTGAAGCTTAGGTGAAGACTTGTTTTCCTTGATTTACGGGTGGCCATACGTGAACAGTTACTGTTGCTCATCCCATTTGCCGATGAACTGCAAGAGGGCAGAACAAGCAATTCTCCAAGAGTCGTTGACTTGAACCAGGACACAGACAAGGTGGGAGCTTGTTCCCTTGCAGACTCAGCATCTACAGATGGAAGTGAAATGGACCAGAAGCATTGAACCTATATGACCAGAATTTGACTCTGTTCCACAGCTGCAGGACTGGGTGTAGCCGTGGGTGATCTGACTCTAGCTACATTTACATAAGCTTACATTCATGGTTCATCCACCAAAATCAATAGACCTTAATATAATTTAAATTCAGATCACTGCCAGAGAGATCGGACTCCAGCCCTACTGTTCCTACATCCCTCCAGAGAGTCTGGCTGAGCCCATTTTTGCATGGACTTTCACCTCCCATAACCCCATTACGCTCACTAGGACCACACAAATGTAATTCAGTGAAAGGCTGGCACTAGATTTCCTGAAATTCAGTCTGTGAACTCAAGTTTCTGGGTGGATAGGCACATATTCTAATTCCTTTTCTAAAAATTGCATGTAATTCATCATGAAAACAGAAGATCTCTCATTTCCCCACTAGTGTTAATGATCCTTTGACCCTTTTACACAGGAATATGAGTTCGCCTTGGTGTTACTACTTAAAAACTTTCCTTCCCCACCTTGGCATGCACATTGTACATCTTCTAAAATGATAGCTAGGTGTATTGGCACAAGTTAAACAGGCTTTCTTTTTTTTTATATGTATTTTTTTTCAACTAAAATTACTAAACTTGTTGATTCTTCGATGTTTAATACCCGGGAGATGAAAGCTAAATCCCCTCAGTTCTAATGATGATCAAATATATTTTCCCTTCCATGGCCCAACAGCTTCCAAAACAGATCAGTGAAATACTTATTTATCAGCCTCTTGTCATTAGAGTAACACCTTTTTAATGATTCTAATCCACAACAAGGTGTGACTTCATAACGCAGAAATAGAGTTCCATAGCTCTGCAAAACAAAACATGCATTTATTTCTACCAGCACTATACATATATATATGGAAACAGCTGTTATGGTGTCACAAACAAACATCACTTTGCAGCTGATTACTCGTATATTACACTTTCCGGAGATTAAATGAGGGCATATCCAGCAGAACCTACTTTATTCCCTCTAATTTTCCAAGCTGGATGCATGGTCCTAGCAGAAAGTACTTCAGGCTATGGGACGCCCAGTGATTTTACCTTTTTCTAGCTTCACAGATGTTTCACAACTGCACAACCTTTATTGTTGCAGGTGCGAAGTTGCACCTGCCTGTTTCCCTGCCAAAGGTGTGGGGGTTTGGGTTTTTTCCCCTCTATCTCACCAGTGTGGCAGTAGAGCCCTTTGTACTACCTGTTGCCCTTCTTGGTGTCACTGGGAGGAAACCCTTAGCTGAAGGATCCTCCTCCACCCTAAGAAAGGCAGGTGCTGCTGCTGGCTCCTCAGGCTAGAGGTCAGCATGCAGACCCACCACTGTCCACAAGAAAATCAGCCCTCAGTGAGTGTGGTTAACCCAATGGAGATGCAAATACATAAAAAGGTGCTACATGCCACAGAAACAGACTGGGAAGTTTGCTGAGAGCACAGATAGCCACATCCACTGATGAGGAGCATGTGATTGAAAAGAATAGACAAGCAAATACAGCAGTCTATGTCACGGACAAAATCAGGCAGGAGAGGGCTGCAACAGATCCAAGTGCATTTTCCTGCAGCATGCCTGCGGTGTGGGTCCAGGCCACTGTGCAAGGTGGTACCATCACGCTGGGACCTTCCAGCTCCTTGGTGACAGGGAGCCCTTGCGTCACTTGACATTTCCCCCGTCGCTTGCACAGGGCTGACTTCCTTGCTTGGGGTGACCAGATTTCACCCCTGAGAGGCACCTCAGCCACACCATTCTGGGTGACTGCTCTCTGCAGCTTTCCAGGGGTTTCCAGGGTGCTGGCAGAAACCCAAGCACAGGCAAGGTTGTTCTGAGTGGCTCACAGAAGTGACATATCGCAAGACTCTAGGGATTACATATTTTGGCTACGTGAGAACAAGGGCAAATTTTCCAGTCGCATATTTCGTTCTTGGAACGTTTCCATCTTATTTGTAGCCCCACCAAATCAAAAGTTTAGAGACAGAAAGGAACGCTGCAGTTTTGTTGTTTTGACTCTTCAAGTTGCACTGTCTGTTGCTGTGGTCCTGGTTCGGTTACCTAGGAAACAGCTGTAGAATGGAATTTATTTATTCTGTCTGAATAAGTGTCTGTGAGATATACATGAGGCTTATCCTGCTTGTGTCTGTGGAAAAATCAGTGAAGGCTTTTATTACTGTTAGGCTGATACCAGGTATCTCCAGCCATGAGGGCAATTATTGTCACTATTTAAATGGTTAACAGAAAATCCTCTGTCATTTCCCAGAAGAGAAGAGTAAAAGAAGAGCCGTTCAAATATATTATCAAGTGTTTATGATGTTGGGTCAGAGAGGGAAGCCACAGGAGACCACAGCTGTCCAAAGCAAATGGGGTCCAGACTCCAACTGGCCCTTTCCATGGAAGATAGCGGCGTGCATCTGGAGTGTGCTGTGAGCCAGGCGGAGGGCTGCCCAGGGCTCACCAAATCCAGAGGTGCAGGGAGGAACAGATGTGGGTCAGATCTCCTCATCCAGATCACACCCCAGCAGCCAGGGTAGTGAGTTTGTGACTGTGGTCAGCCACGTCCCCAGGAGGCCAGTAAAATACAGGCTCTTGGAGGAGAGGATCAGGCAGGAGTCCACGTGGCTCATACCCTGACTGTTAAGCTATCAGTGCCCAGCACAGGACAGTGACCTGCCCAGGCGCTGACGTACAGGCAGCCCCACAGCCTTCACCTTTGTCCATGCGCCCTCAGTGCCCCTTCCTTGCACAGCATCACGCCATCTGAAGCGCCTGTGTTTCCAGACTAGAAGACGTGTTCATTCCAGTTCGCAGGGAGAACCATCACTCTGTTGGCCCCTCGCCCTCATCTATTTCATTTATTTTTTTGACAAGAACATGATGTTTTCCCAGAGTGGCTATCCCAACATGCCCTGTGAAGTTGGGGAAGGGAGAGGAGATCACCAGCCTGTTCCTTATCCCCATCCTTTCTCCCAGCCACAGTTACCTCCCCGTGGATGGTCTCCACCCTTGGTGCACCAGCATCGCACACCAGTACTCGCAGGCAGTGTGTGTCCAGCTTCATGTATGCTGATGTAGTTTTCATGTTTTATACTCCAGGGAAAAGTTCAGTGGCAGACAGATTACAGCCCAAACTTCATACATTTTTTTTTTAAATGGTCCTTCAGGCTTTGATGGTAGTCGAGGAAGGGCTCTTCCTGCTCTCAAGGGTGACTGTGCACGGCAGAGATGCCCACGGGTGAGCTTGGAACGGTGCCACTCAGGGAGGATTTTCACTTCTGTTTCCCATTGCAATTGCAGTGATTGGTACGAAGGCAGAGATTCTGCATCTGCTGTTAGTAACCACTGCAGCTGCGGCTGCACCCGACACCAGCAATTTCTAAGTCAGGGTAGTCTGTCGGCTGCTCTTGGAGCTCCAAGTCCCCACGGTTGCCCTGCCAGCCCAGGCAGCCCTGCTGCCATTGCAGCCTGGGGTCAGCTCCAGGCACTGGACCTGCTCCAGAGAGGTGGCTCTTGGCTGCATGGTGACAGAAAACCTCCTATTTCAGTAGGGTTCAGTTCAATGGCACGGGGACGTGTTCTGTGAATAGAGAGGTCTCTTACAATTGTAATGGTAAAAAACCCTCTGATGACTGCCCACCGTAACCTCTCCCACAGGGTGCACCAGGTGCACCCCTATTCTGAGGTCACATCCCCCACCAGCTGTGGTTTACACTGGTGACTTTTATCCTCCTTCTACTAGCTGCTGTGATGCTGCTACCGTAAAGTGCAAAGGCAGCTGCTCGCTCTGCTCTGATTTATGCCCCGTGTAGTTCTGATTTTAATAGGATTAAGCAAGAGGGAAGTAAAAGCAAAGCGTAGCCATTCATTGTATTTACTGAGAGCGTATCTTTATCGTAGTGTTTTGGTATTTCATCCAAAGATCATAAAGTGCTTTACAAAGATGGTAAAATTATGAGCTGTGCTTTATGGGTGGAAAAACCGGTTAAGAGAATTTCCCAGTGTCACACAGAGTCAAGAGCAGGAAGGGATTCCAAGCTTCTTTAACTCTACACTCCCTCCTTTAATTGGTATGTTATTTATTATAATTAATATAGGCTTTTCTCGATACTTCATTAGCATAAAGCAATCCAAACCACTCTTGAAAATCACTTTTAAAAAGCAGAGGAAACTGTTAAATTCATAGCGTGAGCATACAGGAAATTAAAGCTTGTAAGAGGTTTATGAATTTAACAGATGGCAATCTCTCGGCTCTTGGTGCAGATGATGCCACGAGGTTTTGGGGTCTTTCTTTGAGAGGAGTTCAACACTCCACTAGTGTGGAGTAGTCTTAAGAAAATCTTGCTTTTGCCTCTAGATGGCTCACCTGGAACTGCCATGGCAAAAACGTTATCCAAAAAGGAATTCCTCGGGTCTATTTTCATGCTGTAACGGCTTGCTTTTCCAGCAGCAACGGAGAGGCAATCATGTAAATGTATTATATCTGCGTAAAAACATTCTGCCAAATTGTGTTGCCTTTTCTAAGAACAAGAATAACAGATGGATTAGGGGCAGAGCAGATTTATGAGTAAAGTAACTTTCTCTTAGTCATTATCGTGAGTCACATCCTACAGTATCTTGGGGAGAGCTGTCTCCCAGCTAGAATAAACACTTTCCAGGTGCAGACCTTGCTGGGGGGTAGGTGAGATGTTAGGTAGCGATGACGTTGTGTTCTGTCTATTGTATTTCTGCCCTGTAAAATGAGAAATGGCATTTTTTCACAGGGGAGTAGGATGCAGGCTACTGTATGTAGTCCCAAAACTTCAAATTATATAAAAATAGTCATGCATAATCTGTGTTTAAGCTGGTAGGAATTGCAAAAATACAAAAGCACTCGGGGAAAGGGATAAATTTTACTTATTAAGATATATGGTTCATACAGATTTGTAAAAGTCCAGGGTAAAGTCTGTATTTCAGATTAAATCCATAATAATTCCCAAAGAAATGAGAAAGGACAGCTGGTGGCTGAGGATGCAGTAAAACCCACCCAGCTCCCACAAGCAGAATTCAGAGGGGGTTGTCCACGCACTGGAGCTGCCACACCGGTCGTGCGTGCTGAGGTTCAGGGGTGTCCTGCCAGCCTGCAGACACTGTGGGCTCCGTTTCGAGTCCTCGGGGGACACAAAGCCATTCAGGCAGCAGAAAAATGAGTGGCCTGCTCTGGGAGCTCCCGTGGAACTCACTGGAGTGTGAAGGAACTTCCCCAATGTATTTTTATTGAATATGCTCTGCATTTTGGGGTTTTTTTCAAGGGTTTCTGCAGGGTGAGATAAAAACCAACAGGAAAACCACTTACATCACACTATTCTTCTGTCTGCAGTGGAGACTCGTTTTTTTTATTCTTGTGCCAAGCAGGAGCAGCCCCTTGTTTTCTCGGCAGTGCCCCGCACCGTCCCTGCTTGCGCATTCCACCTTTGTTCTGCGGGAGGAACTCCCCTTGACGTCGATATGTATTCCACACACCAGGCGAGTGCAGAGCCGGCGATCGACAGCCTCTCTGCTGCAGTCTGCGGAGAGGAATATTTCTCTAGATTGTTCCTTGCATTTTAATAGTCACTGCAAAAGTAGAAATCTCCCATTTTCTGAAATGGAGAGAGTGGGGGGGGGGAAATAGTAAAAGAAGGGTGAGGCAGTGAAGTAAGGATTAAAGTAATTTGAATGGTTTTAATTTTTTTTTTTGTAATTCTACTATTCAGTCACAACAGCATCTGGGTGATACCTTCCTCAGATTGCATAGATAAGACAGATTCACCAGACACTTTAAGTGAAGAACTGGGGTGTACGAAAATGATGACACATGCCCAGACTTACAGTGAATGGGGAACAGGACTGAAATGTCTTGCAAAGTCTGTCCTGCCTCTTCGGTGCATGATTTTGGGGGAGAATTTTGTCAATATATAGTCAAAACTGGGGGGAGGGGGAGAATAAA
Organism: Chloroceryle aenea; assembly: GCA_013399075.1. Lineage (NCBI taxonomy): Eukaryota > Metazoa > Chordata > Aves > Coraciiformes > Cerylidae > Chloroceryle > Chloroceryle aenea. The sequence continues at coordinate 6,916 of VWZY01012239.1, read as the reverse complement.
TTAAAAAATTACAAATTCAGAACAATCTTCTTCACTGAAACCTGGCCTCATCTCAGCCCAATTGTTTTGTATTTGATATAAGCTAGTAATAAAAAATCATCTCCAAAATCAAGTTTTAAAAAGATGTCATAAAGAGGTTGTGTCTGAATAGCTATTCTGAACTTTGATAAACATTCTGTCCTTAGAAACAGCCTGAATTTCTCAGGGTGGACCCGTGATATCTACGTATCTGCGTGCTTGTGCTGTACCTCCTGGTCACAAGTCTTCTGCATATGCAGAAACCTCACCTTCTTTCCTCTGATTCTGGACAGCCAAGCTCTTCACCTCAAAAACCCGTGGTCATCTCTACCTCAACAAAGGGACATTACACACATTTGCCCCCAGGCACACATTCCAATCCCCAGGCCACAATATGAAAGATGCTAGATTTTTGTGCTGAGGTATGAAAGATGCTAGGTTTTTGTGCTGTGATGCTGAGGAACACCACCCAGAAGTGACTCTACTGGTTTTTTGTTGTTTTTTTTCTTGTGGGAACTCCACCAAGATGTGACCTGCAGAGCCCACTTAATCTTTGCTGTCCTTTTTACCTGCTCAGCTCTGTAAATTACAGGGAGACTGTGGTAGGCACCAACCAGAGGAGCGACGTTTTTAGGAGAGGCCATTTATTAGAAGAAATTCTACCTCTTCCCCGTTCCCCCAGCACACATCAAACCTGAGTCAGCTCAACCCCACTGCTCCTTGAAGAATTCCTTACAGTTCAGGACAGCGAGCATAACCAGCTCAAGAAAAGCCCAGAGCTACATTAACACAGGGACCAAAGAAGGGCTGCGGGGTTGTCACGTGAAAGAGAAGGTCCCTTTAGGTCAAGGGTGAGGGCAACAGCTGAGCAGAGATGTGGCCGCCTGCATTGGCACTGCTGTGCCTTTTGTATGTACATAGAACTTTAGTTTCCAGGGGGTTGCAGACACAAACATCCCCCTGACACCCAAACAAATAATCAGAAATAACTAACTCCCCAAGCTGTTGATAATCACGCCAGAGAATGGCCATTCATAGAAATATGCACTACATCACTCCTCCCGACTGCAGGGTGATTCATCACCCTTTCCCTTCTCTCCCCTTCTATTCTTTCGAATAGCTTTGCTCTGGGATCCCTTAAACACTTTCCACCTAATTTTAGATATGTTTTTGTTTGAAATGGTAGATCTTGGAAAAAGCCCTTTTCAATAGGAGTATTTCCTATAAGTAGGTCACTGCAGTAAAGGGGTTAGACATGCAGCCTTTGCTGACAAGATACTTTGCTTTCTAAAGCACTTAATGCTGCTTCACAAAAATAAGAAAGGAAGCTGGGGGCGGGGGGAAGAAAGATACCCATTTGTTGACCTTTGTCTGGTGCAGGGTGAAGTGTCCTTCTGACCAGCTCGAGAGAGAGACGTTAAACCAGTGATGTATAGAACTATATTTATACTCTGAACAAACAGACTAAAAATATCCCTTCAAAGAGGGTAAGCTGTAATTTTAAATTGTAGCACTCCTAAAGAGCTTTCCCTGATATCAGCCACTCCCAGGCTCCAAGCAGCTGGGCACTGCCTTTTAATCAAATAACTGTGAAACCATCACCGCAAAATTGCAACCAAAATGTTTGTGCAATGTTATGTAGCTACGGAAACAAACCCGGGCTTCTAGAATGACCTTGTTAATGGGTTGATAGCAGTGGGCTCATCGCGGGGCTTTGGCAGAGCTACACGTCGGGCTGGGCAAGTTCTCCCCTCGTCTCAAGACCAATAAGCCCCGTGGAGATTCAGCCATGAAGTGATGTTAACTTCTGATGGATAAGGACAGAGCAGAGCCCTGCTTCACCATTAACAGCTGGCACTGGTAAAGCAGAGGTTCTTGAATGCATCCAAGTGCCACATGGTGCTAGAAATGATATTTATTATTTTTATATATAACCTTTCTTTTCAGACCTGCTCCATTTCAGTCCTAGTTACTTAGGGTGCAAGTAAAGATACAACCTTTTGCTTTGGTATTACACACCTCAGAAAGCAGGACACTGTGAAGTTTTAAAAACAAAACAAACAAACCCCAAACGTTGAAAATACCTATTTACAGAGGCTTAATTGTGCTCTTCCCTACTAAACTCCATTTAGGCTTTGTCAGGAACTACTGATATCCAGAAGTGCTCAGGGATAAAGAAGTCCCTCCACCCTTTTCCTTCTCCACCACCCCCTCAAATTTTTGGTGACAAAACACCAAAAATATTTGTGCAGGCTGCACTCTCTTGCCGTCCAGTCTCCCTAAAACAGGACAGTTTAGGACAGAATATTCATTTGCTCGGGGGGAGGGGGGAAGGCAAATATTAGCTGAGATACTAATTTTACTAATTTTCTGCTGGGGATAACACAGGGCATCAGGTGTTTTAGATGAAAGCCACTCTTTGTCCCAATAAGCAGTTACCAAAAGCTGTGTATTCTGTAAGTCAGTCATGCTGCAGATGAGTTTCAATATAATTCTGTCATATTTTTTTCTCTTTTTTAATCTGACATAAAATAACACCAGTAGCTGTTGAAATCTTCCCATACAGAGGTGGAAGGCAAAAGAAAACTGAATGTTGGCGAGAGAATAATTTTGCAGGGTGTCTGTTTAATGTGCCGTATTTGGGCTGAAGAATGTCCAGGCTCCAGAGCAGTGGCTGCAGTGGTGCAGCAAGGGCCCGGCTCTGCCTGGCTGGCTCCCAGGGGGGTTTGTCTGGGTTCAGAGTTGGGGGGGCTGACAGCTTTTGATGATCAGGGGCTGCCTCTTGTTCCTAAGCCTCCGAGAGAAGCACCGAGCATGGGTGGCCACAGAAGAAGCTATGAAACAAAGCAACCCTTAGGCTTATTTTCAGTCCTCCATTTTCCTTGTCCTGTCTGTTATTTGCCAAGGGTCTGGATGTAGCTGGTTGAACTCTCTTTACAACCAACTCAACTTGTGATACAGCCTTGCTAAGTCATCTCCTTTCAGCAGAGGTAGTAACACGCAGAGTCTTTACCAGAGACAACTCTTCTGGTAAATGAGGTACCTGAGGGTCACCAGGCTCTGTGCTCCCCGCCCGTCCTCAGAGGATTGTCTTTGTGTCATCCCTTCTGCTGCAGCCTTAAGCAAATGTCAGAGAAAAAGTGCTTGGTTATCCTTATTTCCTATCTCAAGAGAGGAAGGAGCAGCACAGAAAGCTGCTTTCTCTCCTAGGAATATGAATCCCAAACATCACAGACAGCCTCTGGAAAGCAGGGTGTACCGGGGGAGCTCCTGGAAAAACAAGCTTCTGCAGCAGCTCTGCTGATGGGGAGGCAGGAGAAACCCTTTGCAGAGCCTCACAAAGGGATCTGATAAGCTACCTAATAGCTGCAGCCCTAACAATTGCTCTCTGAACTCGCACTGGGGGGATCTGACAGGTACCGTCGTGCTTGTTGACTCCTTACACCTGCCAGTGCTCCCAAAAGAGTAAGGTTTAGATCTCAGTACCCTCCTTTCAGAATCGCTTTTTCTCATTTCTGCCAGCAGTGAGAAACATCCGCAGTTTATGGTTAAATCTGGAAGAAACTAACCCGTTGCTCTTAGGGGGCAGTCAGAGAAGCTGAAGATGCACGTTGCTCTGAATCCAGCCTAAGAGCTCTCAGCACAATGCTGAGCAGAGCTGATAAAGGCCAGTCACCTGCAGCGTGCTTCCAGTCCGAACATGCTCTAAAAGCAGGTGTTTGCCTCCTTCACTTTAGACATGGAGATCCAACAAGTGGGGCACGATCCAGAAATAGTGTGAGAAAAAGGAATTTTTTGTGATAGAAAGGACTTGTGTTTATGGCCATCACAAACTCGTATTGACCAGCCATAAATCCACAGCCCTTACAAAAATGTGTAAGCCTGCCAATTTCCTATGGAAAATATGAAGGCTTAGACATTAACATGAAGCCTGTTTTGCAAAGCTGAAGTTAAGCATTAATGCCAAATCAAAGTGTTTAAAGTCTGAGTCAGGTTCCCAAAAAGTACAAGATTGGCTTAGAGTCTTCTCTTCTTGTTTCTCTTAACATAAAGATTGCAGAGGTTGTTGTCTTCTGATTGTGGAGTTAAAATTCAGATTTTTCAGGCTTTCTTTGCAGCCCTAAGAGCCAGAAGCTTACCTCTGCAGCTGTGTTATCTGAGATTCTCATCGAAAAGCCAAGATCTTTGACCTTAAGAAAAAAAACTAAGAAAAACAAAACAAAAAAGAAAAACACCAACAAAATATTGTCAGGTTTATGATAAAATGGCCCGAGTTGGCAGTGCTGCTTGAGCCTGCGTTTTCTCAGCTTTCCCAGGAACACAAATTACAGGCTGTTCCTAAGGCTTTCCTGGAAAGGAGCACCGTGCCAGGAGAATGCTGTGCCATTTACAATGGCAATATTCAGACCGGTTGTTAATTGCAAAATTGGTTGTTAGTCTCAATAAATAAAATGCTTAAAGTCTGATTTTTTGGAAGATTTGAACCTCCACTAATGCCATGGACTTCAGACAGGGGTTTGATTGTTGGTGCCTCTAAAACATCACGCTCAGATCAACTTTTTTTTTTTTAATAAGGACATCAGCATAGCTGATGAACCAGAGGCCAAAAGTCTCTCTAGCCCATGTGGGTGTTTTCTGACAGTGGTCAATAACCTCACCAAGAGGGAGTGGGGTGTGACCATTTTTTAGATGTGCTCCTCCAGCCTCCAGAAACAAACAGAGCAGGAACTTTCCAAGCCACGAGCATCACCGATGCGCAGACCATACCTTCCAAGGTAGTCACTCTGGGACATCTGATAGCTTCATTCTCAGCATTCCTTTATAATTGTATTCTAGAGCCTGGATTCATTCTAGGTGGAGGTGAGAGAGATGTTTATTTGCAATGAGAGCTTGAATGCTTAGGACTAGGACCCAGGAAGGTCATGGATTTTCATGATGATTTTGCAAATTTGCAGCTTCTCTTGGCATTTTTTCACAATAGGATTGTTGCTGCTTTTCCTAGGGCTGTTGAAAGTACCCAGTTACCTGTTGCTGGGCTCCCTTTACACCTGCCCCACTCTGATTATCTCTGTTCAAAGATCTGTATCAACAAAATCTTCCAAACGACTTTACATGTAGATACTTTTTGCTCTGGGCTTTAGGAAACATCCTGCAGCTACTCTCTGAGACTGATCTATTTTTAGTATCACATGCTGTTTCCAGCAGCCACCAGCACCCTGTGCACCTAGTAAAATGAAATTACCTAGTCTGGGAATCCTGCGCAGGGTAGGAGCCAGACACTGTGAAGACACTGGCATTTCTTGCTCTGAACAGCACCCAAATTTTAAGCGTGGAGAGAAAATGTCAGCAGAGAAACTGTGTCTAGTGCTTCAGCTATCTGCATAGGTTACATGAGATTAGTCTGGATTCTTTCTTGAATTTACATAGCCATGCTACCTCCTTTGGAGTGACGTGTTAATCTTGGTTATGATCTTAGCCTCAAATTATAGAGCTTCTTGTCTTAAAATGTGGAAAATGCCCTGAATACGGAGTCACAGGCAAGCTGGTGGTTGTTGAGTCCACACTAATCCTACACCAGGCAGCATCCCCGAGGGTCAGTACCAATGATCCACACCCAAGCCCTGGACAGCACTGCTCAACAGCTGTAAGTTGAAGGTTATTTCCTTCAACTGTTCCTCTCTCATCTGGAGTAAAATGTTCAGCCCAGCAGACATGGAATGGGGACACCTTCTTATTCTCTCGTGGGTGAGCCACAACACTACAGGGTATTGTGCATCAGCTGTGAGGACTTCCAGCCATCCTGGAGTTCACGGTTTATTAAAGATTGCCAAAGCAAATGCCCAAAGTGCTGTTTATTGGCCATAAATTATTTCAAGCTCTTTTACTAGTGCTGTAGTATTAATGCTCTATGTAATATTTTTATATAAATATTGTATTTATTGCTACTGGCTTGAATAGAAGCAATGCATTCAAAAAATCTGGAGCCCTTACAAAGCGAGCTTTTATTTCAGGAATCTATGTAATTGATTCATTTAAAGGGTTTGCTATAGATATATTTAAGTGTAAGTTAGATGTCTGTAAATGGATAACAAAGAGGCAAAGTCAGCTACTAAAATTAGATTCTAAAATGCAGTGGCCAGTAAAAAAAACTTTTTTTTTACAGCATTTATTACTCCTTGTCAGGCCTCTGAGAAAAAAAAAAAAGAGCTAGAATGCATGAGGAGAAATTCCCAGTTCTAGCAATTTCCCAGAAAAAAAAATATAAAACATCAGAAAAGCAATGAATTATTTATTAAAATCAAAATTGAATTTCTAGTTCCTGCAATTTCCAACAAAAGATAGAAAATAGTATCCTTCTTGGAAAAAAAACAACCAAGCAAACAAAACTGATGTGTATTAACCAGGTTTTTTTTTCTTTCAATATCGACGCCTGCCTTAGGCACAGATCCTCTAAACACTTACTGTGATTTTAACTTCAAGCATAAAACCAGTCACAAAATCTCTCTAATGGGATTATTCACATGCTTACAGTTAGGAACACAAATATGTTTCCAGGCCCATGCATCTTCTGAATAAGAGAATTCCGGGCCTTAAATCAAGACTGTATTTCCTCTTGTACGGCTGAGGCAATTAGTGCTACACTGCTGCTCTGGGGAAACCTTCTGTAGAGTGATTTCCAACAGCACTCGAATTGTAGGTCTGTCTTCCCTTGTTTCGTGGTCCTTTGTGAATTCAAGCTCCAATACAGGAAGTTTCACCTCAACAGGAGGAAGAACTTCTTTACTTCTTTATCTCTCCTATGAAGACAGGCTGAGGGAGTTGGGGCTGTTCAGCCCAGAGAAGAGAAGGCTCCGCAGGGACCTCATTGCGACCTACCAGTACCTGAAGGGGGTCTACA
>VWZY01012238.1:339654-354736 GCA_013399075.1 Chloroceryle aenea | reverse complement strand
TATGATTCTATGATTCTATGGAAGATCTCAGAACCTGCCTTTCCAAACTGAGGTGCCTACAAGCTGCAGCTGAGGTACCATAGCCGTAACCAGATCCAGAAACCTCCCACAAATTGATATTCTCTTGAACACAATAGGGCAGAAGGGCCTGGCTTCCTAAGAAAGGAAGCATATCCCATCTCCTGCTTCTCACTGAATTTTGAAGTCAATAGAGCCAGGAGCTGCTGTCTTGAACAGAAGCAACTTTTCAACTATTCAGTGACCAGAAAAGTCTGGCAGTAAATTTAACCTCCTATTTAGTGGGATATCACTCCTGAAATGTTAAAATTTGTAGACAAGCTTACACATCTGCTGTTCAGAAAATAGCTCTAAAACCCATTGAGAGAATTCCTCTTTGAGGGTGGATCAGACATAGAAAATCACAACTTATAACTATTAGAAATTACTCTGGCACAAAGGACAGACCTCTGCTGAGAGTCAGAAGGTCCTAAGTTTCAAACAGAAATGGTCAAAATTATTTTCTTCTGCAACATACATTTATATAAAAACTTAATAATGCATGAAAAATGACATTTTTTTTTTTCTGTTTGAGATTTTAATGAAAATTAAAAAGTATGAAAAGTAAACTCTGTAACTCCTATTTACAAATTCATCAAAAGATTGTGTTTCATGTAGATATTTGATTTTGTAACATTCTACATTAAAAAAAAAACAAAAGGGACTTTTAAACATGTTAATTTTCTTAGAAATATGTTAGTTTGAAAGTGAAATTTGCCATTTAAGTTCTTTTCATTTCATTACCTTTATGTCATGTCATATCATATTATTATAAAATTAAGTCTGAAGTAAAATATTGCATTCATTTTAAGAGAAAATAATTAGCAATGTTTTTCTTTCATTTCATTATAGAAAAAATAATTTTTTTTTTCTCTGAAACATAACATCGAGTTCTCACACAGCTAGATTATAGTACAGATATTTCATGAAGGAAGAGAAACAACACAGTTTTTCTTCATTTACAACACTTGATTGGGATCTGGCAGAGTTTATTTATTTCAGATTATATACTTTATATGATCAGACTTGCTCAACACTGTCTAGTTCCATTGAAGAGGGTAGAAGCAAGGACAGGCAACCTGGGAGGAATGCAGAGAAATTGTCCAAGCAGCCAACAGACATGTTAGGAAAGCCAAAACCCTGGTAGAATTAAATCTGTCCAGGGATGACAAGGACAACAAGAAAAGCTTCCATAGGTACATCAGTGATAAAAAGAAGGGCTAGGGAAAATGTGGGCCTTCTCCACCAGGAAATGAGATACATACATGGTCCCAAGGGATAAGGTCCTGGGGAGACCTTATAGTGTCCTTCCAGTACTTAAAGGGTGCCCACAGGAAAGATGAGGAGGGACATTTTATCAGTGAATATAGTGATAGGACAGGGAGTAATGTTTTCAAACTGAAAAAGGGTAAATATAGATCAGATATAAGGAAGACTTTTTTTTTTTTTACAGTAAGAGTATTGAAACACTGGCACAGGTTGCCCAGAGAGGTGGTAGTTGCCCCATCCCTGGAAACATTTCAAGGTCAGTTTGGATGGTGCTCTGAGCAGCCTAGTTCAAGATGCTTCTGCTCATTGCAGGGAGGTTGGACTAGATGAGCTTTAAAGTCCCTTCCAACCTAAACTAGTCTATGTTACTATGATTTTCATGTAGCTGTGTCATATCACTTACATGTTTTTTTTCTCAAAAATTTCAGAAGCATAAAGTGTAAAGTTCAAGATGACAGCTTCAACTAGAAATCCTGACCAATAGGAATAAAGCAAGATGATATCCAATATAAATAGCAAAAGCAGCCACCTTTAAGATATTTACCCATAAATTGCAGGCAAAAGGAGCTCATGGGAGATTTGAGAGACTTACACATATTTCTTGGTGCTGTTGCTGCTTTTCTTTTCCCAGGTTTGTTCATTTAACACTGAGACTGAGATAGCAGTGGACATTCGCTTCCACCTATGATTGTCAGACGAGACCTCTGGCTACCTCATATTCTCTGAGATAAAATACACCTCTAAATCCAGAACACAGTAACAAAGCATGGCTCTAAATAAGATACCTGCACTTTTTCCCAGACAGTGGTATTATTTCCAGAAAATCTCCAACACGTCTGTGGCACTGTGGCCAGTCCCAGATTCTTGAAAATTCAGAAAAATGATATGCATCTATCCCAGATTTCAACAGCTTAGTCATGCTTCACTTTACTTTCAAAATCATCTTTGCCATTGATTATAAATGCACTACACAGTGTTCAAATCTCATGAAGTTCTCAGAAGCTTAAAATCTAACCTCAGAAAGATACAGTAAAATTATCTGGATCAGAAAATAGTATTGTGTGATGCAATAGCACATGAAACTTGTAGTAGATAAAATCTTGGATAGAACAATGAATTCTCTGTGGGATCAGCATGACTTTCCATGCCCAGCTTCTGTGACAAAGGCAGTCAGAACACAGTTTAAAGAACTCCATGGACAAGACTGAAGGACCATTTTCAATTCTGCATGAAATGCATTACACAGTACCAGTACAATGCACATCAAATTTTGCACTCTGAGGAAGAGTGCAGAATATCTTCTTTGCAATCTTTCTGTCTTCTGTTGTTTTTTTCTACTTTTCATATACAGTTTAAGACTGACTTGATATTTTTTAAATATTCAGGAGGTGGCTATTAATGCTAACTAATTTCATTAATGGGTTTATCACTTTTTACACCTGCTGTTCAGGTTCATTATTTAACTTGCTGTGAACAACAGCAGTTGTTCCCTTGTCAGGGATTCTCTCATCCAGCAGAGAGTCTTATCTCATATTGGTGTCCCAGAGAGGCAGATGATGGGGGAATTGGTTTGGTAAATGTGTGATAAAAGTGTGACATTCTACTTAATAATTATGTTTTCATTGAAACAGAAAATTCCCTGTTTCACTAGTACCATTCAATGGCATGAGGAAGTGGTTCTTTTTCTAACCAGGCCACTGGAGATCTAAACTGTATCGAAGCAATTGGTTGTTCTGCATTTCAGTAAGGGCAATAATTAATGTGTTTAATATAAATATACCTCTGACCTACAGCAACTGAAATATTTCCATCTATACTGGCATCATGTTAGATAAAGGTTATTCTGATATATAAAATACTCTCCCCTTCCACACCAATACACCAAAAAGTAGGATCATTCCTGGATTATCCCATCCTGCTGCCACTTTATCTGTTAAAGGCTGAGAACCCATAGGCAGCTTTTTATGGCTTTCCCCACCAAGTGCGTGTCATTTCAGTAAACATACAATTTGATAAAGGCTCCTTATAAGAATTATTATGAGCATTTTATTTTAGAGGAAGAAAAATGAATAACTGTTTTCCCTTTCCTTTGTGGCATGCAAACTCCCTTACATTTACACATTATGCAAACTTCAAGGAGGAAGCAGCTAGCATGTCAGAGAACCAGCAATGATAACACTTGAGTAGAGCAGTCTGTAGCAGTCTCTTTAGTTTCACGACAGACACATTAGTCTGGATGTTAGCTGCTTCTCCTTAATTGGATTGCTTGCATAAATTGCAATACAAGGTAGACATGTGATAGCTTTCTTTTTCACCAATCAGTCATGTCAACAGAACCTTATGTATTTTATATAGAAAGTAAAAAAAATGATAATTTGAAGAGATGAGAAGATGGTGCAGGGTAAAAGCTGATATTCTTCCTTTATAACAGATAGCCCCAAGTTGTAGAGGCCATTATTTCTTGCATTTTCAGAGCAAATGAACTTGACAGATGGCTGTGTCACCTAAACCCCTACCTACCAACTTGATTATGCAGAAAACAATACAATAGAAAAGAAATCATTACTGAAGGAACCTGGTTAGTCCACAGAGGGCTGAGCGGTGCAGAAGAACAAAATTACAGTTGTGGAATTGAACAGCAAGAATACATTTAACATAAAGTGGGTTACAGCAAGGCAATCAGTCATGGCTAGAGCTATTGTCTGGGCTTGCTTGCATGGTATATGAAGTAATCTGTCATCTACCACTGAATTTATGCTTAGTTTATAGTAGAAAAATACAAAGGTTTTGCCAGGGCATGTTCTGGTAGTCTTAAGTAGCTCAACTATGGATCTATGAAATTAAAATTATATGAATTCAGGACATTTTTCTGCTTTCACTGTCTTTTGGGGGACTTTAACACCAAAGTAGTTTCTTCTCCCTTCTCTGTTACTCAAACATGAACGAAATCAGACCACTTAAAGAAAGGCAAAGCAGACCATGCAAGGCAAATATTCAGCGCTAATCCAGGTTTTGCAGCACTTTCATTACTCCATACAAAGCCACACTGGTTCTACTGGAAGTTTGGCTATGGAAGCTATAGAATGACATCCAACAGGACAGGAATAGAACAGGGCAGCACCTATTCCTAGTGGCTTAGCACGTTATCTAATCCATACAAGTGGAAACTTCAGTTGCCCTTATTTTGCCTTTCCCTTTTAAATAGATGTTGAAAAATATTCACATACTCAACAGAAAATATTTCATTATATTTGTCTTGGAGGCACAGTCACATACTTTGGTGATAACAGCAAGACAATTGGCTATAATAGTGGCAAACAGATTTTACTGGTTTGCTTTGTTTTTGGTTTTGTGTTTTTTGTGGTTTTGGTTTGGTTTGGTTTACGTTTTTTGTCTGAAATGAAGACTGAATATCATGATTTCAATTTAGTCTAATCCTTTTTCATGAAACAGTAATCATGTCATGAAACAAAAGAACAAATATAGCTAAATAAGACATCCCTTCATATAAGAGACTCAAATTTGATAGATGCTGTCTTCAGTACTTAAACTTCATTCAGTATATTAGGTAAAGCCTGGGTTTTATCTTTCCACCTATATGTTAAGTAATGCAGTAATTTTTGTAAAAGCTTCAGACAATTAAAAACCTATTGGCAAAAGAACTGAAAAAAGAAAACCCTTTAGTACTTGCACTGTTTATGAATCAAATAATGAATGTACAAAAAAAAAAAAGAAAAGAAAAAAAAAATCACACAAAAGACATTGTCTTTTATTTAGATGGGGAAAATGTAATTTTTCAAATATAGAGCCCCAAACTGGATTATTATTTTTTTAAATCAATCAACAACTCTTTTGCATATATATAATTATTTATCTATATGCCAGCTTTATTACTGTTCGCATAGTGAATTTACATAGTCACTATAGAGGTACTTCTCAGTAAATGACTTCACATGAGGACTCAGCTAGCTAATAAAACACAAAGTGCATAGATTTGCAATGTCATCAAATGACTTCTGTCTATAGTACTGTGTTGAAAGGCATGTTTCTCAGCACAGCTTGATTCCCAGTGTACCATAAGGGAAGCCACACCACCCTTTCCTTCTACTTTGTAAAATATCTTTCTCTCAAATACAACATTATATGGATTACAAAGGTGAAAAAAAAAAGATCCCCAGATTAGCTAGATCTCCCCTACTACCCTGCACCTTTTCCTCCTCTCCTCATTCCTTCTCTCATTCACGTGGGTTCTGTGCCCAGGATTAATATCTGATGTATTTGTTCACAGATGGGTGCATTAAAAAGGCTTGATGCAGGTCATGAAGTATCAAGACTACTGGGAAAAATTAAAAGAAGGAGGTAGAAACTTGCACTACAGAACACACAGTGGATTTGCCACCCAGAAGTAGGTCTTCTCTCTCAAGTGACAAGCTTGTCTGCCATTGAGTATGCACATGACCAGTTTCCACTTTTCCCTGTCCCTTTCTGGGACAGTCACACACTCATATCACTGAAAACCCACTCCGGCAGCAGGTCAGTGTTCAGGAGCAAGAATCTGACTCCCAGAACTCCTCATCATCCTGAGAAAAATAAAAAGATAGTAAAGAGGATAGAGCCTCCAAGCAAGAATAACTGTCTACATTTCTCTGATATTTCCAAGCTCTTTGCTACCATAGTAAAATCATTTCATTCATCTGAAGAGAAAAACTATTTGAGATATTTTTTAGCCTCAGCATATGATCCGACCTCTGCAGATGAATTCTTCAATATTTCCCCAATGCTGCAATCATCGGCAGCTCAAACAGGTCTACCACATCTGCTTTGGAGGCTTGTGTCTCTTCCCTTGGACTTGAGTCCAAGACCTGAGAGTCTTTGGACTAGCTAGGGACGGAGTCTAACTTACAGGAGCAGTGAAAAGTTCACATCCTCCTATGAGGGGTTAGGGACAGCTAGTTGAATAGGGTTTACATATAATTTGTTTTTCCAGCCCAGAAACCCTGTCTACATTTTTTCTGCATTGGTACAGTATTTCCAGTTCTTTGCTAGGTTCAACAAAATTAATGTTTTTGATAGTGCTGACATATAACCAGAAACCCCACACTTGTCTGCAGGACAGCCCAAGAAAATCAGATATTTAACAATGAGAACTTATGTACAGAGTCTTCCTAAAACAAAGGAAAGATATGTGTTAACTGTCTTGCAAACATGAAGCTTTGCCATGTGAAGTTTTCTGGGTCCAGAGAAGGACACGAGCAAGGAAAGAAATATGTTCTGTAGACAGAAAAGGGCAGTTTCTAACCACTTATTTGGGTGAGGCTTTAATACTGAGGATAGTGGGGAAATATCTGCACAAAACAGAGTTGAAGCACTCTCAGGAGGAGACATAGAAGAACAAACCAAATCAAAAATTCAGTGGGATAAGATATTACCTACTCTGGAGTTCAAATAATCCTTGAGCAACTGTACAAATAATAAAACCATATTTCTATTAAAAACAGAGAAAGTGAGTATGGCAAATGAGTCAACCACCTTCATAACTGCTGACCCTAATTACTCCAGAAAAGAAAGAGAGACAAAGATTAAAAGCATAGATTTGAAACTCCTAAGAGAATTTGCTAAAAAGGTCTTCAACACTGAAACTAAACCAGATTTTCCCACTCTACTGAACAGCAACTCTTCTGCTCTAACCTCAACAAAGGTGATTCCTTCCCATATGCCTAAGACACACAGACACCTGGATATTGATATCAACATTATCCATAAACATATTTACCAATATACTGATAAAAGTCCTAAATATAGTAATCTTTTTCAGTCCTTGATTCCTATTCAGCTCATCTTTGAAAAATTATATTTTATCTTCACATCATCGCCTAATTTCTGAACTCTTCCTCCTTCCAAAAGATCATCAGGATGTTCCGTGAGAAATTTAGAGGCTGCAAACACACAAAGACAGAACACAACTTTTCAAAGATGTCTCTGGAAGTCACTGGAAGGCAATGCTTCAGCACCCAAAATGTGAACGCTATTGTGAGGATACATCTGACATTTATCTAGGAAAAACAGTTATATCCTAGAGACTGCATTATTAACACATTGATATATGTCTCTATCACTTCAAATCCAGTATTGGACTGGGATAAAGAGTCTGATAACTAGGTTCAAAACAAGGTCTACTTTTCCCTCCTTGATTATTAAATCTTGAAAGAAACAAATAGTTCACTTCATTTGCAATCAATTAAATACTTTTAGAAGTGAAATATATTTAATGTTAAAGATATAATTCTGATTTACCTGAAAAACTCACAGCCTGACAAACTATCAGTTTAGCATAGCTTTATCAAGACCATCCCCCTAGCTTCCTTATTTCAAACATTTTACTCCACTCCTTTCATATGCATTCAGACTTCTGCTAGAGCAATACATTCCTTTCTTCCTACTTGAATTCCCAGTATCTGTCAGATTAATGTCAGGATAGGATGTAACAGTGATCCTTTCTGCTTATGTACTCCCTACTCTGAACAACAATAACAAAAAATCTCATTTAAAACTAAACAGCAGGTTACAAGAACCACAGTCTACCTCCTCTAACTTCTGTCTGCGCTTTTACTTCATCCAGGGTAGGTTTTGATCTAGTTTTGGTAATTTCCTGGTGTACTTTCAGCTCTGCACCTGTATCAAAGACACACATTCCTTGCAAGCTAAAAATTACTTTGAGAAGCAACTTCCCTCATGCTTCACACTTAGCATGTTAGTCACTTGTTCATCTCAGATTAGATGTGTTTTTTTGCAGGGTAAGTAATCCAAATCTTTTACATGAAATGAATATATGTGTGATAAATTTTATATTTTATATTATTAATCCATTAGGGATATTTTGTTTAAGTGAGTTGAGTGTTTACACAACTGCAAAATCTTGAGATAAGAAAGATATCACATAGTTCTTCTCCCTAACAGGACAGAGTTGTCCCCATATGTATGTCAGATAAGGATTGTTCATTTTGCTTTAAATAATCTCACCTTGAAGTTTATTCCTTGTCCTTATCTCCCCAAGTAATGATATTACTGTCTGGAATTTTTATTTAAACCAGTGTTTTTTTGCTCTATCCTGAATCTGCAAACATGATTAATGACATGAAATTTACTTGATTAATTGTTGACACTTGCATCCGATGAAGTGCACAGGGCTTCAGTAAGTAATATTCACTGGACACATCTACCTTGCTTGTACATTGCTGGACCTGGGAATCCTTCAAAACTAGCACACCTCCCAGTGAGCTCTGGGGCTAACTTGGGTTGCAGGAGTTTTGCAGGCAAGATATAAGATGCATTTGCCTTTTGTAGCAGGTGACACTGGGACCACTTGCAGAGACTCCCAGTATCAGTATTAAGGTAGATGGGATATCTAGAAGAATTCTGGGTCATCATTCCCTGTCCATTGACATGAGAGCTACATGCAGGATGGGTCATTCTAACGAGTAGTACGTGAACTGTTTTCTTCTCAAGCCCTTATATATAATATGTGAACGTGAAACTGGCACAGATGTGGTAGTTAAATATTTGTCTTACAGTGCTGAAATCCAGTTCTAGAAATTAATAACTACATGAAATACACTCCAAAGTCAAATTCTCATAACACATACATGTAAATGTGTCTGATTATTTCTTTTGGAGTAAGTGGGAAATAGTAGTTTGATTTCTTCACCAGTAGGGCTAGAAGAGATGGAATCCTGGGACTTGATCCTGCCACTACCTATGAATGTTTTCTGTTTGTAAAATGTTAACTGTACACTCTGTCATTGAGGTTTAAAGATGAATCTCACCTTGTTTTTAGAGTCCAAAAAGCGCTGGAGTCTGCAACTTAATTCTCTAAAACTTTTCTTCATATTCTACAACACGCTGCAAGGCAGTTCACAATTCTTAGTTTTTTCACAGCATCAATCTGATGACTTCATCAGTATTTTGTCACTGTAGAGTTTAGTTGTCCCGAGTAAAGTTGACCATGGAAATTTTGAACATAGAAATTTTTTTCTCTCTTCTGTAGCATAAGCAAATGATTTATCATCTTCTTCTGGGACATCAGCCAGAGGCAAGAAATAGCTCTAATAACATGCTCTAAACTGACTTATACTGACTGTTTAAAAACCTGCTCAAGAAATGTGCTGTACCTCAGTATAGGAACATCACCCATCAGGAAAACAAAGATTTTTAAACAAACAGGTGACATCTGCCACACATCAAATGCAGAGTCCAGTTTTTCTTTCCAAAGTAGCTCAGACTTCTTTCACTTGCATTTGAGTGTATAACATTTGGAACTAAATTTTTATTATTTAAAACTTTCTGAATAAAGGTATTGTGAAAATGTGTCTCAAAATCAGGAAAAGATAGAATAAAACAGGAGTTTCATGTAGAAACTTCCTTTCTCAATAGGGATTTAGACATTACCATCAATGATTTTTTTTTTTTCTGTGCACTTGATATGAGCACCATCTGGCAGTTGCAGTGTTGGATGACTCTGGGGGAACATTGTCAAGAGCACTTTTTCTGATGCTCTAAAGAGGAGCAACACCAACATCTTGCTAGAATATACTGCTGGTTTTAGCATACATGATAACAGACTGAGATTGGACATGGCCATTACTTATGGAACCACATTTCCCTGGCTGATAAGGGATCCCTTTTTTTCCTTAAACTACAAGAAATCTGAGTTTGGGATTTATTCTCCTCATGCACTGCTTAAGCACTGTCCTGGTGTGAGTGAGAACAGAACTAATTGTATTCTTCTAACTAAGTGCACTGTCTGAAGTTAGCAGAAGTTTCACAGGCAGTGTCTGCTTCTGGCAGTGATAACACCTGGTGTTTAGAATTATTACCAAGGATTGGTGTGCAGACCAAGGCCACTGCTGGATCTTGTGTATCACACTGGGGGTGCAGAAAGTGAAAGGCTGCACCTGCAGGGAGAAGTGGACAGAACAGGTGTTTTTTGGAAAAGAAGTTGAAGCAGGAAGCTACCAAAAGCAGCCTACACAAGAATAATCTCAGGAGCATATACTGGCATCCCAACTTAAAAAGCAAATACTACATGATCAGTTTGTAGCAAATAGCTACAAACTGATCTTCTGCTTGCAGTCTTTGTCCCACTGTTTTTATACACATGATCCTTCATGTGTAGGTATTATGTATTGTCCTGTGGATCAGTGGTCTTATAAAGCAGTCCAACCAAACCAAAAAAATCCAAAAAAACCCCAACCAACCAACCAACAACAACAAAACTAAACAAACAAACAAAACCAAACAAACATACAAACCATGGAGAAAAAGTCAAATAAATGAAACAAAGAAAACAGAAGCACCGGGGTATACTTGTTCATGTCACATGAAACAATAACATAATAAGAATTATTCCCAAAATATCAAAATGTTCAGGTGAACACTGGGAGAAGCCAGGTTTCAGTTACTGAATTAACAGAGAGGTAAGTAAATAAATGTACACCCTTCTAGATAAATATCACATTTTAAAAAATTTTTTACAAGTGATAAAAATCACTTCTAAGAATTTTTTGTCATCTACAGACAGATGAATAAAACAAAAATGGTTCAAGAACCAAAGAAAGGAATCTCTAGGTCTGCTGCATTTGCTAGGTTATATTATCAGAGAATCATAGAACAATTTACATCAGAAAAGACATTTAAAGGTCATCTAGTCCAACATCCCTGTAATGAACAGAGACATCTTCAACTACATTTGGTTCCCCTTTCAACCTGACCTTGAATGTTACAGCAGTAGGGCATTTACCACCTCTCTGGGCAACCTGTTCTAGTGGTTCACCAACCTCATCATAAAAGTTTCATACAGTACTCCCTCCTCCTCTTTCCTGTAGGCCCCCTTTAAGTATTGAAAGGACACAGTAAGGTCTCCCCAGAGTCTTCTCCAGGCCAAACAACCACAACTATCTCAGCCTTTCCTCACACTCTGACCATTTTTCTGGCCCTCCTCTGAACCCACTCAAGCAGGTCCATGGCTTTCTGGTAATGAGGTCTCCAGAGCTGGACACAGTGATCCAGTGGGGTCTCACCAGAGTGGAGTAGAGGGGTAAAATCACCTTCCTTGACATGCTGGCCACACTTCCCTTGAAGCAGCCCAGGATATGGTGGACTTTTAGGGCTGAGTGCACATGGTCAGCTCACGTCCAGTTTTTCATCTACCAGTATTCCCAAGTTTCCCTTAGTATGGCTGTTCTCAAGCCCTTCATCACCCATTCTGTATTGAGACCAGGGGGGTTGCCCCAACCCAGGTGCAGAATCTTGCACTTGGCCTTGTTGAACCTCATGAGGTTCACACAGGCCAACTTCTCAAGCTTGTCCAGGTCCCTCTGGATGATATCCCTTCTCTTAGGTGCGTCAAACACGTTACTCAGCTTGGTGTCTGCATTGGGTCTGACTGAGCTGGAATTAATTTTCCCCACAGCAGCCCTCCCACTGCTGTGCAAACTGGCTGATGGTGCACTCGATCCCACTGTCCATGTTATTGATGAAGTTACTAAAAAACACTGGTCTCACTATGGACCCCTGAGGGACACCACTTGTCACTGATCTCCATCTTGACATCAAGCCACTGATCACAGTCCTCTGGGTGCAATCACCCAGCCAAGTCCTTTTCCATTGAATAGTCCATCTATCAACTCCATATCTCTCCAGTTTAGAGAGAAGGATGTTGTGGTGTCCGTGTCAAAGACCTTAGAGAACTCCAGATAGATGACATCCGAAGCTTTTCCCTTATCCACTGATGTGGTCACCAGAGGCCACTAGTCTGGTCAGGCAAGACTTGCACTTGGTGAAGTCATGATGGCTGTCTCAAATCAGATCCCTGTCCTCCATGTGCCTATCACAGCTTCTAGAAGGACCTGTTCCATGACCCTCCAAGACACAGAGGTGAGGCTGACAGGTCAGTAGTTCCCATGGTCCTCCTTTCTAACAGTTTTAAAAATGAGTTCAATGTCTGCCTTTTTCCAGTCACTGTGCATTTCACCTGACTGCCCTGACTTTTCAAATGTCATGGAGGGTGTCTTGGCAACTACATCAGCCAATTCTCTCAGGACTCTGCGACGCATCATACATATCATCAGGTCCCAAATGTTCATGTTCCTCATGAACCCATGCAGGTTCATGTTCCTCAGCTGGTCACAAACCTAATCTCTTACAGTGGGAGGTCCTTTGCTCTCCCAGTCCCCATCTCGCAGTCCATCCACTCAGGAGGTCTGGAAAAAGAGATTGACAGTGAAGACTGAGATAAAAAATTTGTTGAGTACCTCAGCCTCCTCATAATCCATTGCTTGCCAGTTGTGTTTATCAGGGTGGGTATGCTTTCTTTGAACTTCCTTTTCTGGATGACATACCTGTTAGAAGGCCTTATTCTTTGCATCCATTGCCAAGTTCAGTTCCAACCATGCTTTGACCTTCCTGACCTCATTCCTACACAACATATACTCTTCCCAAGACACCTTTCATTTGACCAGCGGGTCTTCACTTAGGGATGCTGGTCTCTTGACTTCCTTTCCTTATTTATTACACCTGGGGAAAGTGTCCTTAAAGATCTGCCCCTTTGTCCCTGAGGGCAATTTCCCTATTCATTAACTCTTTGAAGAGATGGAAATTTGCTTTCCTAAATTCAGGATCATGACTTTATTCCTTGCCTAACCTTACATCCCTCAGGACTGTGAACTCTACAAGTGTCTATTACCTGGCTTAAGAAATTATCCCCAGTGCCTTCCAGGAGTCTCCTGGGCTGACTACAGCTTGATGTGCTGCTTTTTCATCAGAAGTCAGGGAGGTTGAAGTCGCCCAGCAGGACAAGAGCCTGAGAGTGTGAAACTTTCTGCAGCTGGAGTAAGAATGCTTTGTCAATACGCTCCCGGTGATCAGGTGCCCAGTAGTAGACAACAACCACAAGGTTCCCATTGTTGCCTTGTTCTCTGCTTCTTATCCATAAACTTTCAACCTGTTTATGGCTGTTCTTCAGGGACAGTGNGGAGGTCCTTTGCTCTCCCAGTCCCCATCTCGCAGTCCATCCACTCAGGAGGTCTGGAAAAAGAGATTGACAGTGAAGACTGAGATAAAAAATTTGTTGAGTACCTCAGCCTCCTCATAATCCATTGCTTGCCAGTTGTGTTTATCAGGGTGGGTATGCTTTCTTTGAACTTCCTTTTCTGGATGACATACCTGTTAGAAGGCCTTATTCTTTGCATCCATTGCCAAGTTCAGTTCCAACCATGCTTTGACCTTCCTGACCTCATTCCTACACAACATATACTCTTCCCAAGACACCTTTCATTTGACCAGCGGGTCTTCACTTAGGGATGCTGGTCTCTTGACTTCCTTTCCTTATTTATTACACCTGGGGAAAGTGTCCTTAAAGATCTGCCCCTTTGTCCCTGAGGGCAATTTCCCTATTCATTAACTCTTTGAAGAGATGGAAATTTGCTTTCCTAAATTCAGGATCATGACTTTATTCCTTGCCTAACCTTACATCCCTCAGGACTGTGAACTCTACAAGTGTCTATTACCTGGCTTAAGAAATTATCCCCAGTGCCTTCCAGGAGTCTCCTGGGCTGACTACAGCTTGATGTGCTGCTTTTTCATCAGAAGTCAGGGAGGTTGAAGTCGCCCAGCAGGACAAGAGCCTGAGAGTGTGAAACTTTCTGCAGCTGGAGTAAGAATGCTTTGTCAATACACTCCCGGTGATCAGGTGCCCAGTAGTAGACAACAACCACAAGGTTCCCATTGTTGCCTTGTTCTCTGCTTCTTATCCATAAACTTTCAACCTGTTTATGGCTGTTCTTCAGGGACAGTGCTTCACACTCTATCCATTTTTTGATGCAGAGGGTAACCCCTTCACCCTTCCTTCCTCGCCTGTCCCTTCTGAACAGTCTGTAGACATTAATAGCCACAGTCATGGGAATCATCCAACGAAGTTTCATTAATGGCAAACAGGTTGTAGCTTTCCAGCAACACAGTGACTTTTATCTCCTCCCGTTTGTTGCCCATGCTGCATGCATTGGTGTAAAGGCACTTAAGCAGCCATGTCACCTTCTTAGAGGAACACCCCTTAATTCCTTTAAAGTATTTCACCAGTGTTTCTCTCTTGGCTCCTACTACCTCAGGAGCACCTGGCTCATCTCTGTAAGACTTCCAAGTATGCTGCAGTATACCCAGCACATCTCAGAAGAACAGGCTGAGGACCTTTGCTTGCTTTGACTTTTTGTCCCACAGCTTCTCACAGACAGGTCTGATATTATCCTGCTCCCCATCTAGTCTTATGTATTTAATTGTTTCTATAGCTGTATTCACAACAAATTATTTAATATTAATGAGAAATTATCATGTAAGAGTAAACACTACCACATCATTTTGAACTTTTTAATATATATTTAGCACTTAATATCAAAGGAGTGAGAGAACCAGCAGCTAGCACCAGGCTACTAAATACATTGCCCTTTTGTAAAATTTCAACCAAAATCAAAGTGAGGAAGCCTATAACACCACTTTAACTGAATAAACTCCATGTTACCTTCCACAAAGGAGCTCAGTGTTTCCAGCCTTAGTGAACAAAATATCTTTAGAAGTTATAAGATTTCCATGATTTTGGTTTGTGGCTTTGAGAGACAAATCCAATTCTTACTACTGATAACAAAGAACCTTTAGTCCTGGAAACATCAAAATGTAGTGATTGTTTGGTTTGGCTTTTTTTTTTTTTTTT
>VWZY01012238.1:326310-338448 GCA_013399075.1 Chloroceryle aenea | reverse complement strand
AGAATGCTTTGTCAATACACTCCCGGTGATCAGGTGCCCAGTAGTAGACAACAACCACAAGGTTCCCATTGTTGCCTTGTTCTCTGCTTCTTATCCATAACCGTTCAACCTGTTTATGGCTGTTCTTCAGGGACAGTGCTTCACACTCTATCCATTTTTTGATGCAGAGGGTAACCCCTTCACCCTTCCTTCCTCGCCTGTCCCTTCTGAACAGTCTGTAGACATTAATAGCCACAGTCATGGGAATCATCCAACGAAGTTTCATTAATGGCAAACAGGTTGTAGCTTTCCAGCAACACAGTGACTTTTATCTCCTCCCGTTTGTTGCCCATGCTGCATGCATTGGTGTAAAGGCACTTAAGCAGCCATGTCACCTTCTTAGAGGAACACCCCTTAATTCCTTTAAAGTATTTCACCAGTGTTTCTCTCTTGGCTCCTACTACCTCAGGAGCACCTGGCTCATCTCTGTAAGACTTCCAAGTATGCTGCAGTATACCCAGCACATCTCAGAAGAACAGGCTGAGGACCTTTGCTTGCTTTGACTTTTTGTCCCACAGCTTCTCACAGACAGGTCTGATATTATCCTGCTCCCCATCTAGTCTTATGTATTTAATTGTTTCTATAGCTGTATTCACAACAAATTATTTAATATTAATGAGAAATTATCATGTAAGAGTAAACACTACCACATCATTTTGAACTTTTTAATATATATTTAGCACTTAATATCAAAGGAGTGAGAGAACCAGCAGCTAGCACCAGGCTACTAAATACATTGCCCTTTTGTAAAATTTCAACCAAAATCAAAGTGAGGAAGCCTATAACACCACTTTAACTGAATAAACTCCATGTTACCTTCCACAAAGGAGCTCAGTGTTTCCAGCCTTAGTGAACAAAATATCTTTAGAAGTTATAAGATTTCCATGATTTTGGTTTGTGGCTTTGAGAGACAAATCCAATTCTTACTACTGATAACAAAGAACCTTTAGTCCTGGAAACATCAAAATGTAGTGATTGTTTGGTTTGGCTTTTTTTTTTTTTTTTAATTTCCTTTCATATCACACTATTATAAAAGCAAATTTACAATGACAGTTTTCTAAGTGTTAGAGTTAGTTTTGGAAGGACGGAGTACAGTTCTTCACTTCAAAAATACTAAATTTTTCAACAACAAAAAAAAGTCCTTGGTGTTGTGTTAGGCTTCTTTCAATCCTCTGATAAAATTATCTACGATCACATTGTAAAATAGCTCTAAAAACATGTACAGAAAGTGATGTGTAAACCTGAAAGTTGGTGTTCCCGGTGAGGAAAAAATCATAAAAGTTCCACAGAGCTCCAGAACCACAGGCCTGCCTTACAGCACTTGCCACAAGAAGACCTTGTCCTCGTTTTTATAAGCAAGTACCAGACCTGACCTGTTAGTTCATTTATGTAAATAATAAATCCAATTCCCTTTGCAAGTTCCTGCTAAAGCTGTGCCATTAGAGCCATCGTGTCATTTAGGCAGTCAGTGGAGAATCAAAGGCTGCCTGTGCTGCAGCAGCCTACTGCTATGTTTCTAAGAAAATGGGCTCTTAAAAAAGGAAATGTCACACCGCAGTGTGAGAGATAAACAGAGGTATATCTTTAGAGCAGCAGGCAGGGACCGTAGAAACACTCTCTGTAAATGACTTTGATCCCCTAGTGTGATGAATCATGGAGTCGCAAATCCTTTTTAGTTAATTGCTATCAGCTTGTGAGATTTTTCCTTCCATGTTCAATATCAATTTTCAGGGCCATAGGAGATAGCACTTCTCCCTCGAGTCTGCTGGCGACTTACCGCTAAAACTGAACTAGCACCACTTAGCAGTTTAAAGGGGGAAGTCATTTAATATGACAGTGCTGCTACTAACCAAAAAGGAAAAATATTAGGGGCAAATACACTAAATAGTAAACCTTTTTATTGTCAATGACATTCCTTTGAAACTTTCCTTTCCATATCCATATAGTATCAGTGAAGTTATCTCAAAGTAAGAAGCTTTAATTATTCAAAAGTGATAAGCTCAGACCTGGGAAAAGGAGAATGAAACATGGTTATTTTTCTGTCCTAATGACTTCACCATTAAAGGCTGAAAATAAAACAAATTTCTTAAAGACTCTTTGAACCATACCATCAGCCTGAATGGGAAATTTAGAATATCCTTTCTAACAGTTAATTTTGAAGAAACACTTACAGCATAAATTTCACTCCATTCTTCACTTTCAGGACAATCTAATGAAAATGTATTAGATTACCAAGGAAGTCTATAGATTTCTTCCCTGGTTAGGTCAATGGGATTTTTATGTAAAAATTCATCATCATTGCATATCCATAAATATATGCAGACCCAAATTTACTACTTTGAAGACTACCAACATAGGCATCATTACAGGCTATAGGGGGACACAAATCCATGCAACATCTGAATACGACCAGACTCTTACAAATTATGAATTCTTATTTATGTCTTGGAATTCACCAGCCATTGAATGCAGCCAGCACCTCTAACAGTCAAAAACATTTAGTAACTAAACTTGGATTCAATATCAAACTTCATAGTACCTAAAATCTAGAATTTACAGAAGAAGAGAGAGTAAACTACTAGGCTGCTTTATGAAGAGTTTGTGTAAATCTGAAAAAAAATACAGTGCCTCAAAAAAGTGTAGGAAAATTGGGAAAAAAATCAACTGAACTTACTTTTCGTGAATTCTTTTAAGCTGAACTTTCATTGTTGTGCATCTGTCTCTTGACAGTCATTCACTGGAATCAATACTCACAGAAAACAGTTTTTCAGACTATACTAGGAATATTTTTTAAATCTCTATATAAAAACCCCCAATATGGTAACCTAGTGATTATACTCACCCATTCAAGGATAATATATATAATCTAGAGCAAGATTAGATTTAATTTGGCACAGATAGACCAATATTCAATCAAAATTATTCTGAGACAAATTGTAATCAATAAACATTACTGTTGAAAAAATAAATATGTAAATTGAGACTCATTGCCAAATTGTTCTTTCTTGGGAATGATTCTTTTAGTCTTCTTATCAAGAAAAATGTCTAATATTAAAGTAGATATCTATTTATTTGAGGTGGGATAGACTTCAAAGATGGAAATGAGATGAAGATCATAGGATCTTAACATTGAGACTGAAAACATAAGTTGAGACAATGTTTTACCTTTAGCCAAGCACCCAGACTCCGAGCTGGTATCTAAATTAATTTCCTTTCTGGGGAAACCAGATAACATTTTTATGACAAAGCTCTGAGTTTTGAATACTTGTCCAAGTTTAAAATGTTCCCCTCCAACTGCTTCTTATGGAAACTTCTTGGCACATGGGGCTGCTGCATCTGTTACACTGCATGACGTAAGAATAGAGTAGGACACTGTCAGGATTTCACTTCACATCTGGTTTCCATGTTACTTAGTTGATTTATGACAAATTTTCTCCTCTGAAAGTTGACTCAGAAAGTTTAGTGTACTATCTGTGTGTCCAGCTCACAGCACTGTCCCTAACGAATTAAAAGTACCTGTATTGTGAAATTATACTACCAAGATGCATTTGATAAGGTGTTGGCTCACAAGATTTTTTCCTTTTTGAAGGACATTAAGAAAAAGTATTGGCAAGCAGCCTTACTCTAAAATGAATCTTCAAGGTTGGGTGATCAAATTTAGACATTTCTTGATGACAAAAACAATTAGTAAATTTGCATAAATTTTACAGCTGGTGTTGCAAACGAAAAAACAGTACAAATACTGTACTCAAGTAAAAACTCTTCATTTCAACAAAAATACATTTGTTTTAAAGTTAAAAAATAGTTACTTGTGACAAAGGGGACAGCATAGTATTTCATAAGCACAGAAAAAATTTTTAGAAATAGAAACACTAACTTTCAGTAAAAATTGATCTGACAGGTGTTATATACATTTTCTAATACAGTATGCACAAAGTTAGTGGTAAAATCTTGTCTGCTGTCCTTTCTGATAATGATAAAATTATGCTCATAGAGTATCATGGAATATCTTCAATTTACAAACAACAAATGCACAAAAATTCCAACCAGTTATACCACTCAGTGATTTCCATGCAATTTAGAGCAAATTCCAATTCAACAAATCTGTGCAATTTTAACTACTTAAATTTTTTTCAGAAAATATCTGAATCGAGTTTTATTTTTTTTGCTCTAGAAGTAAAGACTGCCTTGGTGCCTCTGCGTTTTGAAATCATGATCTAATAAATCTCAGTATGATGCTTAGTGAACAAAACTATTCTTCCAGCAGAATCCCACCAATGAATTTGAAAAAATGTTAAAAGGCAACTTTGGCTTAATGGGTAACTTTGGCTTAACGACTGAGCACTGAATCGACCTTTAATCATCAGTGTAGCATTCTCCTAGAGAAGTATCAGTAAAAAGGCAAAAATATGACAAAGGCAATGTAACTCACTCTTCCAAAAATCAGTGATGATGGTACTAGTGCTTTAAACTCTTAAATTTATTTCCAGATGATTAAATTACTTGGCCCAGTTATTGCATTAACTGTTTTAAATTAGAAAAATATTACCTATGAAACAAAGTCTATCTAAATATAGAAGACACATATATCTAAACCGCTATTTTGAAGAACTTGAAACAATTGCATAGTATTTTAAAGCACAGAAAAAAATGTTTTTTTATAAACAAAGACACTAACTTTCAGTAAAATTATCTTACAGTTGTTTAATAGATTTTTTTATAGTAGTTACCAAAACACAAATGTAGTTGTAAAAATAATGTTTCAAATAGCCAAAAAATGTGATAGTCATCCGTAAAATGCCACAGACTGTTAATCAAATTAAAAAAGCTTGAATTTTTTGGAGTTTGAACTTGCTAAGAAAGTTTAAGTCAAATATTTTAGCTACTGTTCATTGGTTTTATTCAATATCTACGTTTGTTGTAGCTTTTAAGAAATAATGTATAATGAAATAAAGATATACAAAAAAAGTGCATTTGAGGTTTTCAATAAATGGAGGCAGTAGTGCACATGCTATTCTAGCCCATAGAGATGACACAATACCAGCTGAAGTGATGCATCTTGATAAGAGTGACATTGTGTTGTCAGTGAGAATCACTAATGGAGTTTACAGTAAAACTCTTTGCTCATTTTCCATCTTTTAAAAGATGGAAATCTTGTGGAAAATCTTGTGTCATTATCAGCACTATCATCAAGCCTGTGCTGTTCAGAATGTGGGCAACTTCAGCACCATAAAATTAGAAAACCCACTCCTGCTCTGCATCTTCACAGTATATTTCACACTAACACTAGTGGATGTCCTAGCTATACAGAGGGTAAAGAATAAGGTCACAGGATAATGAATGTAACTCTAAGTTGTTAAATGAGGGGGTTTGAGTTGTTGGGGTTTTATCTTTTCTTTTTTTTTTTTTTTTTTTAAACAGCCCTAAAGCCTTNTTTAAATGGCATCTTTTTCCTTCCTCAGGGAGATCTGCAGGCTGTGGCTTTTTGCCTTTGAACATCCTCAAGTCAAGCATCAAGAAAAGGTGATGAGGGTTAGGGAGGCTCCCTTGACATTTGTTGCACTGGCATCAGCCTTTGCAATTATGGGCCACCTTTCTAGCAGACGGTAATTGAAAAGTGTGAACCACATGGGCTCTAGTCAATAATAGCGTCAGCATACAAATGACACTGTGAGCTTTCTGTGTTCGCCATCCACTGTTTTTGCTTTTCACCTTTTATCCTTCTCAGCATCATGACTTAATCCACTCTAATGAGGTGAGCTCTATTGCCAAAAATCAGCAGCAACACAGCTCTCTTCTGGCACCACTTGGGGTTTGTAAGGAGTCAAAAAAATAGTGAGTCTGTCAGTTTTCCAAAAGGGAGGACAGCGCACCCTTTGAAATATTCTCAGCTTTTCTGAACTCTCTTTTGAGTACAGACTTCTTCCACACTTGCTAAGGAATGTATCCCACCTTCATAAAACTTGTTCATCACCAACCCAAATTGACCAGAATGTTTGAGTTACTTTAGTACACGCCTCTCCTAGCTTGAAGGTCATTATTGGTGGCCACATGTCACTGTTTACAAACAGCAGGTGACTGCCAACAGCGGTGAGTGTGTGAATTTCCTTTGCTCTCTTTTCCTTACCCATCTGTCCTTGTTTCTGGAATCATAAGTGGCTGTTGTAGCAAGAGGTTCAGAAGAGAATGCCAAGATATTGTAGGTGCTAAGATACAGAAAGAAGATATCAAATTACTTGTGACTGACTAAAAGGAAAATAGTTAATTTTACAGACACAGCTTTCTTCTCTTTTCTCTTCTCACACTCATTTTAACTTAAGGTCACACAAGGGTACATTGTCTATGTATCACTTACAAAGAGCACTTACAAAGACCTGGAATTAATGAGTTCTGTCTAGCTATGGGTTTTTCATCAGATTTCAAAATGGACTCAGAAGAGAGTCCTATGCATCTGTCAGTCATAAATAAATGTCATAATAAATGGGGTTCAATGAAACCCATATAAAACAAAAAAAAAACAAACAAAAACCAAACCCTACATATAAACATACAAAGAAAAACACACAAAAAACCCCAACAAACCAAACCCAATACCATAAAAAAACCAAACCAAGCAAACAACAACAACAATGAAAAAAAACACAATCAAAAAAAACCCAGCAGCAAATGTGTAAATGTTGATCCTTAGAAATGGCATGGTACACTTATCAACAATTTTAACTGCAATAGCAATTTCCACTTTTAAAACTGGGGCCAGAGTGTGGGGGTAGGGAGGAGAAGAAAAAGAAATACAATAGAAAGTGTTTCCATAGGATTAGACCACATGGCTTTAATACACATATACACAACTGAGGAAAGCAGAGAATTTTGCCTCTTACACTTCTTGGACCCCTCTCTCCTTTCTTCATCTCTAATCTGGTTTTTGCCAATTCCTTTTGATCTACCAGGGGCAGACAAGTCAGGTCCATAAGTACAGATGGAGTAAATATGGAGATTAGCCTCTTCTCGTACTGCATTAGCTCCTAATACCTGATTAAACCCAGAATCATGCAATTGTCTCCGTGTTGGCTATCAGAGTGGCAGAGCACAGAAGGGGGCAGGATGAAGGCTGATTTTGTAATGGATACTTATTTTATCCCAGTGCTCTAAGAAGATTAGGCCTGGGGGTGTCACATTAGCCATGATCTCCGGGCCTTTGGTAGGCTCTTGCAGTTTTCAAACACCTCTGCTTCAGCCATAGAACAAACAGGCAGCTTGGACACTGTGGCCCCATGTTGTGGCATGAATAATTGCACACTGAAAACTGTTTGAAGATCACAAAGTGCTGTGTAAATTACCCAGTTTTGGCTTAGTAGAAGTGATTTGTGGTGACTTACAGAATCTTTTCACAGTTCAGCGTTAAAGTTTCCACATTTCTCTCTATCTGAGATGGAATGAAAGTTGAGTCATATCTTCCTTTATTCTTATCAGATCAATCTTTATAAAGCCAGTTTGTATAAACTGCCTTACTGTATGCAAATCCTGCATGCAACACTTTGTCTTTGGTACGGGTTCAATTACATTTAACTGAAACACCAAAAAATGCCTATTCAGCACAAACCCTAAATCAGCTCATGTGATGAATGTATGGACATGTTCAAAACCATCTGTATAATATATGCCAAAATAGTACATGTGAAAACCTGCACTTTTTTTTTTTAAATTAAAGTTTCCAGCAAACATTCCTTTTTACTTAGAAATAAGTTATAACTTAATCAATGAACAGACAAAAAAATAAAAAAAAAATAAAAAAAAAATTTCACTCACTTGGGAGACCTGCAAACTACTCCAAAGTACAACAAAGAACTAGAGACCTCAAAAAGTAAAACAATGAAAGAATATGAAAACCAAAAACAGTAGTACTCACTGAAAAATTCTATAAATTTATTTCTACTGAAATTAGTTAAAAGGCAAATATTCTTCTCTTAAGAAATTATTTTTAAATCGCATTTTTTTAAAGTATCAGAAATGAGTAAGAAGCATGGTATTTAATAAACTAAACCTTGAAAAATAAAAGCCCATAGCAATATTTCATCAGGAATAGATAATCTCAGATGCTAAGAGGTGTGTGGGGCTTATTACCTCTGTTGTGACTGATGAGGAAGAATCACTTTTCCTTTTTCCCAGGGACTAGGGGGAAGGGTGAAATACTATCTGGCCTTCAGTGTTTTGTTTTGTAAAAATGGTATTGTTGTGACTATGTATAACATTATGCCCTACTTGTACTAATTATATTTCATTGAAGCCAAGCAAATTGTCAGACAGAAAGTTGAGAAAGATTTACAAGTATAAGAATAAATTAAAAACTAAATAAATAGATCTTTTTATTTCTTTTTCTCCTGCTGCATTTATAATGGACATAATAATAATTCTTACCACAACAAAGTTTTAGTAATTAGAGCAAACATATTCTGTGTGTATTCCTCATGAGAGGAAGAAAAAATAATTTTTAAATATCCCATGAAATGCATGTTTATCCTACATGCGTTTATTCATCTCATCTATTTCTTCAAGCACAGATCAATTAATATTTACTGCTTGTTTTGTTTTGTTTTTTTCATTAAGGATTAAGAGAACTAAAACAAACCTTCATGATATAAGTGCACTCAGACATGCATATACACATGCACACACAAAACAACTGTATGATTTGTATACCCTGTTGTAAAACAGCAAGAAAATAGATCTTTAAGAGCAGCTTCTACCCACTACTGAAAATGAGTATTCACCTTGCTGTTCAAATCCTATAGGATTTAAAACAACTGATTAATAAAGTATTTAATAAGAATGCTTAAGTGCAATCCTTGAGAGACATAAACACATGCTAAGTGTGAGATGCTTTTCTTCTATGCACAGTATATAATGCATCAAGTAGATATATTTTTAAAAAAACAGAAGCTGCAGTAAAAGAATTCAGGAAGTCTTAGTGTACCTTCCCACTTGTTCTGTTTATCAAGGAAAAAGGTATATCTCCCAATATCCATGTGAAAAAAAAATATATACTTTTTGATCTGAAATTTGTGGAGGAATTCTTACGTTAGAAGAAGAAGACACAGAAACTTCTGACATACTGGTCTACCTGCCTATTGGTTTGTGAGCTGTCCTATGCTCTCCATGTCAAGTATGACAAACACAACATGAGTTTATCACAAATTTGTAAGGGACATCTAGAGGAAACATTATGGCATTTCCTAACTTCTACTGAACAATAAAAGATGGGTAATGATTATCCTAAAATTATGAATGAAAAAAATCTTAAGGTGATATGTTATTGTACAGTCAATGACAATGACTGGTCAAGGAGCTGCAAGACTTTGTTATCTGGAATAGCATCTTTAAAATCCAAACACGGTTTACTTTTTATCTGAGGAAGGATGGAAACTCATGAAATTTAAAACTGAATGAGATGCTTAAGAGATTTTCAGTCTTTTGGCCTGAATAGGAGAAGTCATTTTTCATATTTTTACTTCGTAATTGACTGGAAAAATGACCTTCTGGGACCTGGCCAAGTACAATCATCCTGTGCATTTGATATTCAGTCATATTCAAATCAGTAAAGTTACTTTCAGTGGGAACCTAAAAGTGCTCAGAAGCTATGCCAATGTGCTCCAGGAATAAGTTACTTTCTTTGTGAGGTGTAGCAGAACAGGCTATCAACACATTTAGAAAGAGTTTCTAGTTTCTGATCCCCACTGATGTCTGACTCTGCCAGCCCCTGTGTCCACCAAGCCCGTCCTGTCCCATGCACCAAAATGAAGTTTCATTCCACACAAGTTATTAAAGCAGTCAGAACAGTTATTTATATTTTAATATTTCTGTCAAATAGAAGACAGATTATGATGGGTGTCAATCTTTCCTAATATAGGCATTATTTATATGTTTCCTAGATAAGCATTTTAACTTAACAGCTGCCAAGGTAAAGATCAGTAGCAGTAAAACATTTATGGCACAACAAGATATAGTGTATCAGCATTTGATTCTATGAGCTTTTTCATGCTGAAAATACAATATAAATTACACAGAAGAGTAATTATTATCTGTTTAGGAGGAGATACATTAATAAATAATATTTTTTTTAAAAAAAGAATCCACTCTATGATGGTCAGTTTTAGTCTGATGATTCTTATATTAAAAGAGATAACTCATTTATTGTCTGTCTCTTTCTGAAGGCAAATTCATTCAAACAGCCTTTAATTTTGTAGCCCATCAAACAAATTGTTTTAATATTTTAGCAATAAAGGCGAAGAAAATAATTCTATAGCTAATGGTTATCACCAACATGCTTAGCTGACAAGTAAATCTGATATGATGTTTCTCTTAATTCTTCAAGACCCTCAGGTAGATACTCATGTTCCAGAAAACACATACATCAGGTCCCATGTATTAGCACCTCATCAGCCTCACCACCCGTCCTGGATAGTTCCATATTAATCCACATGTCTTTTTCTTTCAAAACATCTAGTTGCATGCACGTTGGTGATTCTTCTTGCTAATATCAGAATAAGAGTAAGTCTTCTAGAGGACCATCTGTCCTTGCCTGGTATATTTCACAGATCTGCTAGCAGGTGGCGTTTTGAGCAGGGAAAGCTCTAGTAACCAAAACACAGCAAGTGTAAACACTAGTTCTGCCATTCCGGTTGTAGCAGGACTATCTTTATTGCTTCTATGGTTTTCCTCCTCTGACATCTGAGTTTGGATGACAGATTGCAAAGATTAATTCCTACCTTTCTAGATTATAGTGTCATTCCTTACTGATAATACCAAGGAAGCTACCTTATAGTTCACTTACTTTTTCTTTCCTAATCCTTTTCTTTAGAAAATGTACCAATCTTCTTTCAAATTGTTTCAAAATGCTGGTGGATCACCATAAGTGATCAGCTAATATTTTCAGGATTTCCATACTCCATAATTTATTGTGGAAGTAAAGTATGTCAAACACTAGCCTTTACAACATTTCCTACTTGCTGAGAAAGAAATGGGCTTTAGTACTCCAGTCTCCAGTTTAGCACTGTGATAGCCCCAGTCACTTATTAAGTGTTTTATTCAAATGAGCGTTACAGTTCAATTTCATAAAAATAATGGTTGTATTTTAGGTGCTCCTTCATAACTAACGTCATATATTGTGGTTTTAAAGTTTTACAATAATGTAGTTTATACCTCTGCCACTTTAGCTATTGTGTTTTCCTAATAATCTGCCAATATGGCTGTGATGTCTAAAAACAATACATAAGGCTGTACAGCTAAGATATTTAGCTTTCTTCAGAATCAAGGTATATATAATAGCTCAACATAAACATCAATTATTGGGTTTGCAGAATTTTGAGGAAATAAAGTATTTTATTGAACATATTGTCAATTTTCATATGTCTTCATTTGCATATATCCACATAATGGATATCTTCATATAATGGAACAACCAGCAACTACGTTCTGCAGTATTGAACTAAAGGTTTGTTGATATTTGCACACCTTCTTCCCTTTCAGTTGATTACTTTGAAAGGATCAGTGAATAAGTAGAAACTAAGTTTATTAAGCTTTGTCAAGGTTTAGGCTCAGGGCAGTACCCTAGACCTATAACTGACTCTCTCTGTTAACCCCTCCTCCCTTCCCAAGGAGAAAGGGAATAAGGGAGAGAGACTTAGTGATTAGAAAAGGAAACTAGAACAGCTTTAATGAAAATAATAACAGTAATGAAATATATACAAAACTAGTATTGACCCCAGCCCCCTCCGAAGGCATTGCTATCACCACTGATGCTGTGGAGCAGGCACTGGGGAAGTCCCAGACTGGAGTCAGCAGCAGATGGGAACTGAATTTAGGAGCTGGATTCTGGAACTGGATTCAGGGACATGTGGATCAGCATCGAAGGCAGAATAGACAGAGTCCCCCTTGGATGGTGGCTATTGAAGAAGAGAGTTTGACCCTCATGATAGCTCTGCTTTATACAGAATAGGAAGTATATAGGATGGAATCACTCATTGTTCAATCTAGGGTCACCTGTCCTGTCTTCTCCTTCCTGCTGGTGTGGTCTTTTACTTCCTGCACCCCCCCCCCACCTGT
>VWZY01012238.1:275848-326102 GCA_013399075.1 Chloroceryle aenea | reverse complement strand
TAACAGTAATGAATTATATACAAAACTAGTATTGAACCCAGCCCCCTCCGAAGGCATTGCTATCACCACTGATGCTGTGGAGCAGGCACTGGGGAAGTCCCAGACTGGAGTCAGCAGCAGATGGGAACTGAATTTAGGAGCTGGATTCTGGAACTGGATTCAGGGACATGTGGATCAGCATCGAAGGCAGAATAGACAGAGTCCCCCTTGGATGGTGGCTATTGAAGAAGAGAGTTTGACCCTCATGATAGCTCTGCTTTATACAGAATAGGAAGTATATAGGATGGAATCACTCATTGTTCAATCTAGGGTCACCTGTCCTGTCTTCTCCTTCCTGCTGGTGTGGTCTTTTACTTCCTGCACCCCCCCCCCCAATGTGATACACAAGTTCTAGTGGTAGCCTTGATCTGCACACCAATCTTTGGTAGTAACTCTAAACGCTCGGTGTTGTCACTGATAGAAACAGACAGTGCCTATGAAAATCTGCTATTAACTTCAGAAAATGCAGTTAGTTGCAAGAATTTTAAATGAAAAGTATATTCACTGAACAAAATTCTGCTCTAACTCAAAACAGAACAAGCTTCAACATCATGAAATTCAATAACTCTTCCCATGCACTGACTTACTAGAAGAACCTTGTTTTTGATGGTAAATATATCACTGTTACTCATCAGATTAACAGGTTATTCTGAGACATAACGAAGAATATAATTAGTATCAAATTAGCTTAAAATATGTAATTCAAGAAAAATTAAAAGAACCAGTCTGATAAAAGAAATGTTAATTTGATTTGTCCATCTAATCAGGTGATTAACCATAGATGATTAAGAGATAGCTACAAGACACCCCATAATGAGCATGTAGAGCAAATATCAAGTAAACAAAAGACAGTTTAGAAATGATGTTTCAAATGGTAAAAGCAGACATATTAATATTATGTACATATGAATAATTTAAAAAGTTTTAAATATTACAATCATTTCAAATTTAAGTACTTGCAAGGTAAGAAAGGACAGAACTGCTACCAGAGGTGGTATTTCACAAACACACGTCTTTTCCCCATTTTTATATTACAATCACCTTGGAATTATTAGATGATCACAACATTATTTTTTCTCAAGTGTCTTGTCCTGTACAGAATACAATGGAGAAGGCCTGAGAAAATCAGACCCGTAGCATGAAAACAGTTGTTTTTGTGGGATTTTGCCTTTAGATCTTGGATTTTGTGTAGGAAATTTTGACAGCGACTCATTTTTTGGCATAAATATTTTCATTAATTCAATACTTAACTATGCTTATTTGTCTGAATAATAAAAAAGGACCAAGCAAACACTAGACAATTCCATTCCTGCACCCAGTCATTCCTGGTTTTCTGTGTCAAGTATAAAAATGCATATGTTGATACTTACTCCTTGAATCAGATAAGCTTTTGCACAGATTCTGTTTCCTGTCTTATGCCAAAATCTTACACTCCAGAAAAAAAGATAAGTTCTCTCAGTTTTCCCTGTCCATCTCATGAGCATGAAGGGTTCTACTTAGTTCTTCAGCACGAAACTCTTAAAATTTTGTCCAGAGTGAGGGTTCTAGAATAAGAGATGCTTTCCATTTGACACCCTCAAATGAGATAATGGGATTAAAATTCTTATAGGAATTATGATGACATTAGTTTCTCACAACCTTAATACTGTAAACATAAATGTTCAATTTCCAATGATAAGTACCAAGGGTAGCATCCTTATGAATATTCATATCAAAGGAGTTGCTATTTTTCATTAACTGGAGGTCAATGATAAATTTGTTTATTGTTTTCACCATAAGCAAGCACTCTTCCATTGCTGTAGATGACTCAACTGAAAAATAATAACCCGATATACTGGCAGCTACCTTGTTTTGCATCTTCTCAGCAAAGTTGTTCATTCCACAATGAATTGTATCCAGGACTCTCTCATCCTTGTTGCTTTAAGCAAT
The DNA here is from genome assembly GCA_013399075.1 of Chloroceryle aenea. Lineage (NCBI taxonomy): Eukaryota > Metazoa > Chordata > Aves > Coraciiformes > Cerylidae > Chloroceryle > Chloroceryle aenea. The sequence continues at coordinate 324,134 of VWZY01012238.1, read as the reverse complement.
ACATTTCAAACCTGCTTTTGTTACCATCTGATCCTTCATGTCTTGAAGTGATGTTCAGCTGCAGTGGTTTATTAAACTGAAATGATGAATACACTTTTGAAAGAATGTATACATTCTGGAAAACTTCTTGTGTCATACCTTTCCATGCACACCTGCATGGGCAACCTAAGCTGAATTTGTTTTGCAACCAGAGAACTCCTTGCAGCTTTGTAAAATTGCTCATTAATGAGACTCAATCAAAGTCAAAGCAAGGATCATGAACCACCAACTTGCCCCGTAGCCAATTTGTATTCTTCCTTCCCTCTTCATTTATCTCCCTCCTTTTTCTTCCCAGCCTCCAGGCATTATGTGAACATGCTGCCTTCTTTATGTGTAAACAGCAAAAGATACACAAATACATTAACTGTGTTATAACTTCCTGCTCCCCTCTACACTTCCAGAGCTTTGTATAAAATACTCCATGACAACTCTGGTTTCTTACTTTTCTCAACAAAGGCACTTTATTGTCTGTCCTGTAATTCTTTACCAACAAATAGTAATAAAAGTCTAGATGAGAGATTATTTATATATTAAAACCCCACTAATAAACCTAACATTCAAAAAAACCCTATTAGTCAAAACACCCAAGGTTTTGCTGAGGGTATAGGTAAACTTTCCAGAAGTCCCAAGAGAAACCAACTGTGAGGAATTCTGTTTCACTTTTAGCTAAAATAGTAGATTTCTTTTAACCATTTACATGAAGGATTGCAACCTGTTACCACTAAGTAAAGACAATACAATCTGAATAAGAAGATCAAAACTTGTCTCCAGAAACCACATAAGACCATGGTTCCAAGGTTACAAATTCAACAAAGTTACTAATGCTTCAAAAGCAGCCACAACTCTAGTTTTGTTAGCAAGATACCTGCAAGTATACAAGGAAAGAGAATGTGTTCAGAAGCTGGTCACAGTTTAGAAGCAAAGAGAGATGTTGTCAGGAATGGTAAAGAAAGCTCAGCTGTGTTGCTCTTTTCACCCATGTCTACACTTTTTCATATCTGCTTTTGTTCCCAAACACTCCAAATGACCTTTTTTTCTAAAAAGGACATTATACTTCTTCTGCTAGGAACCATATACTTACAAGCAGCCCATACTCCTAAAGCAGAACAACTATGTGATGAACAGAAAAGAAAAAAACAGTTTCAGTTGTAAGATACTAAAGACTATTATAAACAACTGTAATAATAAATAAATAAATTTAAATAATATACCTCTGCATAATAAAAGAGCCTCCACTCCTATCTCCACTAATTAGCTAGTTAACACTGTCAGCTGAGAGGCCAAGGAAATGAAGAATAGAACTACCCTCTCGATCCAGGTGCTACCTCCAGGGCACAACAGAAACATGTTGGCAGGAGAGTGAGGAAACTTGCCTTAGTGCTCCTGGGCTATGCCTAGGGATGTCTTTTTTTTCATGTGCAATAAATTTGCTAAAAATGGCATAAGAAGGAAAAACGATGAAACATCTTGACAGTCCCTTTTAAAGTTTGTCAAAGATTTAATAAATTATTGGAAGTGTAGCAAGCCTGTCAAGGTGTAGATGACTGTGTGCCTGAAAACCCTTATATGCTGTCCAATACTACAGCAAATCCAGCCCCAGGCTGGATTAATTTGTATGATGTTAAAAAGCCCTTCCAGCTACCCAAAGGTGTCAAAGTAGGCTAGCACAGACAGAATGTTTGGGAATATAGCCATCACTATTGCACTGACGAATACAACCAGGTGTCCACTCTCTTAATCCTGTACAAGTTCTTCTACAACATCAAGGCTAAATCCTGGCCTCCTGTGCAGACATAGAGTAAGTCAAGTTAGAAAGAGAAGACGGAATCTTCCCCAGACTTTAAGTATAGCAAAGAGCATCCTAGAACTGGCACACTCATAACTGGTGACAGGTGAGATAGAAAAGACTTCCACTTATTTCAACAATAAACCATAATGCCTTTTTTAAGTCTAAAAAATGGGATAAATTCATTAGTCATGATTACATTTAAGTCTATTGCTTCTTTTTCTCTTCAGATCCCTGATAGTTTTTAGAAGTGCTTCACTACTGACAACAATATTATACCAGAGTTACATATCATATTAAATACTTGCCTAAGCATCATAAAAGTGCTAGAGGTATTTAGCAATAAATGGGGGATAAGAGAAGCAGTACAAAGCATGAGATGTCCAAACAGGGATGTAAAGGTTACCAGAAAAATAATTGTTTCTTGATGCCCATTTGAACCACAAAACCCTTTTTTTTGGCATAAGCAGCTAGCTCTTCATAGTCTTTTAAAAAGAGGAGATTGTGGTTGTGGTATTCATCTTTAGAACCATGTTCTGTGCATGACAGTACCAGCAAGAAATCATACCCTTCTTGGTCAGAGCACTATCCAGAAGTATCTAGCAAGATATGCTTCTTCATCCAGTGTCCACTGCATTTGTTCTTTATTTTCGGTGATTGTGCTGCCTCATTTTTGCTAGACTAAAGAACGTAAAGAACAAATAAATATTTGTAATAAATAAAGGAGGAAGAGGAACTGTTTATACTAAAGATTAATGATGATGGCAGAAACAAGTAGAGTATATTTCTTTTGGAAATTGGTATATAACAGTAATAATTAGCAAAATCACAACTGAAGTACATCAGCAAGAGTTAAAGTAGACTATTTTTAAGATGACATCAGTAGTTACATAAGAGCATTTATATAATAGTAAATGAACCAGTAAGTGACAGAATTTGATGATGCTCTGCTGCTACCTTTCTATGTTCATAAACTAGCCAATGCCTTAATTAAAAATATACCATACCTTCTAAAAGTTAAATCTGTTATTTTCCTTTCTTAGTCTACTTCATTCTATAGCGTTTAGGTGTTCCTGTAAATATCTTTTCTTGTACTTCTGATTACTAAAATGATTTCCAAGACTATCTTACTCAAAAGTTAAAATGAACTAGTAAAATCCTCAACCCTTAATCTGTTGTTAAAAAGTCACTAATTTGGGGTTACTTTTCCAAGGAATTAACAAACTAATCTCTGACAGATTAATTCACTGGTGTCCCAAAAATCAAAAGTGGTTCTAATTTTTTTAATAATTCTACCTTTAATTCACCATATAGTGTAGCAAAAAGGCAAAACTTGAAAATTACTAGCCTGAAGACTTTTAACCAAGGACAGAGCCCACATTTCTGTCTATTCCCAGTTATAGTAATGCAGTATGTTCTGCAGTTTCCCACTCGTACTACAATTAAGAATCAAGCTTTTGGTCAAGATTATCAAGGGAGGATGTATCACATCTCAAGAAGGGTACTGAAATAATGCCTTCAGCACAGGTTACTGATGAATCAGGCTGCAACTGATACAGAGACACTTATGAAATAAATATAAATAAATATAAGCAGATAGGCACATGAAAATGGGATGTATACTCAAGATAGTTTTTCTGTATGTGGATATCCTTAATGAATAATGTTAATATTATTATTATACATCCTAAAAAATTGCAAATAGTACAGTGTCCTGTCTGCTTTTGGCTGTATATCTAAGCCAATGACTGACTTACAAAAATAGACTACATTACAGTGGTCTGAATAATCTTTGCTCACGCCCATAATGCTAGTACAGAAAAGAGGAGGGAAAGAATGGGAAAGGGGAAGCTGTATAAAAAGAGGATAATCTTAACAATCAAAGGAGGAGAGAATTGCCTTTACTGCAACAGCCAAAGAAAAGTGGAGAAACTGAATCCAAAATCAATGTACTGTAGCCAGAGGTGTTAGAAATAATAACATTTGACTCAAGCTTGACAATTTAGTGCAGTGGTAATTCTCTTCTAAACTTACTGCCTTTGTACATTTCTCAGTGCAATCCTATTCCTCTGTTCTGTTACAGAAGCTGCATGTGCATTGGCATGTCTCTTTCTCTTTAGTTTCTTTTATGGTTATGACTAGTTTGTAATGTATTTTTCTCAATGTTCCCCTGTAATGATCCCTGTCTCCCACCAAGTCCACAGTGTAAACGAGATGTGACATTACTGCAATGCAGCCATGTTCAAATTGAAATAGAACAATACACTTCATCCTTCTGCTTTTAAAGTACTGAAGAGTTATGTGTGCAATAGTCATTGTTTACTACTTTCATATGAAAACAGTGAACAAGGGAATGGTATTAAATAAAAGCCTTTACAGCTGATAATCAGCTGACGAATCATACCTATGGCCTTTGCAAAATACTTTAAAACAAAGTCACATTTGTCATAAAGCAGATAAACACATTTCTGTCTCATTTAATAGGCAAATATGATATCTACAAGCTTTTTCTGGTTCTGTTTTAACTTTCCATAGAGAATAAAGGTTTATGTGAATTTAAAGAAAAAGAAAAAAAAAGTATAAAAACAACCAAAGATCAGCTACAAGGTTGATCTTTCTCTGTATCACAAAAGGGAGAAAAAAACTGGATGCAAAAATATAGGTAAGAATCCCATCACTTTCTTCAGAGAAATTTCATGTCAGGACCACTCTACATTCCAGATTAACACAGATCAAGCACAGCAAAGCTAGAAAACGAAGAACTAACAGAATAAATATATAGGATGCTGCAGTAGAGTCTGCCTCCCAGCTCTTGTAAAGTGGAGAACAAGGCCTGATGAATGTAAATGAACAACAATCAACCCACACCAACTACTCTTAAAGCAACTTTTCTTTTTCTGATACAGTCCTTGTATGCATGATTTAGGACAAAAGATGAAAAATCCTTTCATTTATCTTGCTCCACAAAGGAATAAATATTCTTAGTACTCTTCATACCCTCTAAAAACCAAAACAATACAGAAATCCACACAATCTTTAATGCATTTATTATAAATATACTCAAATGGAAGCTAATAATTCTTCACAAGTAGTTCACATCTCAGAGCAACACATAGGACAGTTGCACCAAAACTGCTAACCTATGCATACCTGTAAAGTAACATATATATAAATCTTTAATGTCTTTTTAATTTATGCTTCTGAAAAACAGAGTTTGAGTATAGTATCAGTATCTCAGTCATTTGACACACTTCAGAAACCAGGGCCAGAGAATCTAGAGTCCTCATTATCAGTGTCATTCCAGCTTTTGGGCTAATAATGGGCTGATGAGGAATCAGATCTCTAGATCTGATCTCCAGAGGAGTGTGAGCACTGAAATAAACATAGAGAAATAACTATTCTACTGATTAAATTATATAATTCTGTACAGGGTGTGGGAGATGGCAGTCCTGACTTGGGGAGAAATGAGAAAAACCTGGTCCTATTCAGTCTAAAATGGCAATATCTGCTAGCAACAACCAACCACACATTGAAGGGAATTAAAATTTGGTCTTTGATATGAAGTTATGTACCCTTCCCTTAGCTCGAGCTTCTAATATCCATCTTTGTATTCTTTTTCCCATCTTCTTTTATATTTCTTATATAGTTAAACTTAATTGCTATGACTTGCTTTTTTTAAATTGCTAATGACTTTTCATATCAAATCCTTGAATCTCCATGACAAATCTCACAAATCTCACCAGAAATATGCATCTAAGATAAACATTTGGAAAAAACCCAAAAACGAAATAAAAAACTTTGTGCCAACTCCCTTGAGTATTAATATAGCTTTTTTTTTAAAAAAAAAAAAAAGGTTTGGTCAGTTCCTTCTGCCTTTCACTGTTTACAGTTTCAAGGAGAAAGAATTAAAGTTTTCTGTATCATATTAACTGTGGCTTCACTCATGTTATCTAGATATTCTTATGCGTTTAATCACAGTCTGCATTTGCACTGATAAGCTAAGTCTTCCTCTATTTAGGCTCTGAAACACCTGGTCCTGTTACATTTTCCTTTGGCACCAGTTCTTACATAGGCTATTTGTTCTTTTTGGATTCTGCTGATGATCTTACATGGTAGATGAGGTAAGAGTACACGTGAAAGAAATAATCAATTTTAGTTAACATCTTCATTAACTTTTCTTTCATTTCTGTTTTGGGCTGTTTTGTTTTTTTTTTTTTACATCTTAAATGTAGAACCTTTCTGATTTCCTGAAATCTAATTTGATTGTCAGTAGACACGCCTAATTACTGCTTCATTTACTGTTTTCTTTCTTTTTCAAGATTACATGTTATCCACAGGCTTTATTTCTTCACATGGAGGATTTAATGGTTGTATTTTATGATCTTAAAGGTCTTTTCCAATGTAAACAATTTTATGATTCTAGTATTTTGAGGTATTTTAGCCATTTTATAAACCCATATAAATTTATACACACAGATTTTTTCAGGAATTTCAAAAAAAAATTTTTTCCATTTATACATTGAAATCACTTTCAGCAGAAATCAAACATAATTATTCTGCACAATTTCCCAAAGAAAAACTCCTGAATCCATATCCTCATTTTGCACTATATTATTTCAAGTTATAACAGAGACTACCAAGACAAAAAAAAACACCTTTCAAAGACCTGAAGAACTGATTTTCCAGAGGAAAGAAAGCCATTCCCCAACTGTTGCCATACAGAACCAAATGCAGACCAAGCAGCTGCATGCAGTTGCATGTAGTTGCATGCAGTATTTGATTATGAAGGAGAGAGTTAGCATCACTGAATTCAAAGATTTCTCATCCTGAGTTTTCAAACTATCTTGGGCAACACAAGGAGTATTTATGAAGTTCAAGAGGAGTTTAGATTCCTTCTGTTCTTGATTATTATTGTCTGCTCACAAGGGTTGTAGCCTTTGTGAAAGAGGCACCATTTTCTTGTGCACTGGAATAAAATAGCTAATAATTGTTTTAGCCACACAATGATGTTTAGACCTTTTATTAGGACAAGCAATTTATTTGTTGTTGCTTTTGTTTGGAAGGTAGAACTAGCAAATAAATACATAGTGTTGTATTTTGATAACAAACAGGGGCAGCTGGGACTATAATATAATAAGTTAAACAACTCCCAGTGTAAATATTTGTTATAAACACTGATAAGAAATGTTACGGTATTATCATACACTCATTGACACCTCTCTCTATTCAAGCTGCTGTTGAAAACTTATCTGATATAAAAGTAAAATAATTCTGTTAGAAAATAGCATAATGAGACATCTGAATAAAATTTGGCTTTATCATCCAGCTTCTTTGCTTACACAAGGCACACTTCTGAGGAGATATAAATGTTATGGAACTATCAATGCCAACTCCGATATTCACATAAGGATTCATGTTAAGAGGAGCCTTCTCTGAGGTGGGATTTTGGAAAAACAGGAGTGATCTGCCTAAAACAATGGTCCTACTGGATCACAGCTTAATTTTTAAGTAGCGAGTGTATAGTCCAGTTCTACCACATCTGCTATTTCCAAAATTATTGCAATGACAAATGTCACTCAAGAAATGTCACCTATTTGTGTTTCAGAAGGTTACATTGGAAAGCAAGAGACTGCACAAACAAGCCCCTATGCATGCATTTCCCTGATATTCCCACTGACCCTGAGGGATCTCAAAGTGCAAAAAGCCTTTACATGAATATACTTGATGCATTTTGAGTTTCAAAAATAATATCACATATAATTTTACTTCAGCATGTCTTACATGGTAAATTACATTTTACAAAAGTACTTTGTTATTTCTACCTCTATGGTAGCATTGTTGGTGCCTATGGAACTATCCTCAAAAAGTATATTTAACAATATATAGGAATATCTGTGATATATATAGATAGAGATATATAGGGACCTTTGTTGTTTTTCTTTTTCATTCTACTGTAACCTGTCATTGATACATAAGTTTTAATCAGATATTTACAATCAATATAATGGACATTTTTTTAATGACATCAGCATGGGGTCATGTATTTTGTATTGTGACTACACACTCCCTAGAATTCCTAACTGAACGTGTTCAGAAAAGTGATTTCTTGAGTTTTTGCATTAACATACACAGTTCCCTTTCTGAAGGATGTTGCTGTATTTCTTTTCCTGCTTGCATATAACAGCAAATAAAGTCAGAGGCCAAACAATGAAATAGCAGTCTAAAAGGTTAAGGACCCTTTGATCGGGGTATTAAAGACTCTGTTCACAGATGAACTGTTGTGCTTCCAAAGTTTTATATTAAAAGTTAATATACTTAAGATAATCAATCTCAGCTGCACTAGACCTTCAGTAATTTTGTTTCTATCATCAAACAAGTCTTATGGGGTTGAATATAGTGGTAGTCCATAATGAAGCACTTCATATAGAAGCAGCTGTCTCCTCACCTGTTTCCCAGCCCATCTAGAGGTCTGGAGAAATTCTTCAATTTAGCAAGCAAACTTAAGTCATTATTAGAAATGACAGAGAAACCTGATGAAATTGTACTTTCAATTGGAAAACAAAATTGCAATCAGACCAACATGATTTCCTCATGGTCTGACCATGCTAATGCCAAGTCGAGACATGGGCAAATGTATTTAAAAGTCATAATGGAGTATTACCATGCAATCTCTTTTTACTGGCCCTTATTAATATAAAACTTCAATTTGCATGTAAATGTGGTCAACTTTCATATCATCAAAATACATGAGGCCTGGGAAAGTAATGAATTGAAGTTTGATGCGGCAATTACTGACGTTTATAAAGAATTTTAAAGAGGTCATTCTAGCCTTGGCTGAGAAAATGAGGAAATCAACAGGGAATATTGTCAATATAGCAACAGTGGGAGTTGGAGTCAGTCCCAGGTGTTAGAAGGCCAGATGATGATTAATAGAGAGGGAGTATGAAGCCTTTCACCCAGAAGGACTACGCTGGACCTGAGGCTCAATAACAGAGATCTCATGAAAAGGTTCTTGCTGGGTTCCCACTTTAGCTGCTCGAAATATGTTCCAGAGGGAATAAAGTAGCAAGTGTTTATGAGAGAGAGAGCAGTGCTGAAGGTTTAATTGGGCTCCACATCCTTTCAGCTCCCTTCAGTAGTTGATATGCAGTTTAACCTTTTTTTCCCCACCTCAGATACTCCAGTGCCACTGGGATTTTAATAAGGCACTAACCTGATAGCTTGGAAAAACACTGACTTCGTTCCTAAACTGAGTTAAACTGCCTTATTGTGTCCTAATGACCATTTATAAATCTCTTGATTTATAAGAAAAGAAAACAAAAACATAGAAAATATCTTCATCTTGCTTGAACAATTTTTAAAACTAAAGAAAAAGGTAGTTTTTTTCTTCTTTCCCTGTTCACTGAAAAAATTCAGATGGAGGAGAAACTTAAATTAGTGAAAAAGTCAATGCAGAAATGCAAACAGAGCCATATAGCTGTTGTATTTCTTTAAAATCAGACCCCACTTTTAGAAGGCAAAAGCATTCCAAAGAGTGAACACAGACCTATGGTATCTGATGTGAGGGGGCAGAAAATGGAGGAACTGGTTTTTTGATCGTTAATGGGATAGAATTGTTACATGATTGTTACATCACAATGTAACATCATGTCATTTGGTGTAACTGCTTATACAAGTCTGAAATGAATGAAACACTTCCAAAAAGCTGACTTTCGAAAACAGCAGTTCCTTAGGTACTTAGCAAAGGTGTCAACAATTACATACAGAACCCAAACCAGAAAAGTATCATGCACCAGGTTTGTCTTGCTGGGTCTGGCTGACACAGGCTGAATGTGTTGTAGCCAATGGACTTCAACATGATGTGGCTTAGTTTTCCCAGCTATAAATAGATATCTGTAATGTGTTTATCTTCATAAGATTGAGGATGATGAAGTTTAATTAATAAATGTTTATTAACTAAGTGCTTTGGGATCTTAAAGTGGAAAGTACTAAATATGTTTCTAACTTCTTTGTGGAATTTTTTTTTTTTTTTCTTTTCTCATTAAAAACAAGCCAAATAGATGGTAAACTATTTCTTTTGAACAAATAAAATCAAGATCCCTGGTAAGGATCAAGAGAAAGTAAATAAAGTAATAAAAATCAATTCAACTGCAGAATAAGATTAATTTCAGTTTTCTTAATTCCTTCTACTCCTGTTTTCTCCTTTTGTTTTCAAAATCTAAGTTTCAGTTAAACTATTTCAAATAAATCTCCAGATTAGTTGAACATATTTAGTTACATTAATTAAAGTAAGATAAGCAATTACATTCAAGATGCCTTAAATATTACAATATATTATTTTTATTGTGAGAGAATAAGCTTCAATGAAGTTGAAGAAGTCAGAAAAGAATCTGACCAGCACTTTGCAATGTTATTATAAGAAGTATTTTTTTTTGTCACTTCCAATTTCCATAGGAATGCATTTTCAGCTCTGTAGCTCAAGTAAACATTTGAAAATGTTCACTGACTGAAATTCTCAGAGCAGACCATCTTCTTCCATATTACTTTACCAGGCTCATAGACAGACTATTCTCTCGAGGGATGGCAGGGTAAATCAATGTTTATATTTCTATAACCCTTGAGACTCTTTGGCATAAACATTTGTAACTCTCAGTAATCTGGATGGTGAGTGATAAAGGGACTGCTGTTACAATCAAAAGAAGGTTGAAAACCTTTAAAAGGCAACATTTATGGTCTGCTACATTATTCTGGTTTCCTAATCACTTTGCTGATATATTTACAGGATCCAGTATGCATTTGCAGAATTTTTCAGTAGGCCTGAGGGTGAGAGTGAGTACTGGAAAAAAAAAAAAACAAATAGCAAGAAGTTAGAGAAGGTATTAGTAGGCTTTAGGAATAAACTTTAGAATAAGGATTTATTTTACTATTCTGTGACTGAAGGGTGCCTTTATCAATAACTATTAATTTAGATGGATCTGCATTATCTTCTATTTTCTTCAATAATACCACAAATATAAGAACACTTAATTTTGGTGAACAAGTCAAGAAAAGTCTTTTTATGGACTACAATTTTATGATCCTACATTGTAATACTTAAAAAGCAAGTAGATAAGGTAAAAAAAAAAAGCATACAAGCATACCTAAGGTCTGAATTTCCAGCTCATATTAGATGGAAGATATACTAGACTTCTGGACAAAACCTGTTTGGAAAACCCTGGAAAACTTTTTTGCTTCTGTAGCTGAAAAATATTTTCTGCAGTATAATACAAAACCTTATTGTAGATATAAACATATTTTTGAGAATTAAATAATACTAGTATGGGGAAAAATATCAGTTAGTAAGTAATTACATTTGGGTAACATTTTTTACAAAAGTATTCCTCAGCAGATCACAGGTTCCTCAGATAACAAGAGTCCAACAATTTATATGTGTAGAATTTAAGAAATAATCACCTAGGGAATTTTTGAATCAAGCGTTGAGGAAGCAGTGACATTTTGACACAAGTGCGGATTCCACTTCAGAGGAAAATTGACATTAAGTACATGGGACTATGCTAGTACAGAGTCCTCAGCACTGTTTTACTCTATAAAACTGATCTTAATGATCCTCACTGATACTAAACTATGGACCATCGAAGATACCTGGGTTGTTATATCCGTCACATGAAAGCACTCTAAGTCACAGTTCCCATTTCCAAATATGACCCCATGACTGGTGACCCCTGACACCCGTTCTGGGAGAACATATCCCTATTTCTAGTTGTAATTGGGTCATAGCGCACCAGAAATGCAAGAGCCTTGGAGCCATAAAGATTCAGGAGGAAACCCAGTGTGAAGAAACTGTAATGGGAAGAAGCAGATGGAGAGTTCTAGTCATTACTGATCAGATTATTTATTTATTCATCTATCTTATGTGGTCAATAGACAGGAACACAACTAAATCCAGTTAACAGGGACCAGAAACATATACATTAAGCTTACTCACTACCTTGACCCTTATAAATGATCTCAATATAATCTGCCTGACTAAAGCATAATTTGGTTATGGCTAATCTTCCTGGTTTATTAGGGATTTTAGGAAGAGTTGAGGACCACCCATTCCCTCTCCATTAATCTTTAAATCATTTGAGAGTTCAGGTACCTGAATATATGACTATCTATTCAGACTGAAACGTTAACTTAAGCACACAAAGAAAATGCCTCCAGAGCATAAAAAGAACATACACTCAGTTTGGGCTCTGTTGTAGAACAGTCTTTACACTTATTTTAGGGGTCTGAAAACCACCACAAAAAACAAGGTTGTTTGAATCCTTCCCTGAGAATCAGATAGGTGTGATTTAGAAAATAGAGGTTGAAAACATTAGAAAAGCAAAAGAATTAATCTCTAGTGGGGAACTGCCCATTTATTTGAAATGTTAACACTTATACACAGGTAGGTGGCCTCCTGTAGTCCATCATAAAAATTCATAAATAATCCAGACATTTGTGGGTGATGTATATAAACATATCTTCAAAATCCTAGGGATGTTCATCTGCATGCTGGATTTATCACAAGACAAAGAAGGCAAGCACAATTATATTTCAGGCCCACCAGCAGGTGATATGGCTGTTTTGGATCATGTGCAGTTTATTTTAATCTATCAGTGTAAATGCAATCACAAGGAAAAACAAAACAAAATAAACAACTGAAAGTCACACACAAGTAAAAGACAGAATTTTCATAGAGAAAGGATGCCTAGATAAGACTGTTCCCAGGTAAATCTCTGAACCTAAAGTATATTCTACACTCTACCTCTAAAAATGTAGTAATAATTTCATTGCTAATTCCCACAGTACTGCCTTTCATCTCCACAGGATTCCATCATACAGAAGTTAAACACACGAAATTTCTTTTGGATTCTATTGCTCACTGATATTCTCCTTCTCAAACCAGTCATTCACACAGATTATCATCTAGACTCACTGCAAGCAGAATTTCTTATCCAGGCTTCCCCTGTAAATTCCTCCATTCTTCCTTTCCAGTACTCCTCTTTCCTCATCTACTCCACAAAATGATACTCCTCCAGACTACGTAAGTATCATTCTCTCAAGTTTCTTTGCTCTTCCACTTCATTTGCTACATCTTTTACTCTGACCCTGCTCTCAACCTCTCTACAATGTGCATTTTCCTTATTCTGTGGCTGTTTCTTTACTTCTGTTATACACTTGAATGTTCCACATACTGTGAGGCTCTTTCAGTCCCTTTTTTCTTCCTAATCAGGACGATTTCCCAGTCTAGCTTCTCTCCACCACCCCTTCCTTCTGCCTCAGAAGTTCTCTCTGACTATTCCTCTTCTTTTACCTTGTCTTTCTCCCACTGCTCTATCTTACTACCTTCAAATTTTTCTAGCTCAATTTCTGAATCATCTGGTCTCAAGTCTAGATTTCAGGACCCTTGAAATATGCCACAATATTCAGAAGCAGTCCTCACTGTCTCAAGGTTTGTTCTTGTCCCAAAATATATGTATGCATTTTAAGATAAGTTAAATTTTTGAAGATAGTCACTTCTGTTATACTTCTGTAGAGCAAGATAACAAAGTTATTAGAGATGAGACTGCCAATGTCATTTTGAGATACTAAATCTATATGGTACAATATGTTTTCTTCAGTGGTTGTGAACAGAAGATGCCTGTAGAGGAGTCAAAGAACAGAGCAAGGATAAAATATTTTCGCTCCATCTTCTGGAGCTCCATCTTCTGGAGCAATCAACCAACCAGACAACAAAAAAAACCAAAATCCAAACTGAAACAAAGCCTTTCTAGCTGCTGAAAATTTCACTGACAGACCTATAATGTGCATTCTGACTGACACTTCAGTTTCTACAGGGGATGTGATCTGCATGCACAATAATAAACAAAAATATACAGTAATATACAGTTTTCCACTGACTTTTTTTCTTATGTTGGTTTCAGTAATTGCAATAGACTTTCAGATATTGCCAAGCTCCACCGAACAACTTCTACAAAATGGTGATGGTTTCTATAAATGGATTATAATTTTTAGTTTTTCTTTAGAACCTTAAAATTAAGTAGTCAGTGTTCATTCCTTTAAAGTAAAGAGAACTTCATAAAAAACACAGTTGTGTAAGTTCAGTCAGCATTAAGGGTACTGTTCATAAATTATTGTTTATAAATATGAAAATTTTTAAGCCTGATGCTTCTTAGCAATAGCTGTAACAAAGCTGGTCAGGTTCTTCCAGTTAGTGAACTCAGTCTTTGAATGAAGGTCTAAGTCTATAGAGTCTGCCCACTGCAATGGAGTTTCTTGTTATCCAGTTTTCTGCTTGTATGTGCTATGTAAGGTTATGTTTGAAGGAATTTGAAATGCAGAAGGGAAGATAATAAAAGGAAAGCATGACTGTTCCCTCTGTCCTTGTTGATTTATGTTGCGTTACAGAAACCCCAAGAAACAGTGAGAGCTGAGAGCAGGCACGCAGGATGGGGACAGCAGACACAAAGCAGGCAAGAAATCACTTGAACATGCTGGGAGACTCTGAAAGGAGTAGGGTCCCTTCTTGCAACAGAAGACCCACGTCCAACCTGAGACATGAAGGTTAATTGAAAATGACAAATTTTCCTGGGGTACCATGAGGTACTGTGGGATCAGTGAGAGACTGGGAATCCAGGAACAGCTGTTGGACTAGAAATAAGAAGGGAACACAAGAGTGCACACTGTGGGTGGAGAAATATTTCCTTTCAATCATTTTATTTACTCCCTTACCTCGGGAGGCTGCAATTACTTCATTAAAATTCCGCATTCTAGCCAACCTGAAACAAGTAAGAGTAGCTACCCTGTTAGATACTTCTGTTTCAAAGAAGACACTGTGAGAATGACAAGTATGAACCGAGTACATTCAGCACAGTTTTCCTAGTTCCTTGTGTAGTACTTCTGGTTTTGCTGGTATGATTCACAGTCATATGGTGTCACTAGAATATTCTGTAACACACCAAAATTTGAAAACTTGATAACGCTGATAAGTGAAATACATATTAGTTGAGATTTGTATTGAGCTCCATATAAAAATATATAAGACAAGAAATTCTGTACTGATTGCATTATTCCTTTTCATATTTAATTCAACAAAACAACTCTGTTTTAGAATCCACTTCTTACAGATGTCAATGTCTTCAGAATTCAGAACTACTTTGTAACATAAACAAGAGAGTGTTGCTATAGAATTGAAGTAGTGTGCTGCCAAGTAGTGAAGCTTTTGTGGATAAAATAGCTTTATTTTATTCTTTTGTGCCAACAAAAAAGACATCAAATTTATAAAAGTAACTTCATTATAATATTAATGAAGTCTACTGAATTCCACATTTTCATTACAATTTGTCTAAGGGTGAAATCTACTTTTCAGTTCTGCAAGTATTTTTCATGTTTGGAAGGTTTGTCACAGTCATATCATCTCCAACACTGGAATAAGAGCCTGTGTTTCATAACATAATATTTTACTTTTCATTCATCTGTCAATATAAGTTGAATCCATTTTCCTCATTTTTTTCTTTCTCTTGCTTTATGGACTCTTATTTTCATTGTTGTTTTTTTTTTCCATCCCTTTCTTCTTCTTTCTACAACCCTTTTTTAATCTTTACCTCCTTTCTTCTACTAATTCCTGTATGTCCTAATCTTGTCCCACTTTCTCACCCTTTTGAATCAGGCAAAGAGGTTTGCTAGCCAGAGCAATTCTCTGTGGAAACAACAGATGAGAGAAAGAACAAAGGGTATTTATGCAAAGGGATTTTCTTTTGCATGTCGTTTAACCCTTCAGTGATCAGTAAGGCTGATGTCCATGCAGTTAAGAAATAAAAACTCTGATAGTTCACAAACTTGACAAGCTGGTAGGATGCAGCTCCAAACCTTTTTTTTCAGAGAAAGATATGGGAAAGAACTCAGGATAATTGATAACTGTAACAATTTTTAAAAATATTTTTACACTGAGACACCGAAACTGTATAAAATATTTTTATACTGAGAAGCATGCTCTTTACACTTGCTTTTACTAGCATGGCACATTTAGGTTGTGTCTGTTTTCTGTTATGTAAAGAAAATGCTCATAGAAGCATCAGTTCAATCATGAAGAGATGATAAACTGATAAAGAAAGAAAAGAGTTGCCAACTCTGTGAGTTAACTAGACTCCATATTGCTAAATTTTAGTTACTATTACTATATATAAAACTGTCATTTTGATTAACATTACCTGTAACAATTTGCAATGTCATTCTGCCTAAAAAATATATATGAGTTTATATACAGTCAGTTCTGTTTTGTTATGATTTAGGTTTTTTTTGTAAGGAACTCACCTTCTTGCAACACTGATGACATCAAGAGGAATTACTGTAGAATTCAAAGGCATTGCATCTGTGTTGACAGTTTCAATAGTGTATATCATTTAATTTTTAATCTGATGAGCCATATGTATAGCAAATGTAGTTTCCATTTAAAGTCCTTGGTACTCATTTATTGCACCAAAAATTTGGAATCAAGCTTAGCTTTCAAAACAAAAAAATATGAACACAAGGTTGAAACATTAATCAGAGAATTTAAAGTAATCCAAGTTGGAAATTCTGTAGAACAGTTGCAGTTATTTTTAAATCTTCCACTGTAATGAACATGACAGGCTAACACTAACAAAGCATTGGTCAGAAGGTTTCTCTCTTCTAACACTGGATTCCAAATTATATTCATTTTGCATGAATATATAAATGTATTTGCAGTTTGAAAGTAGAAAATAAAAAATATTATCAGGCCTCAAGATATATTTTGTGAATGGTTTTCAAATGTTGATATGAACACAAATTCCAATTTACATTCACAAATATTTTGTTTCCAAACAAAGCTTGGAAACACATGACTGGCTTTTCCATTCTGAGGCAAGCTGTGGAAATTACAAGGAATTGCCAGGTTTGAGATGGTTCCAGTAACAAGAAAGAAAGAGTACTTGAAAGTGAGAGAAGTTTTAAGGTTTCTGAGATGCAGATTAGATGAGCTCAAATGCTGGACACATAAGAGGGACCATAATTTCCCTTAGTGTAAAGAGTTCTATTTCTGTAGTACATTACAAACTGTATCTGACTTTATATAATGTCAGCAATTTAATATCCCATCAATAATATACAATGCTACGACAGCCCACTTAAGGCCAATAGCACTATTTTAATTAATGTTTTGTTTTCTCTTCAAGCTGAAGCAGAATGAAGAGAACACACTGGCCATGTTTCTTTATTTCAGTTGTGTACCTAAGTTTATGCTATTGTGTGGATGGAAATGTGCTCAGGGCAACAAATCAGGAGTCAAGGTGCAACACACGTTATGCAGAGCAAAGGTCAAATCAAATGCTCCTACTATCAACTACAATAAGACATTTTTGTTCTCCTCATTCACTTAAACTACTGAGATTCAATTTAAAAAAAAAAATAAAAGTAATNTTAGAAAGTGCTGTTAATTAGAAGTACTGAGCTGAAAAGTAAAATCACTGAACAGAATTAGTCCTGTTTTCACCCAGATCAGGACACACAGTCAGCCTTCAGAATAAATATTGCTCCAATCACCATTCAGATAGTTATTTAGAAGCCAGCACAGACACTGACAGAAACTTCTGATTCCTTGGCCACAATGAAAGACTGAATTTGAGACTTAAAGGAGAAGCAGGCCTCAGATCTGATAATCCAGCAGCTAAAAGTACGTGAAAATGATACCAAGAGCAGTTCCTCCAGCAGTCACACAACAAAAGAAACATGAGTTCTAGCCAAAGCTGTTGTAGGATCATTACTTTATCTGAAAATGTTCAAATCACTATGTTGGCTCTTCTGAGTCACAACATCATGTTAATACTGAAGGTTTTCTGAGAGGAGACCTATGCACATATCCTACAAAGAGCAATAACAGGTGACTCGGAAGAAGCAAGTCTATGATGCAGACAGTTTTGAGATCTCTTTTGAAGGTGATATGCTTGCCTAGAAGGAAATCTTTACCTCAGAATAGACCTGGGTCTTTTTGGAATGGACTTGGAGATCCTATAAAGACCTTAGAGTGAACAGTTTTACCCGTCATGCTTGGACTTTTTCTAACTATTTTCCAACTACTCTAGATCTTTAATCTCCTTGAGAACAGCAATATAATGTATCAACTTTGCTACTGTTCTAAGCAGCAATAATTAAAATCCTTTCTTATTTTTTTAAATTTCACATTACTGGTGAAAAAGGAGATCAACCTAATTGATTAATTGTAAAGACTTATGCCTAGTCCCAAGTTTATGATTGGTCATGTAAAAAATATGGTAAGATTTGTTCAGAATCTGAAAGGATAACATTCCTTAATCAAAACAGTTATAAAACAACAGTATGGTGGTGCCTTTCTGTTGCTAGGATTCAAGCTTTACTGAAAGCTACCATAAATGTAGTAAGAATGGTTATTTTCCTGTTGTGTTCTGGACATTTGGCTTCAAGTATGTTATGCACAGCATTGTTCAATAAATAGCAGCTCTAAAAACTTTCATAAACCTAGCATAGGTTACTTTTTCACAACAGTAATCTTAATTATTTTCTCATGAAATAGCTAAACCTAATACTATACTTTATTAGTCCTGGAATCCTATTGCTGTCAGTATTTTGAGGCAAACAGAAAAAAATATTTTATGAACCACATGAACAGCTTAAGCTTTTTGACGGTATCATGCTCTCAAAAAAGTGATAGTTTTTACCTTGCAGGGACTAGAGAAAGTATTGTTGAAAAAATTTATTGGATCTCAAGCCATTAATTAAGTATTGAGAACTGACAGCTATATTATTAGTGTGGAGTATATACCTGTAATTTCTTGCTTTGGTTTCCTATTTGTGCTAGTCCAAAATCTGACCTAAGAGAGTGCTGTGCTTAGAAGTACTGATGTGTTTGTGATAGCCCCTCTTTTTCTATTGGTTCATCATAGACTAAAGGGTTTGGCTCAGATGTAAGGCATAAGATGTGCAATTCATCTAACCAATCCCTGACACTTCTAAGCAATGCAATCTGTTTGCACTTTCAGTTAAGTGGTTTTATGATTTTCGGAGTCCAGTTTAACTGGACAAAGAGTCAGAAGGCAGAGATACTATTGGAAATATAAATTTTATCTGAATTATTACCTTGTAATAAAACTTTCTGAAAGTTATACCTAAGGAGATAAGTGCAGGGTTCATTCTGAAGGTGTCCAGTGTGAAACTAGTGACAACTAAACTATACACAGAAACTGTATGACAACAGAATAAAATAATACATAAACCAGGAAGAATATATGGATTGTTATGTTTAACTTAAAAATTCTTTTACTTGTATTTTTGTTGATTTGGTATCATAAGTCAGTTCATCTGAATTTTCCTAAATATTTACTTATTTCTTTCTATTGTCTATGAAGAGACACTCAAATGAGAAGTCCAGACAGAGGCATATAATTTTTACTTGCCCAGATAAGGGCACATAGATTTCATCTATATTATCTTAAAAAGAGAAAATGCAATATTTTTTTAAAAAAATATGCAGAATAAGATAAAGTAATTAAATAAATCTTGCTGTTTAATTCTTAAAATGAAAACAAGATATTTAGAATGAAAGAGAAAATAGTTATGAATTAGCTTACAAGTTATATGTAGGCTCTTTAAATGATATTTTGACTTTTATAAATGTTTAGAATTTTAATATAATCTTAAATTTATATTTCTGGTGTGGCAAGGAAACCTTGTACAAACAAGATATCACACAAGAGATCCTGAAACTTTTATTTGGAAGCTGACAACAAACTGTTGACTGTGTTGACTGAAGGACTTGATGCAGCCCATCACATCATAATGGTGTCCCACGTCTTCCACTACAATGAAGTTCTAAACTATAAAACTCAAATGGTAAAAAAACAGTAAAGGCTCTTGAAGGTGCAATATGGGACTCTGCTACTAACCTCCTACATTAGCCATGGGTTGAAGCTACTCTTTAATGGGAAATCCTCAAAAATATTTCAATCAAGACTCTACATTTCTAATATTTTACCTTTTTTTGCTATTGTTTTTACTTTTTGTCAAAAAAAAAAAAAGTGTGGCATCCACTGGCATAATCAAAAGTGCCTACAGCTTTCTGTTAAGCTAAGGAATGATTTTGATGAGTTTTTCTTATTTTATGTTATAATATATAGCTGCAATATGATACATTTGGATCCACAAATCAAAATAAAATTTAATTAAATTTGGGGGTTTTAGAGTTTTGGGGGATTGGAGAGGCATTCTGTGTAACTAAAAATAATATTTGAGTTTTACAGTTGAAGAATAAAAATGGATATTTTCTGGAGAACCTAGTGGTGCAAAGATAAAACATAGTGATAATATATATTACCATTATGATTATTTCTCATCTTATCTAAACAGCACAGGAGAACAAGATGTTGAAGAAAATATAACAGGTTATCAATTTAACATTTCTGGTTAGAGCCTTTACATATTATACAAATATTCAAGATGCATGAGGGAAAGGAAATTGTTCTTCTTTCACTAAAACATAAGAAATAAGAATCTATTTTCATCCATTGTATATGGAACTATGAAAATTTTGTCTCTGGTAAGAATCTGCTTTCAAAGCAACCGTTTTCCAAATAAATGTACATGAATGATTCAGAGTAGAGAACAAAGGTTCCAACTACCCCTCAAGATAGTACTGGATCAATGGGATAAGATATTGTATGTAAGAAAGGTGAATATTGTTTAAAATATTTTTTGTCTGTCTCATAGGATTCATGCCTTGGTAGTTAAGTGTGCCACTGGAGCTGGAAAATATATGATGTCTTTTTCTTGGGAAATTATAGTCCCTCAAGTAGAAAACAATTTTACCCTCCACAGTACTGTGTCATTTTATTGTTTAGCCAATTAAATAATATAATGTTTTAATATAACTCCTGTGAATTTTCAAGTTACACCAGTGATGTTCCTGTTATCCCATGAGTCCTCAAAGGTAACCAGAGGAAAATTATTCTTAATTTGAAAACATTAAAAAAATATGTTATTTAATGAAGTTTTAAGCTTCATATTTTATTCATATTTACTTCATACCCACAAATCATTTTGAAGTAGAATGCACTAAAATACTTCATGAATTAATTCCATGAGTTTAGATACATTCCATAATAGATAATCTCACTTTTACACTAACTTCTTAGAATTGTAAATCAGCAAAGCCAATACATAGTGCACTACAGTAAACATCAACAATCAAAGCAAAATAAAAAATAAAAATAAAACTGCATTCTGGTGATTGATACTGTAATTTTTTCAATAGAGGCCTCAGGCATTTTCAATTATACCCCACTCCCCTAGCTTTGCAGCTCCCATATGTCAGGAATACAAATGGGTGAGAGGCAAAATTTTCCCATCTCAGGTAGGAGAGCTAAGTGAAATATTTCATTCTCAGAAAATCTCTGAACACTGGCAAAGTTCCACAGTCAGAAAATAGTAGCACCATCTCCTCAAACTTGTATGTGAAGGACAAGAGAACCACAAAAGAGTGATTTTGAGCTCACAGCTCTAGACTGCATTTCAGCCTGTACGTGACTAATGTCTTTTCCTCCATGCTACAGACCCTCTTGCCATCAACTTGTGTGAAGGTCATGGTTTGCTTAAAGAAAGGCAGTTTTTTACTTTTTCCTGACATGCGCAAGTGCCAGCCCTTCCAAGAACAAACTCTGCTGCTTAAAGGAATGAAGAAACACCCGCTGATATTCACAGTTAAAACCACCACATACCCAAAGAATGACATGAGTAGAACTCTGCAGCATATGGCCCTGTATGAAGAGCACACTGAAGACACTTCAGACTGGATACTCAAAAAGAAGGGGAGAGAACCTGGGAGAAAAGAGGTTATGACAGAATTCTTTGTGGGATGGTGGTTATGATCTCTCACACTATGTGCACTTATTATCCCTCTTAATCATTAGTCCTTGACCACTCAAACTAAATGCTTTACAAAATTAAAATATCAATGTGAGAATAAAGTAAGACACATCAATAGACTCAACACTATGATTGAAATTTTGTAAACTTCTAACAGTAATTTCACGTTTCAGATGCTGAAGTTGTTTTCCTGTCAACAGCAGTTAACTTCCCATGACTAACATTGATTAACAGATTGGGAAAAAAATAAAACAAACACTTCAGTTTTTCAAAAGTCAAAGATAAAGGCAATTAAAGATGCCAAAATCTTTCACACTTTTCATTAGGGAGTACATAACAAAATTATGTCATCTTAATCTTTTATTTACAAACACATATAAAAATATTCTATTCTAGTCTTTACAGGAAATATGAATGAATCACAGAATCATAGAATCATAAAGTTTGGAAAAGATCTCTAAGTCCAGCTGTGAACCTAACATTATCATGAACACCATCTTGTCCGGAAGTGCCACATCTACAAGAAGATTCACTGACAAGGTTTTTCTGGTCCTTAATAATTACAACAGATTTTTGCATACTGCATGCTTTGATGAGTCAATAAACATGCTCATTTAATTTTATTTCACTTCCATTACACTTAGGGATAAGATGTATTCCCTAGTAGCATATTTTTATTGACTTCAACTTCATTATATTGGAGAAGTAGTTGAAGCAAAATCTGTCATTTCACTTGTGCATATGAAGTAATCAAAGTAATAAACAATAGTATGAGGTAACAGAGAATAGCAGGTTGTTTCTGTTCTTCCAGATCTTTCCCAGACTTGTGCTAGAAATACTGCATACACATTGAATCCTTTTCTCATCTTCTGGTTGACAGAAAGCCAATTGCAGTGGTGTGCTGCTGCTCACACTCTTCACTTGCTGCTGACAGAAACTTGCAATGAGTTCAGTGAGACAGTTTAGAGTTCCCACATCTGGAAACCTAGAGCTGGTTGAGTCAGATGGTGTCAAAATTTTCAAGAAGCTGAACACATGGTCAATGTAGGATTGCACTGCCCTCCTTTTATCAGTGATGTTACATATGGTTGCGATTAGGTCATAAGCGCCTTTCTTCTCTCTGAATCCACCCTTTAACTTCATGTGATCCTTCATCATATGGACAAGGACTTTGTTCTTAGGCAGAATCTGGAAGATGTTATGATTGTAATAACACTTTGTTATGCTGTCTTTTCTTTGCTGAGGGCAAAAAGATTACCTTTGTCCCCTTATTTTTCTGGCTATCCTGACATCAGTGCAAATTTCTCACATGAGATCAGCTCTGATCACCAATTGCTTTTATTGGTACTCGTAACACATTAGCTACTGCTGTTCCTTTTTTTAAGGATAAGCACATACTTGGTTCCTCTTACTCAGCTAATAGCTTTAGCTCTGTTCTCTTTTTATCATCATCCAATGTGGTGAATAGATCTCATGAAGCATGTGTACCAATTCATTTAGCAAGATGTTTAATATTAGTATCTTTAAACTCTGAAACCATCCTAAGGCCTGCAGCCTGCCCCAGCTTTGCAAGTTAGCTGGTTCACCACATTCACACAATAAGAAACCATAACCCAAGTTGTCTTAGCAGATAAGACATTATCCACAAGACAAAAAAATGAATTAAAAGTTCTATGAGAATGGATTGGTAAATGTAATTATCACAAAAGTGCATTCTTTACATCATTAAACTGCTGTACTGGATTCTGAACTCATCCTACTTATTAGTAGTTAATAACCCTGTCACTCCAGTAGGCAGGAGAAAAAGGTGGTGAAATTTGGGTAGCAGAATCCTTCTGACTACTGATCCAGTATTTCAGGTAATTGGCTTTCAGATAACTGCATGATGTGTCTGGTGGCATATCACTCTGAACGACCAACCAATTATTCATATTTTGTCTAAGCTATGTCCACTAGCAAACTAACTTGGTTTCTGCTATTAGCAAAGCTGTTCTTTAAAGAACTATCTTAGCCAATAGCCCTGAGCATATTTCTATGTAGTAAATAAAGGACAACCTGATGCTCCAGTCTCACCACTACAATTTCTGCTTGCCAGCTATGATAGGTTCAGATTTAATAACTAAATAACAATAAGGCATTTGCCCCATAGAACAAGCCAATCTGACATCTATGGCCAAAGATAGTCATTCTGGGTAGAGGTAAATGTTGGTGAAACCTGGGACTAGCAGAACTGCAGGGCTATTGATAGGAGCATAGACATAACCATGCTCACAGATCACCAAAGCACACATTATGTGTGCTTTATCACTTCCTACCGTACCATTACTACCACCTGACATTGTCTAGTTGCAGATAACTCCTTTGTGGGAGTACCTTTAATTTCTAGACTGTACTGGTTGCCATAACTAAGGAATTGTGATACAGGAGCTACACCACTCCTGACAGGAGCCTTAGTTTGTGAACTGTCAACATTTACATGGAGTGGTGCCTTTAGTAATGCAGAAAATGAACAAATGTTCAATAAATATTATTTTATTCTGTACTTGGAAGAAAGGAAAGGATTGTATTTATATTCTTTATATATAATGAACTACTTTCTAATCCATTAGTAAATGAAGGCTAGCAGGAATAAATAATTTCAATAATAAAACCCAAATAACAGGAGCACAAGAGGATTTGGGGTTTTCTGAAAGACATCCTATAGTACTCATAGACCAATAATATTAATTTGTAATGAATCTTGGAATACCAGAAAAAATCCACAGGTCTGCAAGAACCTTGTGTTGAAGAAGGAAAAAGACCCAACCAAATAACAAATGAAAACAAATGGGGAAAAAGAAAACAACAAACAAACAAAACCAAAAAACAGCGAACAACAAAACAATATACAAGCATAAGTTAACGACTGGCTGTGAACTGAATTCAAAAATAATTTAAATGGGAACTTTGGCAGAAAAGTTTAACAGTGATGTTAATTAATTGTAAAGTGATGTAGTAGAACTAGAATGGCTTTGATAGAAGGAATAAACCAGAATCCCCAGCAGAGTTGATAATTGGTGGTGTTCTTGCTTTCCTTCTACCTCATAGCTGGCTACCTGCACTTCAAATTCCAGGTATCCTACTAGTTTGTACTAACAAGTATTGAATGATCCACCCAACACATAGACTCAGTCAGGTCTTTCTTGTAGATACATTTTTGTTAAGCACGATAGTTTGGATTCATTATAGATGTAAGTGAAAAAATTTAAACAGATGTTTTATATATAAGAAGTCATATTACACAATTTATAGACTTTTGGGCTTTAAACTCAATGTTATAAGGGTATGACTGTTTTCTTATGACCCATGTGGAAGGAATTTAAACTATTCCTAGAGACTGAAAGTATCTCCTATGGATACTCCAACTCAACTACATTCCACTGAAGCATGCAAGGCTGTTGAAGTATTGTATTTTCTTGCTAGAAGGGATTTCTGCTCTCAGATTATATGCATACTACAGCCAAAAAATGGATCTGCATAATAACTTTCTTCCTGATGTAGGGAAGAAACTACATTATACTCATATAACTACATTATACTCTGAGAGAAAATGCCTTAACAATGTGGAAATGCTTGTGGTAGAAGAAACAAGTGGAAGGTTAAGATGACCAGCCGACTGGGAGCTACATGTGATGAATCTGAGAGGAGGCAGGAGTTTCTGAGATCCCTCAACTGTTCCTTTAGTGATTGCTTTACTTGAAAACAGAATAAGCAAAGTGGGAGATCTGTAGAAAATTCTGCAAGGTTGTAGTAACAAGGGTTACTCACACCTCCTGCCTGACTTGTCGTGTGAATTTTTGCATAGTGACTTGTAACAGAGTGAACTGTCACATGAGAAGTAAAGCCCTACAGCTGACTCCAAAGCTAACCACCAGTCCTTCCAGAAACTGTTTGGAATGGGAGAGGAAAGGGTGGGGAATGAAGCATCAGTATTTCAAGATCCAACTTTCTCTAAGAGGGAGGTGATTATCAAAATAAATAAATAAATAAATAATATTGCATCTTATGAAGGTCCAAGTTTGTTTGGCTTTTTTTTTTCTGTATTCTTCTAATATTAGCCAATATATTAGATTAATCCAGGCAATATAACTAGCCTGGGAAATACAGAAATATTCTAGTTCTGTCAAAAAATAGGAAAAAAATATTAAACTGAGACATCTTTTTATCTGTGTCAAAATACAATTTAGCATTGTTACAGATCAGCAAAGGACTAGTAAATTATTTACTTTTTTAATTTGTGGCAGTTTGTGATAAACATATTTACAATGTGTTGTCCACATTTTCTTATGTTTCTAAGTTTCATCATTTCTAAGTTTCAGAACACAGTGATTTTTTATTAAAATGTTCCTTCTATACTATATCTTATTGAAAAGTTGGTTTCCAGTCATTTGGAGCATACTGTATTACATATGACATGAACAATTCATGTCATGGTTTTCAATACTCTTCCAAAGCTTCTGAGAATATATTGCTCTGGATTCACTTTTGTAGCTGCTCAGAAGGCATCTCAGGAAAAACTATGAAAAAATATTTTATGATCTGAAGTGAATAATGATTCTTTCCTCAACATAAATACCTCCATAAGTAAGAAGAAATGAAAAAGTATGAACTAATTTGTACTATTCCCACAAAATATTTCTTTAATATTCTACACTGTAATTGATTAGAACCATTTTTAAAAACCTTTCTCAATATTCTGAATTTAACAAGTATGATTTACAGTTACTCCTGTCTGTAGAGCCAATCTTATATGAAGCTGAAGTACTTCACTTAATAAAAAACAACACCTATTGCTCATGTCAAGTGGAGGAAAGCGTAAAGATATTTAATGGTTTTAATGCATTTCTTCAAAGTAGTAGTACATCAAACACTAAAAATTGTAAATATGTTTGGAAACAGATTGCAACGATTTGTTAAAAACACATTACATTTTTCTCTTTAGAACAAATACTAACATTAGAAGTTCTATTCATCTTTTACAAAATGTCCAGAATTATTTCCTGAACGCATCAGCTTTGTACATTTTAAGCATTTAGCAAACACAATTATTTTTCCATGTTAATTTAAGAAACTTTATGAGTATGTTGTGTTCAATTAAAAATAAATTTGTACACTTCATTAAATTAACCTTTTTTTTCATTAAAACATTGCTTCCACAGTTTTACAGGGTGTTTAAACTTTCATGGCTATCATGGAAGTGTTCCTTAGATATTTGTCACAATTTTTTCAGTCTCTGACTACTTCACTGTTGCCTGTGCTGTTCTGAAAAATATTGAGTTGTCATACAATTTAAAGTTTCAGTATTCTGGAAGATTGCTTTCTAACTTTCTGTTCTTACACCTGTTATTGTATACTTTTTAAATGTTTTGTACAATAAACTTATTGCTTAATGTTTTCTACTTGAACTTTTCTCTCTGGCTTTCATTACTCTATGTGAATTCCCCACTTTTTACAAGTTCATAAATCACATATGATGCCATTAGCCATTTTTTCATATTGTGATAGCAAACTTTTCTTCAAAACCTTACCAATGTTCATTATATTTTGGGCTTTCTAAAAAATATCAAATTATATGAAATCTTCTTCTGACATATTTATGAAAAATTGTGGGTTATTTTGCATAGCATGCAAACTGAGGAACTCCCTAATTTTGTGATTTTCTCAAATTTATTGTGTAATGTATGCAAACTGAGGAACTCCCTAATTTTGTGATTTTCTCAAATTTATTGCATAATGTTGTTTGTACAGCTCTTGGTAATCATCCCCTCAATTGCTGCCTCATGTTGTCTGGCATATTTTTAGAAACAGTCACAATTATCCACTAGTTTGTTTGTTGGGTTTTTTTTTTATTTTTTTGGGTTTAATTTAAACTTACTGTTTGTTGATATTTATTTCCATTTGCCATATTTACTTCTTAAAAAAATAATTGTTTGAAAAATATTTTTTAAAGATATTAAAATTTTAAAAATTATTTTAAGATGATATTCACATATAGACAAAATATCCTGGTATGTAATAAGATATATCCTTATTAACATGTGTTTTGGATAGCTATGTTATTAATTAATAAAAGAAGCATAAATATCAGATATAAATATCATCAGACTTCCTGGAAAGTAAAAATAGGGTTCAGTTATTTAAATTGAAATATCTGTACCACTTGCTTGGAATAGTGATGGAATATGTCAAAGCTCAAGCAAGCATTAATAGCACCTTCAGTATTCTTGCACACAGATGTAAACTCTTTTTTTTTAAGTCTTTATGGAAGCCAGAAAACTTGGTCCTGGCATCATTCTTCCTCAGACACTGGAGGGTGAAGGGAAGATCATTACACATACTCCTATTCTGCTGATTTAAGTGGAATGAAATGATGTAGTCTTTAAAACAGTAGAAGCACCATGTTTAGAGTCAGGGCCCTGCAGCAGTATATGATCCTTCTTTCCCTAAGTTGTAGTTATTGCCAGTCCCAGTATGAGATCCACAGTCTAGACTCCACCTTCTAGCCTCATTACAAATGACCTTCTTTGTAGTCTTGGACCCTCTGTGTTTTTGACAGAGATGCCACACAGCCAACTTGACAGTGCAAGAAAGAAAGAAGAAGAAAACACCACATTTGCAGAGGGTTTATTTAAAAGTTCTCCCTACATGTTAGACAGATAAAGCAGCCATTTCTTGTTCTGTGCCCAGAACATATACAACATGCCAAACAGCTTCCCACAAAGACTTCTAGTTTAAAATATCAGGAAAATATTTTAAATGTAGATTTGAGACTACCAATTTATTTTCTTTCAGGTTATAAAAAATTGTTTCTGTGAAATTATTCTCTTTAGCCACTGCTCATTCATCAGTGTCTCTGTTGTGTAAATACAGGTGAAGATCTTTCTTCTTTTGAGTTAAATTGCATAAACAGGGTAGTGAGAGAACTCTGTCTTTTCCAAAGACTGGCAACAAAATTGTGCCTCCAGGGGTTTTAGTCTTGTACCTTTCAAACATAGAAAAATCAGATAATTCACCTACCTCTAAAAAATTCCCTGATCTTAGAGACTCAGTGATCACCTTCATATAAGCAAAATTTACCCTTAAGAAACTGGTGGCATCTACTAAATCAGAAATAAGGCTCTGAGTTTTAAAAAATTAATTTAGACTGTCATTTTTATAATTGCTAGTGGCTTCAAGGTCTTTCTTTTGTTCACCAACCAAAGGCACCTTGACTGAGTTGCCTACACTGAAAAGCAGCTAGTATTCAAGTTGACACTAATGAGATATGTAGACCTTCCAGATTTTCAAATTCAATCTTGCACTGGATCTTTTCAAAATTTAAAAATGTGACAACATTTTTGAAAAATGTTGTTTCAGTTTCCAATCACACAGCTGTGAAAATGAGCTCTCCAAAATATAAATTGACAGTATTTTGAGGATTTTACAGCCACATAGGTATACTACATCTTTAAGAAATAACTTCTTTTAGGTTGAAATCTCTACATCTAATTATGAAGTCTTACAGAGAACACTGTTAAACAAGAAACCAAGCAGCTAATGGGACCTTTCGGGTCTCCTGGAAATGTGAGGAGACCACACAACAGAGACTGGAAGCAAGTACAGTATTCACAACACAAATTAGTGAAACGTTACATTACTTGGGTAAATTTAAAGATTCTCTGTTTATGTTGATTCTGCTAAAGGCTTAGAAACTTTGGAAAGGGAGTGCTATAACCCAACTTAATGTAATGCATAGTTTCTATCTAAAGTCTCATTTCTAACTATACTCAATTTTAAAAAATGGGCTGTGTGATAACTTCTTTTCTCCAAAATATTAACTTCTCACTAGTTTACTTGTACCTTAGAACTGCAGGAGTTATCTTCTGAAAAACACCTTTCTCACCATTCTGACCTCTCAAAAAAATAGAGAATTTACTTCTCTATAAGATGTTTTCAATATTTTCTTATTTCTTATGTCCCAAAGAATGAAGGTGCAGAACTGTGCTCTGGTATTATCTAAGAACTGTACCAAACACATTTCATAAGCAAATCCAGTTTCCATCAGCTGAGTATCTGCTCTGAGGTACTATGTTTCCATTGATATCTGACCTTGCAGTATGCCATAAACCAGTCATATGTATGAGTACTTGCAGCCATTGGTATACTCCTTCTACTGCTTCTAGTCTACAAGCTGTTTGTTAAATCCAGAGAAATATGCATTTAAGAAGTGGCTTTCCGACTTCCTGTTTCCTATCTGCATGAAGATACATGGCAGAAAAGAGCAACCATTTCCAATGCTGTTTTGCAGTGGGAAATTTATTTTATCACTAAGCCAAGAGGTTTTGTAAGGAAAATAAGTCTTACATTATTATGTGCTTCAGGCTGTAAAAAGTGTTTGAGAACTATTCTGTTAACATGGCACACTGCACAAATTCAGGCTTTCAAAACAGAATACAGAAGTAAACAACCGATGTAAGAGGTTGTAAATATAACATCTACTTCCATACTTATGAGCAGTTTTTATCACTACATATAAGTATGTAACTGTGAAATTGCCTTTAATGCTAATTTGAGGCTATTGAATGTCTTGCTGTATAGTTCCAAAGTTAAATCTGAGTACTGTGCTAATGATGCACCCCAAGATCCATACCTTCTGATTGTATTGAACTTTTTTCTTCAATTAAATGATTTCCCTTAAGAAAGCCTTAAGCCACTAAATCGAGGATGCATATAGGATGAGGGAATCTCAAATATTTAAAGTCAGAAAGAGAACCTCATTACAGCCAGAGCTTGGGCTGAGTCTCTTATGTCTTAGAAAAGAGATTTGGAAATTTTCCTTTTTTTTTTTTAAAATAGCACTCAGGCTAGCAAGAGAAAGTTGAGAAATCTAAACACCTTAATCATTAAATGTTATACTTATCAGAAGAAGATGAGCCTGAAGTAATGGGAGCACTTAATGTAGAAAATGTTGTTATATTTCATTTTCTGAGATCTCCTGATGATGTCCAGTTGATGGGGGTGGGGAGGAGACCCTGTATAGCAATAGTGCACAAGGAAAGTGATGTGCTTGCCAAGCTGATCAATACCATGATTATCTTGGCCAAGCAAAAGACTGATCAATCTTATTATTGATCAGCTTAGCAAACATATTAGTGTGCCTGTATAGTATGGTTACACTGTGTCTATTAGTGTTTCATCAGGATATACGCGCATCGAGCTATTCAAATTAATTTTGCAACAAATGTATACTGTTGGTCCAGAACCAAAGCAGAGATAAAGTGATCACGGACTCTAGCACAGAAGGCAGAAAACTGACTTTAGACTTATACCCTTGAAAACTAGATCATTTAAATACAGAATGAAAAATGTCTTCCCTTAACACGTTTTTTTACTGTCCATGACAGATATCTGTATTTCTTAAAGCAATTCAATTACTATTTTGACCTTTTCTGAAAATATTAAGTCTTAGTTCATTAAAGAAATAGAAAATAGTCCTGTAATGTCCCCTGCACATTGAAACATGCCAGACTTTTTTTTTCTCCCAAATGACTGACTGTCCAGTCAGTCTTTCTGTATAAAAGTATATTAATGCTAGGCTAAATTCTAACATGGCCCTTTCCTCTTTTTTTCTTTTTCTGTAGCAGTGCACAAGGTATCATAATCACCCTTGCAGAGGACAGAAAAGGTGAAAGGCACAAATGCCTTCTTAGGTATGTCTTTAATTGCATCCAAAATATTGAGACATTGCATATGAAAATCAAGTTTATTGTCTTCAAAGGAGTCACTTCATGTTTTCTCCATCTGAGTCTTGCCTTTAAACTTCTGCATCAGAGCAAATACACTATATCTCTTAAGGTTTCTATTATGGATTTATGCTGACTCTCTCTACATGTTTGAAATACTTTTTCTAATAATGATCTGTATAGGTGTGTATCACAGAACTTCAATATCATATGTGGGGGGTGTGGAAACATATTTTAAAGTATTTATTTTCAATTATGCTTTCACTCATATATGTTATTTACATTTACATGTGAACTGAACAGCCCATCCACATTTCCATTATTTCTTTTCAGCTGGTAGTTTATTTCAACTTCTTTAAAGTCAGAGTGTGGCAGACTTTCCATCCATCATTGTCTAAGAGCTCTTAATTTGGCTATGGAGAGTGTGAAAGCAGGTTAGAATGCTGTGCTAAGTCACAAATATAGGATCAGACAAGCCTTTGCTAAATCTCTCAGTAATTATTAGACCTCTTTGAAGCTTGCTGGCTTCAGATTGAATGAGTTCAGGTGAAAATTACTTGTGCTCAGTTTGTACATTTTCAGGACTTCTAGCTTTCAAATCTCATTCTGAATTAACATGAAACTAAAAATTCAGATGAGATGCTTTGAATGCCTGAAAGAGTTTCCATATTGTTGCAAAATACTCTCTTCTATCTCTCAGCCTCAGAACAGATAAAAGTCATTGACAGAAGCAGCAGAAGAAATTAAGAAAATTATTTGATTCTTAAAACCTGAAAGGGTAGAAAAAGGGAAGCCACTTGGACACAAAGATCTACCTTACCTAAAGTTGATCAAAGGAAGGACTGTATGCATCCTGTACCCAAATGGTGCTGAAGGTTCAACTGCATAGCAGTGTGCTTCTGAAGACTTTAGTGAAGAGTATTGTAAAAGGCTGCCCACTTATCCTGAAGTAGTTGTTTCCTCTTGCAAACTTACAAGCACCCACTGAGAGACTTACTGTGTTTCTTTATGCCAGGAAGTAAACGATAAAGATTTTTTATCATGAAAAACACAGAAATCCAATTCAGGTTTGAATGCTTGAAGCCTGTTGTAATTGAAGATTGTCCTATCTCTCCTCCAAAAGCTGACCCTTTGTTTATGCTACTTGCTACAAATCCCTATGGCTCTGCAAAGCCAAAGCCAGTTTCCAAAGTGGGTGAGAGTAATGCTAACTTAGCGACTATATATCTGATTTATTTATTTTTTTCTGATGTGGCCTCTACCCTGTTAATTTTATTTTACCTTGAAGAGAAATTTAACATTTTTGTCATATTCATAAACCATTTAAAATATGATGGTACTACATCAAAACCACTGCCAGATATACACTAACTTCTTAATTCAGAGCACTCAAACGGTGACAGACAGTTTTACTCATCATATGACAGAATGAAGTCTAGCTCTTGAAAGTTTTCATCAGGCATGTTTGCATGGATGGATAAAAACAGAGTCAGCCTCAGTGTGCCCATTTTCAGCCTGGTAGACAAGAGTCAACTCTGGTCCAGAATAGAGGCAGCAGCAGAGAGCAGTCTAAGCCATATGCCTCATCTTTCATAAGAATATATTAGCTCAGACACTGTGACTCATGAAAGCATTTCTAGGTCATACAAAATTCAGTGGACAGGTTCAGGTGATTATCCTCCATTAAAACATTAAAAGGTTTGGCCCCAAGTTAACCATTCCATTCTCTATAATTTTATAGCTGCTTTCCTTTCCTCAAGGCTTTTATTTTTTATCTTGTTGAGGTTCATTTTGCCACTGACCTGGCAAAAGACAGTAGAACAGCAAGAACTGTCACTGAATTATATTGCTAAGCATCTTCACAGAGTAGAAAAATGAGTGTCAAATGCTCACACCAACACAAACAGCTATACTAAATTTCATGCAAAGTCTTATTTTGTACTCATTCACCTTTTTTCTTTCTTTCTTTAAAGCACTAAAAATGCTGTTGAAGAAAGCTGGCTTTAGGGGAACACCACAATATGAGTCAAGCCTCAGTGGCAGCAGTTATTGTCTGGTCTCCAGATGATTTTCTGACATTTTATAAAAGTTTTTCCAGGTGACTACAAATTGTAAATAGATGCATTTAAAAACATAATTAAGGATATTATAATCCTCTTTCTTAGCTCCTTCATTCTTTTTCTGCTTACTCTACACCTAATGTTTAAAACCATGTAGTGGACTTAATAATATACAAAGAAATTTTAAACTTACTAATCAGGATTACTGAAATTCAAAAATATTTTTGCTTCTACCTTTTCCCAAAATTCTTGCGTAATTTTCTTTTTTCTTTTTTATTGAAGAATGTTGGTATCCATGATCTAGAACTCTTTCTTTTTGATGTTCTGTCTGATACTGTAGTTTGCAGCACTTTCATTTCCTGAAGCAGAAACTGCTTTATTGATCTTTCTCTCTTCTTACTATCCAGTGTGTAATGAACTAAAAGTTCTACTCATCCTCATAGCTTTGATAAAACTCCATATGATCATGAACAAAAGCAACCATTTTCAATCATATTAACAGTTATTTCTCATAGTTGTTACTCTGATCTCCTGCCACAGAAAGCATTTCTATTTTTATGCTCTACACATGCCTTTCTCTTCCTTTTAAATAGAGCACTGGGCTTTATAATGGCCTCTCATTCCTCAGCTTCATAGACACCATTCCACATCATACACTTGATTCTGACTTAAGTGACTATGACTTCACCCCATCTAAAGTGGTCCTAGCACTGTTTGTATTTCTCCTCCAGTACCATGCCTATTATGGCCTGGATAATAACTTTGGTTTAAGTAGAGATATGACATACCAGCATAAGGAATTCTCATTAGGTATAGATAAACTGTGACATGTTCTGAACCAATCAAATACAATGAACCTTGAAAACCAAAACTGGATTTTCCCCTTCTTTTCTGTGACATTTGTATTTTGTCTATATAATTTTTGTTAACATAATTTCTTTTTACAAGTTAGTGTATATTTGAGTATATTTGATAGTCAGAAACAACATTCTGAAGTTCGTCCATGAAAGGGCGAGGATTTAACCCACATAAAAATGTGAATACAAATCACATTACACTGGTTAACTATTAAGTTTGCTTAAGTAATCCCAGTACACTGAGGATCAAAAAGACTGGCACAATATTGATGAGAAATTATAATAAGCTTGCACTTGGTATGGTGTGTACAAGGCAAAAGCAAATTGTTAGTAAGTAAAAATATCCCAAAATTCAGTATTCACAATGTGACAACTTCCTATCAATTCTATCTTTATTCCAGTCAAAAACTATCATATAGAGTATACAAACTCATTTCTTCTCTCTAAAGATTATTTCTCTGCCTTTTTTGATCAATCCTTAATTAAAAAAAAAAAAAAAAGTTTTTTTATATTATTATGCTCCATTTTAGTCTGATTCAAGTGAATTGATTTTCTTTTAAAATAATCTTTTCGCTATACTGCATTGAAGCATATGGCTTCTAAGTATACACCCAGCCAAACCATTCAACTTCCCCTTGGAAAATTTTTTGCTTCCATGTTAAATACCAAAGGAAAATAAATGAAAAAGACAAAAGTAAAATTTATTGTAATTTCCTCACACTCTTCTCCCAGTCTCTGCTACCTCGAAAAGTTGCCAGGTACTATGTATTCAAATAGTAAGCAACAGTTCCTGAGTAAACACGGTGTCCATTTTTCTTCTGATAAAAGCCCAGATACTAAACCACCAAACTGAGGTTCTTCAGAATGTCACTGACAGTGTAAAGAATAGAACCACAAATCTCTAAATATCTATTTTGTACCTTACACATAAAATTTTTCAGGGAAAAAAAAAAAAGTCTATTTTTGTCTATATATTATAACTGATTAGTGTATGTTTTGGCAAACCTTACTCTGACAGGCAAAATAATTTTTTGTCATGCCTCAGTCTTAATGTGATTTTCTGAGTAAAACAATTTGACTGATACTTCTGTTTTGATAAAATCTTCTGAGAACTCCTATGGAACTCATTCATGTGACACGATTATTCAAGCTTTCTCCTCCATTTCTATCAATTTGAGATTAGGAGGTCCTCATTAGAAAAATGTTGCTCAGAACAAATTCTACAGCAAGATGCCCATTTAGAGAGAATCACAAGCAGTAGGTAAGTACAGCATTTAGGAGCTTTGCATGATTTCTTTCAGAGTTTTGGATGATAAAATAATTGGTAAGAAGAGACATTTTCCATAATGCTTAAAAAAAATTCATAAGAATCCTTTTTTCACATAAATGAATTCTGAAATAACACACAGATTTTAACAGATGACCATTCAAATGTCTGAAAATGCAGTTTGTTACATGATTCACAGTTCTATTTTTTCCTGTTACTATCTTGTACTTTATCTCCACTTAACAGATTTTTTTTTTGACTGCCTTAACTCAGATAATCCAACTGAATATGCCATATTTTGAATCCTAAAGACAAAATCCAAGAGTTTCTGTTTTCACAAGAAAAAAGTGTAGTCTCACCTCTTCTCAGACTGGCCATATAGGCAGAATTAAGCCTATATACCTCAACTTCGCACCATTCTTTCGTCATGCATGTAACTGGGTGAGTAATGAACTTCTCTGTGTCTACAGACAGTCATCTTGGAATGATACAATCTTGGCTTATAACTGAGACCTTCCTCATGAAGAAAAATGATGCCAACTAGCCACTTAAACTGAAGCTGTCTCTATACAGTGTATAAAGATCCATTTATCTGAGCATGAATGGTAGCTCTTAGGTATATACCTGTCAGATGGGGCTTACTTTCTTTAAACACAGCCTGCATTATCAGCAACTTGTATCCTGACTAAGTTTCCCTTACTGGTGTTCTTCTCTCTTCCTATCAAGGAATATCAGTGTTGCCCACAAGTTACTGACATCAGCTACTAAATGCTTTTAAAATGTTGCCAGCCAGAGACACATCAAGAAACAAAACAGTGTAAAAGTGGTTAATCCATCATATAATTTGCCAAATACTTATATATTTGCACATTTGTGAATGTGCACATCCATATATATCTAAGCATTCACACAAATAAATGCATGTATATATTTAGATGCACATACACAATCATATCCAGGCAGAAGCTAACAGAAATTACAAGTCAAGGATATGTCAAAGTTACTGCTTTCTCTACTGGAAGGCAAAGAAACGTTTGCATTCATCACAAAGGGTCATGACATAAAGTCATCATCTATCTTTCAATAATAGTATGTGTTGAGATTGACAGGGCAGCTAAACACAATAGTGAGGATCTATGTTCAAATTCATGCACGTGCTAGCTCAAATCACCAGTTATCTGAGGACTGTTAATCACAGGAAGAATTTATGGGTAAGTAGAGAGGGACTGCTCATGTCTCCATGGGTGAAATCATGACAAAGCTGTCACGAGAGACCTAGTATAAGAAAAAGTGCAGAGTTGTTTCAGGCAAATATTTCATATCACTGCTTTAAACTGTTAATGAAAGTCACTGCACATAACAGAGAATGAAGTGCTTAAGCAGTGGCACTAGGAACTTCAGGGATTTACTTAAAATTCAGTGTGCATATTCCAAACAATCCAGTACATTTCTTTAAAATTTCAGTGCACATCTGTGAGTGAATGCGTGTTTTTTAAAGCTCTGCTTCACATTGTCCTAAGGTTCTCCACAAATGGTATTAATGTTAATGAGATCTCTGTAGTCCTACAAAAGAGGTCATTGAGAATTACGCTTCATGAAGCCATATCATTTGGTTTCAGGTTGTGCAGTGGTAAACCCTAAGAGATTGCCATTGTAGAAATAGAATTGACTGAAACACAAAAGATCTGGAATTTGTTTGAAATCAAATTTCAAACAGGTTAGATGATTATCCAACACTCTCACAAGTTAATTTTCCGGGACAGCTTTTTTATCCTTCTTCCATTTTAGGTGATTCAGTTTTCCAGATGTCTGTGAAACTGATGTAGTCCAGGGCTTCTGTCATTTCTCCATATTATGGAGCTCATTCCACCTTATGCTAGCAATGAAAGACAGCTCTTCTTTTCTGAAAACAGGAATTAAAGAAAAATGAGGAGACATTCCAGATATTTCTAAAATCAGTTCCTGAATGTAAGCAAAACAATGTAAGCCATTTCCTTGGTGTGGACAAAGTTAGCTATGTACAAAAGCATTGAAACATTGTATTAATATAGCTGGGGGGGGGCAGAGAAGCAAAAATGAAAAAAAAATCTTTATTGTCTTTTTAAATAGTTGAATTGAAACTTGTACTGCCTAAAAGCAGACTAAAATAGGTGTCAGTAAGGATATCCACTGGGAATTATCACGGTCTCAGGCATCATGGAGAAGACAATGGGAAACAGGAAAATGAGTGAAAGCTTCCTTTAAAGCATACCAGTTAGAATGGTGAAATGAAGCTGTAAGAAGAAAATATTTTCCAAATTCAAGTTCTAAACTAAAACTAGGGGTGTGGGAGAAAATATAAGTATGGTTTGTCTAGTGGCAACAGCAAATAATGTCCTATGTCCTCCTTATGCTGCCAGGAACACCTGCTGGCACAACTTTTCTCCATTTTAGAAATATCTTCTGGTTATTTTAGCAGATGTAAATAGTGGGTTCACCTAAACACTAATTTCCTGAGTTGCCATATTTTCTTTTCTCTGCATTTAAAAATGACCTTTCAGATCCTGGCCTCACTTTTAGAGAGAAATTAATCTTTTTTCTTACCTGTCTTTTCTTTCAATCTGAATTCTTTTTTTTCCTCTCTCCATCTTTTGTACACAAGCTCTACACCACCTTCAGCAGCTGCAATTAGCTGTGCAATACATTCTGAGAAATATTATGATGACATGTAGTGCAGTTCTTAAAATTGTTTTTCTTTTGAGCATAGGCAAGCCATTTTGTTTTCCTGCCTGTTATGTTCCTGAAGTCCTTCTCTCTCCGGTAGCCTGCCCAGCAATTGGTATGTTTTAGCAGCATGGAAAAAAATAAAAGCAATGATAATGCCTGAACAGCTGAAAACCTCACATGAATAAAACACTTAAGATGAAGACTGTATAATTAAATGAAGTCTTGCACTCAAGCCTCCCTTTGCAGTGAGGTGGTTATTAAGAGGAGGAGAACCCACGATCATTACCCAGCAAAGAGTACGATGACTGGCTGCTCGGTGTCAGGCCTCCAGTGGCCAGCTTTGTCACCGGCGCGGAAAGGAGAGTTCACTTTCTGTCAAAACTGGCTTTGCCAAATGTTATCATTTTAAATGCCGTGAAAGAGAGGGAGCTGGGCCTAGGGGTATACACAGCCCCATATGCTGGTGACAGTGATACAAGTGTAATTCTAGACTATTAGAGTGACACATAAGATCATTTCTGCCCCAGAACATGAGACAGCTGAGGGGATTATTCAGGACAGGCTGTCACGCAATAAAATTTTCAGAAATCTGTTAACCCCAGCTCAGACCCAGTGAATATTTTATTGCTTAACACTGAGAGAAAGTATATTTATTAACTATAGAAAGATATAGCCAAGAGGCTGGGCAGATGAAAGGTTACAGGGAAACGAACCCACTTGATATCCTACTGTAAAAAGTAGTAGCGTGATTGTGGAGCTAAGGAGAAAGAAAAATACCCTTACTGATCTGTATTTGCATCGAAGATAGAAATCACATATAAAAGATATAACAGTGAAATAAAAAAAAAAAGAATTCTATATGCTCCCACAGCATGCAGTGGCTGCTAAAGCACATGAAGAATATCTTATGCAAACTGATGTTCAAAATGTCTCGAAGCCGATTAAGCAGAGAAACACCTAGGTGAGATAACATTCCAAATGAAATGTGCATAAATTGAGGGCTTAAAGAATATTGCTTTCTGTGAGCTTAACTATATTCTTCCAGAAGAAAACACTGACTTTTTTTCAGAAATTTAGTAATATTTTGTTATATAACAGCATTTTGCATCTCACAATGAGTGCATATTAGCCAAACCCTGATTAAAATTCATGGAGAGCAACACAAAGAATATAAGGAGCCTGACTATTAGGTTATTATTCAGCCACTATATAATGTTTTTATTACCCTGCCACTAGCTATGCAAAGGTATAAACATATATGTGCACAATTAAATCTACTACTGAAAGCCCTTTGCTTTGATTGATATGTAAGTACTTTTCACTGAAACTGAAGTTGTGTTCATAACCTGAGGTTTCTGTTCAATATTTAAATGTTCCTTGATAGAACATAAGTAGCAAAAGCAAACATTAAGAAACTTTTTTGTCATTAAGAGAGTAAAATATATAGTGAATCATTATTATGATGAAGTATTAGTATGTCAATGTGTTCCTCCTGAATGAAAAAGTAAGACTAGGCTTCGATGTAAGATTTCGGAAATCATTTAAGAGAAGACATTGCTACATATATTATTAATATTCATATTAAAAACATTCCAAAGTTTAGTATACACAGTTTAATGTAAGTGTCTATGATTACAGGAGACAGAATTCACCCAACAATGTCACAAAGGTCAGTAGAAAAAAAAAAAAATAACATGATGTGCTTTTTGAAAACTCCCAACATATGAATAGTGTGTCCAGGGTGTAAGAGGAACCCATGGGGGTGCAC
Organism: Chloroceryle aenea; assembly: GCA_013399075.1. Classification (NCBI taxonomy): domain Eukaryota; kingdom Metazoa; phylum Chordata; class Aves; order Coraciiformes; family Cerylidae; genus Chloroceryle; species Chloroceryle aenea. The sequence continues at coordinate 283,952 of VWZY01012238.1, read as the reverse complement.
TTGGAGAACAAAAGCAACCCTTCTGCTAATTGACTGAAAAATTAGCCAGGTCCCTCTGTGGGAAGCACACAAGACAGCAGCAGATGGAGACAGCCCGGACACCATGGCAGAAAAAGCTCTGCAAAACCTGCTGTGAATCTGCCTGCAATTATGGGTCACAACACTTTTCTTGTTTAACAGAACATAAGCAAGACAGAGGACGTGAAAGCTGGAAAGGTCATAAACTGACTGTAAAACTTTTATTTTAGATGAGAAACAACTGAAGTTCTTTAAAGTGGTCTGATATGTGTTATTTAATGAGGTAAGTTAAATAGCTTCTTGTCAGTAGTTCTGTAAAAGGCTGTTTTGTGAGTAATCTGGAATAATTTGTTTATTTTCTGACTTGCTCTCTTTCTCCTTGCTTTGGTTTCTGTAGTAAAAATTTTTCCATCCCCTGGATTATGGTCAGTATGCTGGTGATTCTGGCTTAATAGATGGATAGATCATTGAAGGATAGGTCACCAATCCAACATTAAAAAGAGCCTTTTGTCAGTTTGAGGGAAACAGATATGTAAATATTTACTTTTGATACCTGAGCCCTTTATCTCATCATTTCAATTTTTTCTTTATCATGGTTTCCTTTAATTATAAAATTCTCTCATTATAATTTCTGTGATTCAACTCTAGATATCAAAAAAATAAAAAATAAAAAAATTAAGAGTCCACTATATCACTCTCACATCTCTTGTTTTTTTCATCTGAAATATGAAAACTTTTATTTTTACTAGACACACAATGACTGCTTTCCAAAGTAATTCAAATGAGTAATATTTATTTGCAAAGTTTCAAAGTTATTTTTTTTACTCAATGCATTCTAAAAATCAAGTCCTCTACCTGTTTCTTATTTCATAAAGAGTATCATCATTAGGCTTAAAAAAGAAAAAAAATATGGATGAGAGAGGATTGTAGGGGATTAACCATTCATAAAATCTAAACAGGAAGACATTCATAGTCAATCATTATGAATAATCAATGAAAAATAAATATAATAATGAACATGACAATGAATAATCCAGTGTAAACATCTGACTTAAAATGCATAAGTAAAATATTTCATTTTATTTCACATTATTTTCCTTTTATTCCCTTTTATGATGCTGTCATCTAAATTAATATGCAGTTTCATTACCAATCTCTATTTCTTTTGAATCCCATCACCTTCCACAATAGACTTTGTATAACATCCAGGTCTTATTAAAATTAATGGATATGGTCCATAAAAGTGAATTCTTATGTCTCTGGAGAACTTCATTCCAGGTGTTATTGCTTCACCCATGTATAGACATGATGTTGTAGCTGCACAAGGGTGCCTCTGCTTTACTCAGAAGTCATTCCTGCTGGTTACTTGTGTGGATAAACATAGGAACACAGAAAAATATAGGGGCTTAGAAAAGGAGCTTTTATCTACAAGTAGTTTCCCTTCCTGGTTTTACACAAGGGTTAACTCTCTAGGGCATTATAACATATATTGTTTTATCTCTGAGTACATAATAACAGTTACTTTCCATTTCCCAGGCACTTTGGATCACTTCTACAAAAGCACAGGATGCTTATTTACACTTTCTGCTTGAGTTTTCATTCTCCACTTCTGAATTAGATGGCCTTGTTCCAGAGAAGTCAAGCATGTGGCATTGACGTTGGCAACTATGAAGTGGAACCATTTTGACCAGAACAGATTTTGATCAGGACCACAGTTATTCATTTGCTTGTACTAAAATTATTTTGTCTGTTTTCAGTATGTCTCATGTGCTGATGGTTTATCCTGTATTTATTAGGTAGCAAACTTTTTTAACCAGTTGCCTACTGATCCTGAAAAGTGAAAGCCTCTCTCGTCTATGTTCTGTACCTGAGTAGATGTTTTTTTTTTTTCCCCCAAAGTTTTGAAAGACAACTATACTTGTGAAAATATAATATAATAATGCTCAAAAAATATGTTCTTTCTTAAGAGTCAAAATAAGAAGAGCTTGTATGACAATTAGAATGTTGTTGTACTTCGAGAGGTATCTCCAGTCCTCACTTAATGTATTGCAAAGTTTTTCCATTTTACCAATACTCTGAAAAAACTTTATGGGCATTTTTTTTTTAATATCTGTAGATTAAAAACCATATAACCCACCTTATCTCATACAGACTGTCTCTAAGAGATGAGAGACACTGCAACTTTCCTATTTTTATTCCTTTGTGGACAACAGGAAGAAAACATGAACCCACATCACTATATGCCATTTGGAAGAAAAGGTTTTCACTATGAAATTGGCTCAGTGTACTCTTCTTCTTAGTGCATACCAAACCAAAGTGGCTTTTAAGCTCTTGATATTAAAGCACTAATTTAGGACTGACACTGTGTCTACTTTCCCAGCTCTGATTCAGACTTCCAGTAACAAGTACCTTAGTTTTTTATTGCAGTTAAATTCTCTACCTTTAAAATGGGGACAAGACATACTGCTTATTATGAGAGCTGCAACAATAAAAATAAGCAGTGTTTTGTGCCTTGTTGAACTGCTGTATCTGCTATGATCAACAGAAGAAAAAAAAAAAAAGTTATATTGGGTCCTTTTTACCCATAAAATACATAACATAATGCTCAATACAAGCATTGGTAGCTTCCTCTGGTGTAGTTATGATACTCAAGGTGACACTAAGTACTGTGCATGTATTGAGGAGTAAGACCATACCCTAACCATTCACTGATAGTTGTCCAATGGCACTAGATGTAAAAGGAAAACTGCAAATGTACAGTTATAAATCTCAGAGTCACATGTCTCTCATGGAAATCTTAGATGGGTTTTATTGTAATTTTCTGATGGAAAGCTCACTCTGAACATATAATAAGATGGTGTTCACCTATTCAAGGCGATTAAATAGAGATTTTATTTGTAGTTTTTGTTGGTAGCAAGATTCATACAGAAGTGCAAACCACTGTTTGCTTGATTTATGATGTTACTAAAACATAGTATTTTCCTATTATGCATCTAATCTAAACTGGTGATAATCTAGTTTATACTCCAGAATTTGACTTTTCTGCTTTGTTTTAAAGTGTGTTCATGTGTTAATTCAGAGATACTGAAGCTTTCAGTTATATTGCTGATAAATACCAGAAAATTGCTCTTCAGTACAAAAACCAAAAGAGGAACAATTGTTGAATCCACAACAAAACTAAACCCATAACCTGCAAGTAAAACTTCTGAATACACTGCCACAGGTCTTCACCTAAGAGCTCTGGGGGGGAAAACAAAACAAAGCAAAACAAAACAAAACAAAACCAGCTATTTCTGTTCTGGTTTTCTGAATGGGATGTGGCATTGCTATTTACAAAGCCAGTGATGAGGTTGTCAAATGAATATGGAATTCCTCTTCAGTGCACTAACTACAGGCTTCTCTTTCTAAACAAGAACATTTTCCTTTTGTTTTCCTGTCTATAAAGGATGTGTAGCATCCAAGTTGAATCAGTGAAGCAAGTTGTAAATGAGAAAACGCATGAAAGAGAATAATGATCAGTGTACAAAAAGCAAAGAAAACCAAAAAGAATTAGTACAGTGCAATGTCTGCTCTGCCATGCAGGGCAGTTGATGCTGTGGCTGTGCTGCATTATGCAACCATTGCTGCATTATGTCAAGAAAAAAGTCTGGATAGTCAAATTATCAGTATATCAAACCATGCCGTGATTCTGTCATTTTCATGCTACTCAGCACAACTACAGCTGTCCAGCCTTTCCCATCCAGGCTTTATGGTAGAAGCGGTAGTAGCTTGCCATGTTCTCACTGCAGTCACTTATTTTATGTGGTGAATATGTTTTGTGTTCTTGTATTATTCCATGTAGCCTAACCAGCAACATGCTACCAGTTAGGGTACACTGAGCTTTAAAAGTCCTGTTGCAGGTCCCACTTCATTATGTCACACAAAGTCTGCTGCACTTTGTTGAGGAACATATATGAGCTGTTGTTTTGCGTCATTCCACCCATACTTTGTTGCAAAGCCTGTGCACCTGGGCTGCACAGGTAATTGGCACTATGGCTACACTGTTTGCTGTACATTACATGCACATACATTCAATGTAAATCATCCCTGAAGAATAACAAAGACATGAAATGGCATGAATGAACTAGTTCACTTTCTTTTATCCAGAAGACATTTCTTAGCCCACAAAGAAGTAGCACAAGCTACTGAGAAAAATGCATTAGTCTAGACAATCTTTTAGCTTTAATGTTCCCCTGTTTTTCCAGGCTCAAGCAAAATTCTTTAAGAACAATTACAAGACAGTTTCCGAAAACTGATGCTTTGAGCTTGTAACGGTTTCATTATGACTGCAAAATATTTTGCAAATACTACTTTCTGAGATTTTGACTTCAAGTACCAGTTATTTTTCAGAACTTTTTATTCTGATATTTTTATTCTCTAAAAATATAGAAAGAAGTTTTATGCTTTCTCTAAATCCCTCTGATACTCAGTTTAGTCTTACCTCTTCCCAGTCTTACTAAGAACAGAGAAAAGAATCTTCTGTGGAAGATTAATGGTTGATACCAACGGAGGCAGTAAGAATGAAATGATACCGAAGAAGGTGTTTATGGTGAAGAGTGTTTTAGCCTGTGCTCAGAGGGTTTGTCTCCTATATGCTCACTGAGTGCTTTTAAGCTTCTAGTTGAAATGTTCAACCTCGATGAAAAAACAAGTCTACCATCAAAACAGCAAGAAGCTTATGAATTAACATTCTTAAGACTTTCAAGGCCTGTTGTTCAAGATCAAAATCATGTCAGAGGTGGAAAACTCCTGTCCACTTCTGAGTATCCATGAAGTTTGTGCAAACTAGGATGGATAACACTGCTATGCAGACTTCTGGGAAGCTTGTCAGTCTTCTCTCATACCAGTCCCCTTCCCTAGCATCTTCTTGGCTTCATGACCGGGTCATCAGGTTCTGAATGTGTCATTACAGTGTTAATTAGATTGGCAATTGGTTTGCTGTAACAGCATCATCCAACACAGACTGACTGGAAGAGGCAGCCTGATTCAGTGTCACATCAAAACCCTAGTGCTAATTATTCACTCTCCACTAATGTAGTGAACATCTCTCAAGGCTTATGTGAAATACAAATTAAATTAATCTCTTGTTTGATACCCTTGTTGAAAGTGCACTCATACTTTCTGGACTACCATCTATTAAAATCATCACCTTGGGAATAAATAAAATATATTTTAATTTTGTCATGAAAGTCATTTCTCCAGACTGCTTCTCCTCTCTGATTCTTAAAAAAAACCCACCCTAAGAATTAATAACTGACATGTGAAGACAGATTATTTGCAATTGGATTGATTTATGATATAAGGATTTAAGTATGTCTCCAGGGCAACTGCTCTTTGCCTGTGGATTCTTACTGTGGTTCCATAAGGGCAGCACCATGAAGTCTTTATGGGAGCTTTATTTTCATCAATATTAACAGAAGTTCAGTGCTTAAACGCTCCTGTGGATTTGTGCTATACTGCTTATAGACAAAGCATAATAGTAATGTTGTTTTCAGAGCTATTACAGATTTGAATTCTAGCAGTGCATGAAGGCCAGGGTCCACATCAAAAACAGAGTTAGATCCTCCTGTTTCAGATATACATACACACCATTTGCTGCTTATGAAAAAAAAAACAAAGCCATGTGATCTTCACAACGGATCTTAGTAACATGTTTTAACAGAGAATACTGTAGGGGCCAGTCATTGGGTCCCAACAAAATTGCCAATGAAGAGAATTTCATTGTACTAATGATTAAGAGACTCCATGAATTAGAGAACAAGGTCTTTGTTCTAAATTAACATGAAAGCCAAAGGAAAACAAAACACACCAAAACAAATAAACAAAACAAAAAACAACCGCCAAACCAGAAAACATTTAACTGTAAAAAACGTCACACAAAAAAACCACACAATTTAAAAGCTCAGTTAGCGCAATGATGTCATAAATCATAACTCTTCTCAAAACTGGACAATCATTTTCACAGATTTGAGGTCAGAGTATTTGGTTATCGTTTAAATTGGTTTGCATATTCTAGCAGGGCACACTTCATTGAACAAGTCTTAGTAACTGCAAGCATAACTGTGAGAAATTGTATGTGTGTATATATGCATATGCTTGCCAGTATTTTGCTCTCAAGTCCCCAGAAAAGTCAGGCATTTAGAGGTCTGCCCATTTCTAATCCACAAAATAATGGAAATATGTAGCTGAGACTGCCATCCTTATCTCACTCCATTGCACTTACTGTAGCACTTGTGGCATTTAACATCAATCTCAAACACCTCTAATGTCAAAATACAAGAATATGATCTAAGCCTGAAGTGAAAGCCTTAGTTGATGCTCTTACTTTGGATTATTTTCCTTACTTTAAATCCTGTGGATTTAGTGCATAGAGTTTGGGACTTTTTTTAAAAAAAATGTTATTATTTTATTTATTTATTTTTATTTGCACACTCGTGTCCACTGTATAAGTAAATATCAATATTATTATTGCAATATCAAGCAAATAAACAAAATGCATACGAGTCAAAGGTATTAGGACCATTTTAATATAACTACATTGCATATCTGCAGTGCAGCCTAATCTTACATTTCTGACTGTCTAGTAGTTCCCCTCACTGGGGCTAGGTTTCATACTGGCCATGTATTGATACACTGAAAGGAAAAAAAACCATCATATTCTGATGTATTGATCATTTTAATCCTCTGGGAATTTATTGGAAAGACAGTTGTAGCATTTGGGAGCATCTATAAGACTTCAAAATCAAGTTATTTCATGAGGCTACAGCACTGCATCTTTATATATATATTTATTGTAAAGTTAACATAAGTTTGACCTTTCTCTCAGAATTGGATCTGCCACTTATAAGAACTGCCCATGCTCACTGAAGGCAGAAAACCCAAACTCTTTCAAAGTCATAACACACGTCCCAGCTCAATAACTCTAGGCTGTGATGACAGAGTAGAAGCATTTCCAATATTATTCTTGGCACAGTTCCACGAATATCATGCTTGGCATATGACCAGTCTACTGCAACAGAAGACATTTATGAAAACTTAGTGACCACAACCAAAAGAGTTGTGTGTGATCTTTAAGGAACCATTAGCATATTTCTTATGCTCAATCTAAAGTTTTCCTAAGCATAGATAGAATAATATATGATCAAGCTACGAGCAAATCAGGAATGAGGATGAAATGTCTTAATTTGAAGGTTAAAAAAATCAGCAAAATTTCATGTTACTAATAGTATTCTGACCTACTGATGTACCAAGAAGCACAAAGAAGAGGAGAAGAGGAAGAGTCTCTTATGCTTGTTTCCTCCATGATTTTTCAAAGGTTAGAATGACCAAAAAAAATATGTTTCAGGGATATAGGACATAAAAAATAACCAGATGAAAATGTACCCAGTACCAAATTCATAGACAGGGAGAGCTAGGGTAACTCCAGGTTGTAGATACCAGGGAGTACTGAGAAAAAATAGAGGTGACTTTTTTTCCTTATTATATATTGTATATAGAAACATTAAAAATAGGTCTATTGTTTCTATCTGTAATGGGACTTGATAGCTGCCCAGCTGATGGAACAAAAGGCAATGAGCACAAACTGAAACACACAGGAGGTTATGTTTGAACTTATGGAAAAGTTTTTTTTAACTGTGGGTGTGATCAAGCACCAGCGCAGGTTGTCTAGAGAGATTGTGCAGTCTCAATGCTTGGAGATATTCAAAGGCTGTCTGGTTATGGTCCTGTCCAGCTGGCTGTAGGTGGTCCTGCTCGAGCAGGGGTGTTGTTCCAGATGACCTCTGCAGGCCCCTTCCAACCTCAGTCATGCTGTAATTCTGTGACAGATTGTCAAAGAAATAAAAGAGACACAGAAACAATAGGAGATCCTTCAGCAAGAGGCTAGGGAATCTCAGTCAAAATTTATTTGAGAGACAGCTTGATTGAATTATTGTATCTTCATGAAGAAGAAAGCAAATATTTTTAAGAGCTTAGTGGGTATGATAAGAATTGCCAACAGCCAGAATCAGGCAATTCCATGTCTAAATCTGTGTGTGTCTGAGAATCA
>VWZY01012238.1:265848-270848 GCA_013399075.1 Chloroceryle aenea | reverse complement strand
TAATGAAGTTCAAAATGGCTTGGTGGCATAATATTCATAGCAGATGATCACAGAAAACAGCTATCTTCCAGAAAGTTTCATCAGAAATAAAAGTGTACTTAACATTTTATTTAATAAAAACCTCATAACAAAGGGAAGATCTGAACTTGAAGGAAAGAAGCAAAACCTGAGAAGTCAATTAGTTATCCAAATTCAGGTAACAATCACAAATTCCAGATTTCAGCACAAATTCACACCATCTATTTTTAACTGCCCAAAGTTCATAAACCAGTTCAAATTAGATGCCTGTAATCCCTCCTTAGTCAACAGGATCAGACAGGAACAGTAATAATGGTACTTGCTGGCAGTGCTTATTACTTTTCATAAGCTACAGAAGAAGGCTACCTGAATAGCTTAAAACAGATGTTCTACCTTTCAGTAGCTAGAATTAGATAACAAAGTTGTGATGCAAAGTGCATGAGTCTTTGGCATTCTTTACATCTATATTTATTTTACAATAGTTCAGGCTGATCCTTAGAAAAATATGTTAGCGTCTTGGAAAAGACTAGCTGATACTGAGGAGGTCACCCAAAAAATTCTCTCCCCAGACTGGTAACACAGCTAACTTCTCTCCACTGGGCAGACAATATGAAGTGTCATCCCAAACTGATGTACAGCCAGTCAAAAACTTGGCCAAGGTAAGGAATACCTACCCACTTAAATAACTACATTTAATGTCCTGAATTATGTTGTACCCGCTAGCACAGTATTTTCTATCCACATTTTGGCATATGTTAAACCCATCTACTCTCGGCTAGGAAGACAATAAGGAACAACTTCTTAATCTTCTTCCAGGCTGTCTAGGGAAGCTTTCCCATCTGTCTAAACTTTTTTTAGGGCAATTTCAAACAAATAAGCTTACAAGCTGTGCCCTGAAATGGCAAGAAGTGCAACACAGTTATTTGAGAAGCAGTAAACAAAAGTTGAGGACCAGTAAATTCCAAAACCTCTCTCTGCTGAAAGTGGGTGCTCCTAATCCATTTGAGGATGGGGAGAATCAAACAGGTTTATTTAAACTATGCTTTCCTCTCTTTAAGTGTAATCAGGAATGCACTAGAAGCTCTCACAGCTTACGGCAGCAGAACCATGAGGTGGGTGTAAAATCCCATATTCTTGTATTAGTTCCAAAATGCATGAAGGTATATGCATAATCTCCATTTCAGAGTCCTAATCTACTTCCTTCATCACAAAACAACAGTTTTACTCGCTAATATATATGAATTCAAGGAACATTAAAATGCAAGCAAAGGGCACACCTTAAAATGACCATTTTAAAAAGACAGTAGAAACATCAAAACCTCACGAGAAAAAAAAAATAATGTCAAAGAAGAAAGCTACTTTTGTCAACAAATAAAATACAAAAATACCACAGTATAACAATTAGAGGCAAGACCCCTCAAGACCCCAGCAGAGAGTATCCCAGCAGACAGTGGCCATGTCTACATCAACAACCAGGGCAGCATTGTACAAGCAGACTGTGGAGTGAGAGAGTTTCTCCTGATAACCTGACCTTCATACTGCATTCATTTTAGGAAGAGTTATTTTGTCTTAGCTTTAGTCTGGTCCCAAGGATCCAGTAGTTGTTAGTGGCATGAAGACAGAAGGACACTCCTTCCACTTTAGTTTCATTTTGAAGAAAAAACATTTTAAAGGAAACACACTGACAGCATTTCATGATGTGCATTTCTTCTGATTGTCCACATTTCCTCAAAATTCACTCATGATCCAATCTGAAATGCAGACATATGTGTATCCAGCCCCTCACCTCTACAGTCACAAGTTTCAGATGTGAGAAAAAAAAGAAGCAAATGTGCCCAATGTAAATACATACCTATTTATAAATACTTATTAAAAAAAAAAAAAAAAGGCTCAAAACACCTGTTTAGAGAAGCTGTACAGGTAATACTATTCTTTAATCACATTTGCCTACTCATCCACTAAGTACACAAAGAAAATATTAACAAAACTAAAAAATATAATGTAAATGATCTTTAATCAAAACAATTATTCCAACAAGTGCATATATTTTTTGCTTTTCTGCTTTTGATAAATGTCTGTAGGTCAGCAATTGTAGTGGTAACAATAACACATGCTTTAGGTGACAAGCCACAGATACAAGAAGAGCAAAAAGATAAAATTTTTTTTAAACACTTTTCTTAATCTTGAAATCTTTCTAATTCTTCCTAATATTTTGAATCATGGCCTGCTGTATCAGCCTCAGATCTCTCTCCTAATAGCCTTGGCTGCACTTTTACATCCTCCCAGTCTGACTGCAATTTAATTGCAAGAAATACACAACAGCATGCAACTTCCAAGATGATCAAACTAAGTTATTGTACAACATCACGTGAAAGAGTTGAGACAAAGAGTAGAAGGGGAAATAGTAGAGATGAGTTCTGGAGTGACACTCACCTGTCCTTCTCCTGCAGGCCCTATGTTGTTTCTGCATTCACCTTGAATCTTCTAAGAGAAATAAAGTATGAATCCTCCAAGCAACCTCATTCACTGTATAATTTGCTTAGAAGACATCATCCATGCTGTGCAGTGAGAGGTGCATACATCTACTTTTAATCAGTAAAAGTATATGATTACTTGACAGTATCACAATAAAACTATCCAGGAGATAGATTTTAAATAAACATAACACTGGATATTCTAACTTTTGAGTAGTTGACAATCATCACACTAAGAAAAAAGAAAAAGCTCTAAGTGGAAAGATCAATTACAATTTCTTTGTGCAGCTGAAATAACCCTTCTTCTTGTGAGTAAACATTAGCAATTTTAACCCTGAATCTTCAGAGCTGTCAGAATATGACTTTAACATCATTTATCCCTGCTGTCCGGCCGTAGTCTTGCCACTGCACCAGTGGTTCTCCCATTCTTTACAGAAGTCATGGTAATGACTTAGGAACCTGCAGTGTGCCAACACTGTGGCAGGAGAACACCTGGATTTTTGGAAGGTGAAAAAGGAAGAGGAAAAAAAAATGGTTAAATCTTCTCCCTATGGCACAAATCCTTGCTACCTTTGTAAACATGGCACACCATGAAGACAGTAGAGCAGATCTTGATGGATGTGGGTGAGGAATGGCTTGGTGACCTGGAGCTGGACTAACCTGTTTGTTGCAGACATAAAAAATTCTGCTGGAGCTGGACTTGAGGAAGCACACCTCCCACCTCCCACCTATCACATGTCCTGCATAGGCAGAAGAAGCACACCGAGCATAGCCTCCAGTTCACAATGGGGCTGTCATACAAGCTGGGGACAAATACTAGCACATGGCAGCAGAACCTCTATCCTGAAGTCAACTGGTCATTTGTTGATCTCCAGAGATATGGATGCACCATTTGGATCAGGGAAAGCCAATTGTTTCTCCCTCTTCCTTGGAGATGAGATTAAAAACCTCCACGAAAAAAAAAAAGTGTAAGTCCATTGAGCCTTAATAATAGATCTGATGTAAGAATGACAGAGAAAACTCTTGGCAAAGTAACATCTTCATCTTCTGTCCCTGTGTTATGTCCTCTCCAAAGGGCCAAGGTAAGCAATATCTGCGAAGTTGGGCTGGATGCTAAGTGCTGCAATGAACAAGAAGCCTGCCAAGTGTGTGAGAGTCCTGCTAAGAGATCAACACTTGGCAGGTGTTTTCAAACTGTACTCCCTAGACTATCTGTGTGGAGTAACCACAGGTGGTCCAGGGAGTTGTTTTCACTCTCCCTGTACACAGGTGAAACAAGGAGGTGGTCCTGCTTCCTAAGAAAGTTTTAATTGTCAGTCTTCAAGCACTGTTCCTTTGTATTCCTGCCAGAACTCTTATGTATGCCTGTGCTTGCTTGGGTTGCTGAATAGGAAATTAAGGCTGTTAATGAGTCTCTTCTTTTGTCAGGTGTTTGTCTGCAATACTTTCAAGTGTGATCAAATTTACCAATGACACAGAAATGGGAGGTTTGTAAGCATGCTGCACAGTAACCTGAAGATAGTAAAGCATTAGAGGCTACAGGCAATGGGAGGAAACAATGTGTTGTTAACAAACACAACAATTCAAACTCTAGGAGAGAAAACTGAGGACCTGGGTGCACAGTAGGGTACAAAACCAAACCTTGTAGTAAAATTGTATTAACATGGTGTTATTTGCTTAATTTTGATCTCTTTTGTGTGGCCAATCCCATGTAATTCAAGAGAGGACAGAAATCAGACAGATCATAGTCAAATTAGTCTCCACAGCAATACTTCCATTTGAAGAGGTGAAAACACCATAATAAACGTCAAGAATCAAGTTGTAGCTACTGTCTCTACAAAAGCACAAGAAGTATGGTGGCATAAATAGATTGATTCCTCCATCTGAAATTAAATCTATACCCTTGATGTTCTGCATAAAAGGTGCTGTGATTTTCCTTTTGTGGACCAAAACATCCAGGTCACAAATCTACTTCAACAACTTTCTTCCTAGTGAGATTCTAGAACTTCGTAGAGTTGCTGCTGGGTTTGCAGTTTAGCTGATTTCAGTTTTCATTCTGCTATACAACAGATGCTTTCACCAGCAACTGGAAAACACAGAGGAGAATAATTTTTTCCTGTCTCACAATTTTTTTGTCTTCACCTGAGCAGCACATACTAAAAAAAGGACATTGTGTCCTGACATCTTTCCCTCACAATATATCCACAGTTCTTTTCTTTAGTCCCTTCATAGGGTATCTTCCCAGCTGTTCCTCATCCTATCCAATTCTGCTTTTGTTAGATTCATTTTACAGCCTCAGTTTTTACCATTTGTTTTCCCTTCCCTTTTTTTCTCACTCTCTTTAATTACCACTTTCCATGTAACTTTTTTTTTTTCTCCCCTGTCTCATCAATATGGAAAGTTCTGTGTATCTTCTTCTCAATGGAGGAGATTTTATCAGGCCACTCCCTGTTCCTTTTGGAGTACTGTGTCTAGTTCTGGGCCTCCCAGTTCAAGAGGGACATAGAA
>VWZY01012238.1:245617-265832 GCA_013399075.1 Chloroceryle aenea | reverse complement strand
CCCTGACATTCTGTGATTCTGTGATTTCTATCAAGATCTTTTTAATTTTTTGCAGGTTCTGGTTCAGACAGATGCTCTTTATTCAGACACTGATCTCAGAAAACTTGGAAATGCTGCTGGTTTTAGCTGGTGTTAGATTCAGTGCTTTCTTTAGTTGTATCCATGCTCAAAAAATTTTAATGTTTGAGAGGGATTAAATGAATTTTCCTGATAAATCATTAAAAAAATTTAGTTTAAGGTCTTCCAGAATATTTTACATCTAGACTCTAATAGTCCTTGGAAAGTTTTAGCACCAAAATTTAATGCATAGCTGTCCAGAACATAAAATTCAGCTAATTTCAGCCAGAATTTAACATACACTATAAAAAAGCACATTCTCTTTGATATACTGCTTCTCTTTTCTGCCACTGATTCTTTCCTCTTGTCTTCCAAACACCTGTAAGTCCTCATAGGTGCAAGGGTGGATCTTCTGTTGATCCCGTTTTAATCTTTCTTGATTCCTGTACTGTGGTAGACAGCAGTTCCACCTTTGAGGTCAGCTACCAAAGGGTTATAGTCAACAAAAGAACTGCAGGCACACAACCTCTATGTTTCATTGTACAACTTTAAAGTCCTTGGTTTTCTATGTGCCCTTCAGAAATCCAGAGCTGAGAGTTTTATATTCCTATAGGTAAAATAGATGTTGAGGGAAAGGAAATGTAGCTTTATATTTCTTATTTCTCCTATCATCCAAGACCATGAGGTACTGAAGCAAACCTGGCATAACATAAAATCAACTTCAACAACCAGTTTTTGCATAGTCCGGAATTTTGTTTTAAATTTTAATGGATAACTGCCAAACTACAGACAGACCGCTTCACTGACTCAATAACCTGCTGAAAAAATGTCCCCCATGTGGATGACCATCTGCACCCACACAGTTGAGGCATTAAATTATTTCATCACCGTTCCTGTCAAGTTTTTAACTTCTTGACCACACAGAAATCCTGTGCCATCCCATCTAAAATTAGCCATCACTTTTTCTCAAAATGCTACAGCTAACGCACTGTGATAGCTAAAAGCCTAGACTAACAAATATTCCTTCTTGTCCAGTATTTACACAGGTAGTTAGGGAGAGGAATGTAGTTAGAAGAGGAGGTAAATCATGCAGAAGAATCACTTGGGCTTCTTTGCTCTGTCCAGAGATAGCTTGCAAAGAAAGTTTCCCACCTGTCGTTCTCCATGACAGCCACAACTGACAGCATCACATTTGTTGGTTTATGTTCATACCATCTTCAGTTTTCCTAACTTACTTGACTGTCTTTTCTGTCAATATGTATCTTTTTTCTCCTCTCCTTGTTTTTGTGGGTTTGTTTGTTTTGTGTTTTTTTGTTGTTGTTGTTTGTTTTGTTTTTGTTTTTGTTTTTTTTTGTTTGTTTGTTTTGTGGTGGTTATTTTTTTCTTCTTTTTCTGAACACCCTCTCCAAAATAGAGATGTGGCTCACTGCCCAATGTTACACAAGCCCTCACCTTGGGAATTACTTTTTGCTGAACCATTTCGTTAGTATGGCATATTCAAAACGGATCCAAATTTCAACTCCTGCACAGTTTTAAACTGTTGATCTTTCCACTACTATTCACAGCAAAATCTTTCACCATTTCACATCTTACCTTTTTCAGTTCTCTTTTCTGATCTTAATGACTGCATCCATGTTCCTTAGCTTTAATATATTCAGTATGCTGTTATTGAGATTTTCTTGCTCATTATTAACTATATAAATGTCACCTTTTTTGTCCCTTCTCAGTTTCTTCTTCACCTGCTTAACATATATAACCTTACATGATCTTAAGGTTTGTCAAATTAGTTTTATCCTCCATACTTCTTATAACATAAAGTTGGCCTCTGATTTTGCTCTGTCACTGACTGAAGCCTTCATAGACAAATCAGCCTCCTCATGAAACACTTTAGGGCTTTCTCCTACATAACTTTCTTGCTTAGGTAACAAAGGAGACAGACAATTCATTAAATTCTTCCCCTAACCTCATCTCAAACTAGTTTTAAATCTAATGTTTTATTCCTGGTGCCTAATAAATCTGACAATCATCACTGATGAATTCTCCATCTTCCCTTCCATACTACCTCACCTCAGTGAAGGCCCTTGTTCCTGTCATGCTTTATCCAGCTTCTGACTCCAATTAGAAGGAAAACTCAAACAGTGACTGACAACCTTGGTTTATCATAGTCATTCCTTTGTGTGCTATCTCTATGTTTTGTTTGTTTGGTGTTTCTAGGGGCATCAGTCCTCTGGAACCTATTTATTTATGTATCTAACATTAATATTTTTTATCAATGTAATACAGGTGAGAGACATCAGATGTCTGAAATAAAGTGATATTATCCTATATTTACATCAAGATCATTGTCTTCTATAAGAATAGGCCCATTATTTGTGTTATGACAAATTAAGTAACAAGTTTTTATTTTATTCCATTACCCTAACTTTCCATTCAATTATGGTTACATAGGTTGCTAGTTTTTTCATTTTAAGGATCAAAATTTGCAATACCTGGTCTCTACACATTAGTCATTTCTCAACAAACTTCAATTAAAACAAATGTGTGTTGACGAAAAGAAGTGGAAATAAAAATATTCTTCCTTTTGAATGAAAAAAATTAAATCTTGCCACTATTTTTATTAGATCAGTATCCAAAATATAATTTGTACTTATATTAAGTCACTGATATGTACATTTAGAAAAGGGTTTTTTGATAAATAATTGCAATTATTTATTAAAAAAAATAAATGTGTCTTTAGGTATTTCTTTAGAATTTATACGTTTCATTTTAATATTTAAATGTTTCAGTATGGAATTGTTAATCCTTACTAGTGAGTATTATATAACTGAAAAGTGCTTGTAAGAGCTCTCACAGACAGATGTAGGAGTGGAAATCAGTTTTAGGCTTCAATTTTAAAAGGTATTCTCTTAGACTGTGTTGTTTCTAGGAAGGCTTACATGGTTTGACTTGCCCAGCATTTGAAAATACAGACAGAAGTGCACATCTCAGACAGTATGTGAATAATATCATCATTGTTAAGCATCTCTTTCAAGCAAAAAATTCTCACAAACTCACCTGAATATCATGTAACTTTCACCCATCCAACAAAATACGAAGTTTTGGACAAGCCTACCCAGAACTGTGACAAGCCTAAAGAGTAGGAGAAACAAATACACAAGCTCCAGAATAACATACCTATTGCCCTCAAATTTACAGAAAAATAAAATACTCCCAGGAGCTCAAGCAGCTATATTCAGTCCAAAAATCTTTGGAACTACCCGGCTGTGGAATCTGCTTGTTCATTTTAGCATTCTCACAAATTGCTTATCATGCCTACAGACACATACAATATTCCATTATCATCAGTCTGAAGTCTGAATTATTTCCTTGGTCACCTAAAGCAGACTTCTGTTCCCTGATTGCATTAAGTTGAGTAGTTCTAATTCTTCCCCAAACAAATTTATTTTCACAATTAAGCTAATTTTGTTTCATGATTAAATGTATCTTGGCTGTGAGCCTGAAATTCACTTTCCATGAACACTTGAAAGAACAAAACTTAACTTGCATGAATTATAGTAAAAAAGCTGTATGAAGATATTGGAACATAAGCAAAGGGAAATTTTATGCAAACTTTTTAGAGATGTTTGGGAAAAGCATTTCTATTTGCCCTGCTTGATTCTCTCTCAGTGTTTCTCAAGATTTTTTGTAGTTGTTGCATTTATATTACTTAATACAGAAATGACAGCTAAAATAACAATGTGTGTTACGCATCAGCTACAATAGACCATGAGCTATATATATGATTTACCAAAAAGCATACTAAACTTCTTGATTTACAAAGTCAAGCACTTACATTAGAAAGTGATAGATTTAAAGTAATGTAAATGAAACTTTATCTTACTTGGCTCTTTGACCATTCATCAAGACAGTTTTTAATTCTGTGATCATATACAGTGCTCCCTTCACAAATGCATTAAGGTCTGTGAACTGGCATCTCAGGTTCAGCAGTATTATTCTCACATGTTTACATAAATGGCATGCAATTTCACTGGTCATATAAAGATTTTGTGTAAATATGCCATATGCAAAAAAAAAAAAAAAAAAAAAAATTTTTTTTTTTAAAAAAAAAAAAAAAAAAAAAAAGGAATATGCATATTGGGAGCTTCATTGTGCATTGTGGAATGTTTCAGATGACAGTTTCTACTCTCTCTTGTTTGTCTCGTTGTATCTCAGAACTATGGGGTTGAGCACCAACCACCAGAAATACTTGAAGACTATTGTATTGCATGAAGAGGACTTAGCATGTTTATACAATATTTTCATTGCAGGTTATAGATCACTTTACAGAGAAACACTTATTATTACTTTGCTATTGTAGTAAATATCTGTAATGGTTACTGACAGGACATAACATGATTAGTTTTTCCTTTGCTGCAATAGACTGAACAAGACAAGGCTAGCAACATTTCAGTGGAGGAAGTCATGTATTTTGACAGCTGTCCAGTACCTGAACCTGTCTTTACAGGCAGATGATTCAAAGACTCCATATGCAGGCTATCTTTGTATGAAAGAAGCTTTATGATTGGGGTATGTTCTTTTCTCACTAAAAAAAAAATCTCTAACAGTATCCCTGACTCAAAAAAAAATTTCAAATAAAAGTTTTCAAAAAGGTTGTGACTGACTTTCGTGGTTGATTTCTAGTTGTTAGCAGTGAACACATTCATGTGTTCACTTGAGGACCCAAAAATGGAAGGATCCCAACATTATTTCTGAAAAATATTTTATGTTCCCCTCTGCAACATATAGAAAAGCTGACTTTCAAATGTCTCACAATTACAGTACTTACATTAAAATAACACATAGATTTCAAAGTAAAAAGAATAATGTAGGTGACAGATTTGCTCATTAATTTCTTTATTATGTACTGATGTTCTGGTTAAGAAACTTTCTCAAAGATATGATTCCATAGGAATGGAGGAGAAAAAAAGAAAAAAAGAAAAAAAGAAAAAAAAGAAAAAAAGAAAAAAAGAAAATATCTAATGTGTAAAAAACCAAGTGCAACACATATGTGGCATGGAACATGCAGGTTATACAGTGAGGTGAAAAGTATTTGGTTAGTTACTATGTGGGTAGTACAGAAAATATAAGTGCAAGAGAGAACAAACACCTAATATTAGAAATAAAGAATATTTAAGAATGCTATCAGGAAATAAGATAACTAATAAGCTAACTACAGAGACTCTGCTTTAAGAAGGATTTTGTTTACCTGCAGATAAGAACATCTGCAGAAATCCACGTTCATGATCACAAAAAGCCTACCCAGAACATATTTTTGCCTCTTTTTATCTCTATTCCTTCCCACACCCAAAATCTGCTACTCATTTGACTTCCAAACAGCATAACCCCAGCTAAAGTTAGGCAAGAAGTTTGCAATAGTTGTTAATACATACTAAACTGCTAGTATTATTATATTATTCTCTTTGCAATGGTTATCATAGCAGAAAATGTTGCATTATTATAATAATTGCTACTCTTTGACAAAACAAAGGAGTTAAAACGTGTCTGCAGGTCACACTGACACTTCATGCATTGATAATATTGCTTACTTTTCTATATGTTAACCAAGCCTAAACAAAACAGGAAATACATTTCTGAGATGTCTACAAGTTCTCTACATAAAATGATTATATACATATCTATATAAAATATTTCTTCACATATATATAAATAAAAGACTGAAAGGGAAAAAAGTAGCAGTGTATATGTTCAGAGCCAGTAAAAGGTAGCATCATGAGCATGATACATGCTTTTAAAAGCAACCAATACTGGTTTTATCCCGAAGGCTTAGAAGGCATCTTGCTTACTAAAGCAAATACCTTTTTGGAGTTGCTGCTTCAGCGATATGATCCTTTAAATGACATGAGCTTGTGCCTAGAAGTCTAATCTAAAGCCAATGAAGTCAATGGGAGTTTTCCAGCTGTCTTTAACCAGCTTAAAATCACAACCACAAGTCATACAGAGTTGATAGTCTAACAGAAAAGGAAATTTAAAAATAATACGCTTGTGTACGGTAACACTAGTGTATCAATGGACCAACCCACAGTACAGAGAAGACAAATCCTATTAAACTTAGTGGATGGGTGAAAGGAGATCAGTTTATGTGTCCTCCCTGAATCCAAATTATTCTCACAGCTGGAGAAGAATCAGTGGCTGATAACGGCCTAGTAACCTCTAGCACTAACAGATATGACCTCAGGTGTAGTGATAAGAATATGTAATTCTCTACTCCCTGAACTTGTCTGTGCCTCCTGGAGAGTGCTGACACAGTGGGAGCTCGGTGCAGCCTTGAACAATAGAAAGTTATAAAATTTAGAAGAGATTCAATGTGTGCTGGGTCACACAACAATATTTGAGGGACTTTAAAATGCCTTTTGCATTACTGAGGAAGGAAAACTCACAAAAATGAAATAGTTATTTCAAAGTTCACTGTGCATGACACATGTTAGAAATAAGAAGTATGGATCTGATTTCTTAATTTGTCAATGTTATTACCTATTCTGAAACGATTTCACCTCATAGAAGTGTGCAAATAAATAAACTTTTTTTATTATTATTTTCTGGAAAGGAATAATCATGTGACTCTTGACTCAACAGCATAACATCCAGTTGACTTCAGAAGAACTAGGATCTTGCATGGGTGTATTCAGTACATGCCTGCAGGATATCACAGGCCATCTTCCACATTGTCACATGCCAAAAGATGATGATTATATCAAATTCACAACCAAATACCTTATCAAGAGGAGCATAGGGAATAATAATTATCTTTTCTCATTTAGAAACAATAATTCTTTAAGTTGTACATATTTAGTTATTTTTTATTAAAATCAATTACAGTTTAAAGACATGCTCAGTGCTTCCCTAGGGAATGCAGTTACAACTGTGATCTAGAGCTTAGATAGGAAACAGTAAGATGGAGAATGTCCCTTTCATTTTAAACAATCCCTCATATATAAATTATTTGCCCCTGCAGAGCAATTAGAACAGCAGATGAATATTTTTCTTTCCAGCCTAAGCAGGATGGCAGGAAGCAGACAAGGCAAAAAATTATTTGTGTTTTGTTAATAACATCTTTATTTAAATTATCAAATGCTACCATAATTTAAAAAAAACCCACTTTTTTTTCTAGTCCTAAAAAACCTAAAGTGTTGTCTTCAGAGTATATAAATCCTCCAAGGCAGAGAGAAGCTATAGGAAACCATTCCCTCATGAGCTGTGGGCAAAATTCCTTGCACAGGGAAAGCTGCAGCACTCTGGTGCAATAATTAGATACAGGATGACACAGACACAGTGGCTGAAATCATGGCAGCTGCAGAGAGGCTGTGAAGACAATCTCTGCCTGCCCCTAGGCAGCTAGGCATTAGACATGTGCTCCAAGAGGCCTCACCATTCCAGCTGTGCTGTGCACACACACGTGGTTTCTGGAATGCATAGACCATGCCTGGTCTTAGACATGGGATGAAAAGCCTCACAAAGTCTTCTGAATGACCATTTCACTGTTACTTTGGGACTTCGAGAATAATGAATGAATGAATGAACAAATGAAAGGGAGATCCGAAGTCCCAAAATAATCCCAAAATAAATAACTTTCAGAAGTTGTTTTTCTAATTTTAACCCCAGCAATGCTTCTTCTTAGCAATACATTAAATAAAACTGCCTGAAGGAATATATGAATGACCAATAGGCATACCTTTTTCAAACATTAGCCTGATACAAAATGCTTTCAGACAGCTTTGGGAAAGATATCTCATCAGACACGTTTTTGAGCCAGAGTTGTACCCCTTAATTCTCACTCTCACAAATAAATTTCATCTACAGGAGAAAGTTTAAGGATGTCAAGGTCTGAGACCTTGTGTACCCACTCAGATTTACAAACACAAACAACACTCACAGGCCTAGATAATTTACAGTGGGATATTAATTCTCAAGAGAGTCAGTTTCCTGCCAAGGGATTTATGACATTCTCCTTAGTGAGGGCAGTATAATATGTCTATCTCATTAGAAGCAAGTAAGCTCCCCTTAACATCATTTTCTTAATTCCCAGTTGCACTGCTGGTTCCTGCATGTGAGACAGTTGTTTCTCCAACTTGCTGCCCATTTGCACATGACATTAGCTCCAAGGGATGTAGCACTCCAAAGGAAGTGGAGAACTGTGATTCCTAAAGAAACCATCAGTAGTTCAACTGTTAATCAAATGGAGTAGGAGTTCTCTAGCAACATGTACTGGAAAAATTTCTCTCTCAATAATTTGGGTTTTGACATAAGCCCTAGAAAAAAATGCATGCTGTCTCTGGATGGAAATCCTCTTTGACATCACTAGACATGCTACAAAAACATGCTGAATAACAACTAAATTCAGCTTAAGAGCAAAAGGTAATTGGCATGATCATTTCCACAGACATGATGAAAAAAAGAACATTTGCATCTATTCATGCTACTGTGTACAGTTTGGTTTTTACATGAGAAATGAAGATAATACTTTAAGGAGGCAATTACTGCAGCATTTCACATACAGTAACCTAATATATAAAAAGCATTAGTATTATAGATTATACCCAGCTCTGCTTTTACATGACAGTGATTATTTTCCCTGGGCTTCTTATTCTGGAATACTTTTACACCTTTTTGGTTTACACTCTTTTACCTTGCACACAAGTATACACCTTTGAGGGATTAAAACAATGAAAGGTTTGATTAATAGTGCCCATTCTCAGTTACACTTAGTACTTGCACCTAATTAAGGCATAAATGAGACCAACACTTGGTTCTTGTACTTACATAAAAATTAAGGATTTGTAGACGGTGGAAATAAATTTAAAATACTGTGTACAATAAACATTAGATACACGTTGCAAGCAGCTGGGAAAAAAAAAACAAACAAACCACTAAACAACCAAACCAAATAAACAAAACAATAAACCAAAACAGCAACAACAACAACAAAAACAAAATAAAACAAACAAACAAAACACACAAGAAAAAAACATTCGAACAAGGACATATTAAATACAATTTTTTTTTACACAATTTTACTGCATATATGGAAAACAATAGGGCGAACAATGCAAAAACTGGTAGGCACAATGGACACTTTCTATTGTTTTATTAGCCCAAAGTTTCTCAAAGTTAAACGTTCCAAACCACATTGGGTGACCCTCTGAGCTGGAGGAAGCTTGGAATGGATGATGTGTTGATTCATATATCCCAGGAACAGGGACATTTCAGGTGCTTTGATGTAACTTCTGGAGTTCACAGGTGCATTTGCAGTAAAATTCCTGTCTGTAAGCTTCTCCACAGGCATAGGACATGCAGCATAATCACTGTTATCAATAAACACTAATGATAAAAAATTCCTTCATCCCACACAAAGTGAACACTGATAAGAGACACTCATTTATAATAGTGGTCTGGCTAAATTCTTCAGATCAGCTGGAAGGTAAATTATTATAAATTCCAAAGAGGAATTAGGAATCCTTCCATTCCATTTATATGCATGGTAATTAGAGTTATTAATATTACTTGCTTTTCAACTCTGCTGATCAATGGAGTCCCAAACCTTGTTGCCAAGATAGTATATTAATATACTATGGAAAGACTTCCATTGGAATAGTAAAATGACAAAAATAACATTAGAAAGTAAGATAGCACAGAGAAAGTAAGAGTTTCAAAAACGCAGTTCAAATCTCAGATTACACTTTTCTGACAAGATATGCAATTACCTAGAGATTGCTCTTTCAAATATTGTGTAGATCAACAAATTAAAACTCAAGCCAGAATTCGAGAGTCTAGGAACACCAGGAGATGCCAGAAATAACATTTAGGTATTAGATATCATTAACTGATGTCTACTATATTGCTAAAAAAAAAAAAAATTAAAGAAATCCTGTTGTTCAATACAATTTGAACATTAGCCACCAAAGAATTTTGACCGATTATCCATCCATTCTAATGGATAAATGATAAAGTGGAAAAGATTCTTTAAATATTAATGAAACTTTGAATATCCAGATACTATCTGCATAACTAATTCAATGAACAGGAGCGGTTTTTTTTTTGCATTTTCTACACAACATACATAAACATTTTAGAGTGGTTGTTCCCAAAGCAAAATGTGGAAACCACAGCTGTTTGATGTGACCGTGGTCAAATAGCCTTTGAGTAGTGGGAGAACAATGTTAGAAAGTACAACTTGTGCTTCTATGAGTTTAGATGTTGATAATAAGGATGCACAAAAGTCCATAAAGGACATGGAGAGTTAAAGGTTCAATTAACACAGAAACATGAAGTCCACTATCTGAGAAATTATAGAAGTATTAGGAACCCAGTAGGTCAGAAAAAGACTAAATCTGGTATGCACTGTGATTGAAAAAATTATTTTTTTAGATTTTCTTTATTTTAATTAATTTTCTCAATTTTTTGGTAAGTTTATTATGCATTTTATGGGGTGTTCTGTCATGTCAGAGGTTTTTTTCTTAGGTTTAAGACACAAAAATTTGATCAGAAATCTCTTCAGTTATTTTGTTGGGTTTTTTTCATACCCTTTATTATTTTTATGTAATCCTGTTTGTGATCACTCTGATTTCTGCATAACAGTCACAGTTTAGGGTCAGGGTGGCCCCTTAGACCAATAACAGATGCTTTCTGTTAAGCCCCTTCCCTCCCCAGAGGGGAAGAGAAAAGGAATAAGGGAGAGAGGCTTAGAGATTGGAAAAGGAAACTAGAACAGCTTTAATGAAAATGAAAATAATCATAATAAACCTAGAATATTTACAAATATATATATAACCAGTATCAAACCCAACCCCCCGATGGTAATTACATCATTGTCACTGATGCTGTGGAGCAGTCATCAGGGGATTCCCAGACTGAGCCCCACAGCAGATGGGACCTGTGTTCAGGAGCTGGATTCTGGTAGCAGATTCAGGAACACACTGTTAGGACTGAAAGCAAAATGGACAGAGTCCTCTTTGGATTCTCCAAGGAAGGAACCAAAAGAGGACCTGAGCCAAGCCAAGCAAAGCTGGCAAAGCAGTCCAAGAGGGGAGAAGAGGCTGGGAGCCCCCAGAGAGAGAGAGAGTGAGCGAGCAATAGATCCTCCAGATCCCTCTGCTTTATACCAAATATGATGTATATGGGATGGAATCCCTTATTGGTCATTTTGGGGTCACCTGGCCTGTCCGCTCCTCCCTGCAGGTGCAGCCTTTCACCTTCCTGCACCCCAATGTGGTGCACAAGATCCAGCAGTGGCCTTGGTCTGCACACCGATCCTTGGTACTAGCTCTAAGCACTGAGCGTTGTCACTCCCAGCAGCAGATACTGTCTGTGAAAACACACTGATAATTTCAGACAGTGCAGTTAGCTGGAAGAACTGAGCTGAAAAATAAAATCACTGAACAGAACCAGCTCTGTTCTCACCCAAAACAGGACAATAACATAAGTTCACAAAATAGAACCTTGTACTGAAATGGGATACTCTTGATCTGAAATAAGAATATTAATCCTCAGCCTTGCATCAATAACAAGTTGGAAACAGCTTTCCTTCTCTCAGCTCCATTATGAGAGTAACAAACATGCTTTTGCTCATCAACTTGAATAATATATCAAACAAAGTCCTTTAATTGTTCATTTTGCTAGCTGAAAAGATGTGAAAGTCCAGAAAAAAAAACAACAAACAACAACAAAAAAAAGCAAGTGATTTCAGCTTCTGTTTTTCTTTGCTATTTCTTTTCTCTGCTTTATTATCATGTCCATACCAACTCTTTCTCCCCCAAAATTTTAGAGAAACATCTCTCACTCTATTCTCCTCAGAACTGCTTAGACATTTAAAAGCAATAGGGACAAAATACAGCTACTACAATAAGACATATTTAAAACTGGATTGTGATGCCTTCTTTCACAAGCAGTAAAAGAATCCTGAACAATCCCATTAGACTGACAAAACAACTTAAAGAGCACAAGTACAAAAATACACAAAATGTAATACAAAAGGGGACAGAACTCCACCTACCCAGGACTCTCAAAGTACATTAAATGGAGATCTAACAACCTTCACACACCAGTAGATGGCAAAAAGCAGCACCTCTTTTAATAGCTGAAAAAAACAGATGTAAAAATATGTGTATTTCTTCCTTCTAGTTACAACAGCAGGAACATTTCAGGTCCTAAGGGATATTTCCCAAGCTGTAGACAAAAATCTGTAATTGAGACTATAACAGAGCTTTCCTCTTTTAAATTCCATTTCCCCTCTCAACCACTAGCTAACAGCCCTGTATTTTACTGTAACAGTCTCAATTTTTCTACATTTTTGTTTTCGATTTGATTAACAAACAGACATCAAAAAGGAAGGATTTCAAAAGGATTACAAAATCCACTTTCAGTCTCTTACAAAGTGGTTCCTGAATTACTCTCAGTCAGGCAGTGATGGGCATGAGACATTTTCAGAACATAGAACAGCTAATATTCCTAAACTATTCCTAAGAGAGCCAAAACCCAGAGGTCAAATTCTTCTGTAAGATAAAAGTGTGAAACACTCACTGAAACATATGTGAATGGCTCATATAGAAATCTGTCTGAGGACAGAATCTGAAGAATTTCCAAGATGAAATTGTTGGCATAAGCACAAGAAAACCGGTTCTTTAAATGGAAATCCTTTTTAACACTTTTTTTTTTCTACTCTAAAGGTAAGATTCAGCATTAATGGGGAGAGCAAACATTAAAATAGAAATACTATACATTTCAATACCCATGTTACAGCAAAGAAGAGGGGTGGATGTACTTTGCATCACAATAAAAATAAGGGGGAGAGGAAAACATTTGCCAGACTCATTTATTTTAACCAGGCCTTGTTTCTCAGTTCTTTCTCTTCTCATGGAGACCATTGTTGCTGAGTAAGAACACCTGATAAAATGCCCTGGAGAAGCTTTACAACTCAGCTGGCACTTACACAGCAGATAAGTCTCACTGATATCAGAGTTATCTTTCCACAAGGATGAACAGCTCTTGAACAATTTCTCCAGGGAGCAGTATTAGGCACAAACAGGCTTTCTCCACCATAAGACATATGTAACATACATTGTGTAACAATACACAGTAGCTAATACACTGATTTTTTATATGCTTTAACACCAACAAATAATATAAACTGATCATTTCTAATGGTATAAAAATATATTATGGAATGTGTCTACAGACTGTAAGCCCAAGATTACCACCTCATCATCACAGTCAAGCAGCTGAAACATTTTGGTCTTGTTTACAGAAGTTCTACATGACTGAAACACCATTTTTTTATCTTCACCTTTTTAATTCATTATTTTATAACTGCACCAGAAATCAGTTCCTCCAGCTATATTACACAGCATAATCCAAGGCCTTTTCTTTAAACTGCCCACAACTGCCAAACATTAATTTGAAAGGTTTTAGCCAAAGACAGTTCCTCCATCTTCCAAATCACAGGCACTTGTCCACACACATATCACAAGATCCTAAACTTAAGTATCTGGTCTGAACTAGTCATCTCTTCTTCCTCAGTAATCAATGATGCACAGCCCAGCACCTACAGGAGGTGATTTGTTACATCTATCTGCTTGTTATAGTATGAATCATCTGATCATTGTGTGAGGATGAACTTAGAGTAAATGACTAACTTTTAGAGTGACACAGTCACAGTGAATTAACCCTTTTCTCAGTGCTAAGCTCCATGCATGATATTAGCAAAACCAATCAAATACTATGTACAGAACAATTTCTTCTTTTGTGAGCATAATTGTGTTCATGAACAGTAATTAGTGACTTTTTTTTACAGCATCTATATGAAAATAGGAAAAGTATTATCATCCTTTTACAGGTGAGGAATCTCAGGCAAAAACAGTCAGTGATCCAAAAAGATAATTTCAGAGNCTTCCTTCCTCTATTCAAAATCATCTAGGATTAGAACAGTCAGTTTTACCTCAGTTTTCAGAAGTAACAACTCCACACTTCCACAAATCTGGCTTTAGAGTCTTGCATAAGTATTCACAGAGTGTGAGAAAGACAGGATTTTTGCTCAACTGGAATGATTGCATGTCACTTTTCATATCTCATATAAGTATCTGGTAGAGTGAGAGACATTACGGTCTCCGGCTACAAGGCTGTGCTTGCTTGTTTCTGCATTCCCCTGCCCTATTTACTGCAATACATAAGGCACAGATGCTACAGACAACAGGCACAAAAACTTGGTTCACCCTCAGAGAAGATAGCTTTAACAGTCAGTGAGTTACGGGTCACAGAGTTCTGCCCTGTCTTGCCTCTCCTGTGTCAGACCTTGTCATTAAAGGCTGCAGCATAGTAGTTATGGGAAAAGACAAAAGTAGGAGCAAGTGCACATATTNTAGGTGTTTGGGGTTTTTTTTGGTGTTTTTTTGTTATGGGTATGGTTGAACTAGGTGATCTAGGAGGTCCTTTCCAACCATGAATATTTTATGATTCTGTGAATTAGACTCAGCATTTTCAAGTATCTATTTCTGATTTTACAATCTCAATGTTCTTTTCACCCAGATTCTTAAAGAGTCTAATAATGAAAAATCTGTTGCTTGAACCTATATTAGCATTAATACTTAGGCCACAGTCAGGATTTTGACTTTTGGAATCACAACATAAACCTCTCCAACTGAGCTAACAGTAAAAATGTTTGCAATAGTAGATCAAATATATTGATTAAGCATTACACAATTTATATGATATTCTTTACCCAGTGGGCTTCAAACCTGTTCACTGACCACAGGAAATGTAGAGGTTAGGATATCTGGTTTCCATGACAGGTTCTGGATAGGAAATATTCTAAAATTCCTTTTTCTATTTATTTCTCCCCAGAATCTTGTCTCTGCCCTTTCACATCCTCAGCTGTAGTCTCCACTTCTGCTCATACCGAGGCCTTTTGTGTCCTCCCTTATCTCTCCTCCTCCTCCTCCCCAGTCCTGCACTTCACATGGTCCCTCCTCCTTGCACTAAAACCTTTCCACCCTGCCTTGAATTCATCTGATGGAGAACTGAAGGCAAAAAAAGATCAGCAAAACCACACACTGAGCTATTAAAAAATCAGCTGGACACAGTCCTGAGCAACCTGCTCTATCTGACTGTGCATGAGCAATAGCTTGGACTAGGTAACCTGATGTGTCCATTCTGATCTAAACAATTTCCAATTCTGCAACCCTTCCAACAGCAAAGTTCATCAAAGGTGCCTTGTACAACTCATAATGCCTTTTGATTTTAACACTGTAATATCATCTCAGACTGGGATATTTCTGCATGTTAATTTGAATGGATTCACAGAAGACACTTAGGAGTTTGAGAATATTTGGGCTATAGCATATTTCTGATTTCTTTAAAAGGTGCCAGAATTCTGTAATTCTACTGGATTTATATATCTGAGTCTTCTACAGACAAAAGTGAAAAATAAATTGATATGAAAATTAAAAGCTATTCAACATTTTGTGTGATACAGTTAATTGTTAGTGAATCCAACAATTAAATATTTAACTGCCAGTCAGCAACAGACTATTTTAGTGCTGTAGAGTGTGAGATGAGTTGATTCAGTGCCTGCCAACCTGAGATGAACTGTTTACCTATTAAGAAGCTGGCAATTAACTTTTGAAATGACAATGAGACAGAGATGAGTAAGTAAATAATGCAGATACAGAGGGAATGGTTAGAGACAAGAGTTTCCATGTAACACAAGTTGTTGGTATTCTGACACACCAGCAAAACATTATCATCTCCCTGAAAGTCAGTGGTTTCACACTGATCTAAAACTGGTAGGAAGCCCCAAACAGGACTATCAGTTTAGAATTTTCTAGAACATAATAAAGAAAAGGAAATGAAATGTAACAAGCCAGAGAATGAACAGGTCTTGAAAAAGAATTTGGAAGTCAACTGTGTAGTCTACTGAACCTCTGTTTTGAAAGAAGAATTAAAATATGAGAACAATTCTTGACCTTGCTGTCTCTGAATACCCTACACTGCCCAAGCTGATTGTTTGATCTTAAAGACTTCTACTGCATATCAGACTATTAATATAACTGGCCTGTGGCAGCTGGACAGAGGAAATAAACCACATGTAAACAGAGCACATGTTTACATATATATTCATAGTCTTTACCTGTGTTTAATTAAAGGCATGAAAATGTTAATTATTTCCTGCAAAATAGTTATTTCCAAAAAAAAAATAAAAAGACATACTGTTAGATGACAAAAGACTCAGAACAAAGAGAAGAAAATAAACTATAGGCTTATGGGAAGAAGAAAATAGGTGAGAAAAACAAAACAAAAACAATCAAACAGCAACAACAAAAAAAGAGAAACAAAAAAAAAAGGGAATTAAGGTTAAACTCAAGCAAAAAAAAAAAGAAAATAAGTACTTTCAAAGAAAAAGAAAATAAAGAAAACAAATTAGAGACAGAAATTTAAAAAAGCAAAAGGTGAGGTATGAGTATTTTTCCTTTTTTGTTTTATTTTTACAAGAAATAAAACATTACAATTTGAAAGGTAAAACCGTTTAGAATTTTCTTTTTTTTTTAAATTGAGGTATTATTTTACTTATTTCTTTCTAAGGGTCTCAGGGAAATTGTGGAAATCATGGAATCACAGAATCAGAATTATAGAATCACAGAATGGTTTGGCGTGGAAGGGACCTTTAAATGTCATCTAGTCCAACTGCCCTGCAGTGAACAGTGACATCTTCAGCTAAATCAGGTGGTTCAGAGTCCCATCCAACCTGATCTTGAATGTTTCCAGGGAAGTTCATCTCCCAAATAACAACTTACAGGAACAACATACAGAAATTGCCTCTCGCCCAAACACATAGGAAGTTTTCCCTTATTTACTTCACTCAACCTTGCACTTTGGTCTCTCATTGGGGAAGGAGAATTTCTTTTACATTTGAAGAATGTGCTAAAGCCTATTTCTCATCAGGGTGCAAAAATAAATAACATGGAGCATTACGTAGGTCCATTTCCCAAATTAGCTAGGCCCAGAGATGTTTCAGTGAAGGTGCAGCCTGTGACACAGAGCTTGGAACCTTCTGTGCCTTTATGACGAAACATTTCTTCCATGTATTGTTTGCAGAAGTAAAATGGAACTGGCTGGATGAGAAGTCTGTGCACGTCAAAGAATATGCAGCGTGTATAGAAAGGATGTCTTGAATAGGCTGGGTGAGAAGTATGCTCCTTTTGATTGTTGTCTCTTTCTTTTTAATGTTCTCAGAAAATGGATGTATCTTTCAGTGTCTCTCAAGGATTTTTAGATAAAAAGAGAGGTTTTATCTTTGCATGTCTATAAGCAGTAAAAAACTCCTGAGACTGAAACCTACAGGCAATTCAAATAAACTAAATCCGATCAAGGTAATATCAATGCCAGAATTAGAAGAAAACCCAGAGAGAATATCAATAACAACATTAAAACAGCAGGTTTCAACTGGAATCAATAGGCAGTATAAACAGAAAAAATTAAGTCACAAAGTGATAGTAGATAAAAGCTCCCCACTCATTAAAATTCTGTTTGTCTTTGTGTCTTTTTATCAATGTACCTATATATCTATGCAAGTGTATCAAAGTTTATAATGTAAAAGAATGATGAAATAATCTAATTAATTTCCGGTGTCATTTCACATATTTCTTTCAAGTTAAAACTGCAATATTAATAATGGTTTGCAGTTTAATAAAATATCTCTATGTCCTATTAACTTCTATATCTGCTTGTTATAAAGCCCTTTTTTATCAAATAGCTAAACTTCAAAAGATTTCTGCTTTGATCTGAAATGAAAAAATGAGATTCATTCCATTTGTACAGAATAACCTCACTATATTTTACAGAAAGACAGTTGTCTATTACTGTCTTTCTGACTCAGAATGCATTGTAACTTGGGCAAGAGGAAAAAATATTGGAGAGAAGATCAAGTTTAGAAAGGTACATTATAACGGGGCTGTGGCTATGTCTTGAAATTTATGATTATTGGAGCAAGTGAGATATTTTTCCTACTTAAAAAATAATAAAAATTTCAGTAATTAAATGTGTAAGTGTTTACTGGTGGTTTTAATGTTCCATGGGTGAGCTTTCATGGTTTATTTCCACTTCCAGAACTAAGATTTTAACAATATGTTAATTGCTTGTGATTTTCTTATATCTTTTTTTTTTCCCCCACAGGAAAAAAAAAGATAGATAGATAGATATAGTAAGGGGGAAATACTCTAAATCTGTTTGTGGAACATATATCCCAAATCAACGTTTCAGAAGATGACAGCCCAGACATCCAGAGGGCAAATTAGCAATTCTTGCATGACCAAAAAACTTATTGATATTATTCAAATACTGACCCGAAAGGGAAGTCAAAACTGCATTTAAATTAAAACACATCTGAAAGCCACATGATTCCTGACTAACAAAGAAGGCCATATTTTATATATTCCTGAACATAGACCCTTTGTAAAGAAATAGCATGAATCAGGGTCAACACTATCATGTCAGTCAGAAACACTCTTTAGTGTGTCCTTTAAACACTGTAAGAGAATTGAAAGAAAAGTTCACAAAAAGGCAAGTAAAGCTGTTTGTAGCTATTTCATAGTATGGCAGGCAATAGGAAAAGGGTTGAAGGGACCAGTGCTACCCAGCCCAGCTCCACAGGTGTGTCAGTAAAGGCAATTTATCCACTAGTACACATCTGCAGATCTTCCTCATATCTTCTGTTCCCCTTACCCATAACCACATCACCTCAGATCATCCGTGTCCTCTAGATACCCTCTTTTTCCATACATATAGCTCATTGTATATGCTATACTCCCCTCCAGGTAACTTCCTGACAAACAGCACTTTTCAATGTTCCACTATCCTGTGCCTGCCCCGGTTTGCACTGACAACCCAGATGCATCTGGAGTTATTTATGGGCTGAATGGCCAAGTAGTACTGCCTCTCAAGTACTGATGGGTCAGATTAACTGTCTGCTTCCAGAATACCTGGAAAAAGAGCACCACATTTTCTAAGAGCAAAAGGGGCTCAGTGGAATTTTCCCTGTGGAATCTCTACAGGACTGGTTGTGAAAGGATTTGAAAATGAGAAGTAGTACAAAGGAACATGATTGCTGCTATATAAGAATCTAAAGTTTTCATTCTGGTTTTCATAAGCTCTCTCACCTTCATGCTCCGCTCAGTAGCAACAGTGAGCTTGAGTTAATATGCTGCGTGATGTCTCCCACTCTCCATATTAGCCCCTGTTAACAGTCCTTAGAAATTGCTTGTCACAATGGGGCTGGTGGGTATGGAATATACAATTGAATTTACTGCTGATTTAAACTTCTGGATTTGTACTTAACAGTGTTTTAAAGTTAATTGATATAGATTTATCAATTAACTGTCCACAGGAAGTTTTATAGCTGTTGTTGTTTTCCCTGGAAAGAGTGCATTGTGTAAAAAAGAAAAGATCAGCTACACAAATGTGATCCTGTTATCAGTTTGTCTACTTGTTTTATCTTGTATGAGAATAAGCATTAACATTCTGAGTCAGATGTTCTCATTAATGTGATTCCCATAGTGAAACTGAAAATACACAAGCTATCAACACTCTAAACCTCTCTTTGTTCATATCACAAGCATGCTTTTAAGAGTGCCAGGCCCACAAAACTTGTGAATAAGTGAATACTAAGTTTCCCTTGCCTAAGAACAAGAAAAGAGATGCATAAGGCCTGGGATACCTACTGCAGATTTTGAGTATGTCTTCATAAGTCAAGATCCTCACGAACCTCAGCTACCTCCATCCTAACCTAAATGTACCCAAAGGTCCCATGTGCCTAAATATCCACTTACTTAATTTGGCAGAGTCAAGCTAATAGGTATTTTTGTAAAAAACCCTCTGAATTAAATACCCTATGTCCTGGTTTGGGTGAAAACAGGACTAATTCTGTTCAGTGATTTTACTTTTCAGTTCAGTACTTCTAATTAACAGCACTTTCTAAAGTTAGCAGCATGTTTCTGCAGTGTCTGGTGCCAGCAGTGATAACAGCCCATGTTTAGAGTTACTACCAAGAATTGGTATGCAGACCAAGGCCACTGCTGAACGGTGTGTACCACACAGGGGGGTGCAGAAAGGAAAAGAC
>VWZY01012238.1:231580-245356 GCA_013399075.1 Chloroceryle aenea | reverse complement strand
CTAAGTCTCTCTTCTTTATTCCTTTTCTCTTCCCCTTTGGGGAGGGAGGGGGGTTAACAGAGAGCATCCATTAGGTCTTAGGGGCTGCCCTGACCCTAAACCACAACACCCTACAAAATAAGGCACAAGGAACTAACTCCTCTTTTACACAAAGAATCATTTCTTTTGAAGCTGTTCAGTCATTCAAAAGAATAAAAGCCACAAAAAAATATGCCATCTTAGATTCAATATCAGAAAACATTTATCACCTTGAAAACAGTCAAGCTGTGGAGGAGGTTGCCCAGAAAGGCTATGCAGTCTGTCTTTGGGATTTTTCAAGACCCAGTTGGATAAAGCCCTGCACATCCTCATTTGATCCCANCTAAGTCTCTCTTCTTTATTCCTTTTCTCTTCCCCTTTGGGGAGGGAGGGGGGTTAACAGAGAGCATCCATTAGGTCTTAGGGGCTGCCCTGACCCTAAACCACAACACCCTACAAAATAAGGCACAAGGAACTAACTCCTCTTTTACACAAAGAATCATTTCTTTTGAAGCTGTTCAGTCATTCAAAAGAATAAAAGCCACAAAAAAATATGCCATCTTAGATTCAATATCAGAAAACATTTATCACCTTGAAAACAGTCAAGCTGTGGAGGAGGTTGCCCAGAAAGGCTATGCAGTCTGTCTTTGGGATTTTTCAAGACCCAGTTGGATAAAGCCCTGCACATCCTCATTTGATCCCATAGCTGACCCTGCTCTGAACATGAAGTCGGACTGATGACCTCTTGGGATCTTCTGTCACCTTCATTATCCTGCTTTTGTATGTATTATATGCATTTCATCTTAATGATTGTGTCAACTCTTACAGGATCCTCAAATGTGCTTTGGAGCAGGAATGCAGAAGGGAATCAGTCTGGGGCCTACTGGCTCTCTGAAAATTAAGCTTGGCCGAGATTTACGCATCTGCAAAATCATCATTTGACTATCAGCAACAGAGAAATTCTTAGAAATGGGGTAGTAAGCTATCCAGTTGGTCCTTCTGCATGGACTACATTAGGATGAAGTGACTTACCCACAATTACAGGAAATTTTCTAACCACAGTTTCCCATGGAAGAGTTTCTGATATTTCCCACAACATGTAAAATTCTGATCTTTTCTCTTGGTTCAGATATTTCACTCCACGTGAAATGCTCACTCACCTTCTAAATAAAGTACTTTTCTATATGAGTAAACATAGCAGAATCTGACTCAGAGCAAATTATTTATTTAATGCATTTATCCCTACATTTTGTTCACAGCTTTTCCTCGAAACAAATGTACAGCATTTAAAACAGAGCTGTTGTCTCTTTTCTGGTGGCATTTGAACTCATGTTGTCTCCTCAGTTAGTTAATGATAAATGAATACCCCTGACAGATGGTGCTGCATGCAAGCCTCCTCATCAGTAGAGGTTGGGGTGTTTCAAGGAAGGTTTGGCATTCACCTGGTTGCTTACCAGTGCTATTATTACCATCTGCAGCTATTTGTAGGAGAGAGCAGATAAGCTTGGTTTGATAGAAAAAAAAAACACATGGGAAGAAGACTGAACTTTGCCAGGCTCTGCAAGTAAGAAGTGGGAACCCAGACACTGGACTCAGTCACAGAGGAGGGATTTGAGGAGGACGTGCTTCCACTTTTCTCCACAATTCCTTGGTGAAAACACAGTAATAGAGGGTAGCCAGCAGCATTCAGTACTGCAAGTTCACTTGAGGACTTGTTAAAAATATAATTCCTTGGTTTGTGAAGAGATTATTTAGCAGTGCAATACTCAGTTCTGTTTTGTCAAGGCCCCGATCTAAAGAGTTTGATATACAAGAATTGGTGTAACTGCATTCTGGGAATTATCATAGGTTAATGGAATATAAGTAACTAATTTATTACAGAGCACATGGTATAGTTCCACCATGCTAAATACAATATTTAAGATTTAATATTAATTTAATCTCTATGTTCATACCTTACTATTTCTTAGACACTGACAATACAAAAAAAAAAACCCACCCTCTATATCACGAAGTCTTTGCTGCCTGAATGACAGACACGGTGAAGACAAACCACACTGGAAAAACAGAGGGAAAAAATGTCACATTTATCTCTTAAGATATTTTAATACCTCATTTCTTATTGATTTAATGGAGATAAACAACAAACTCTCTGCAAAGAAATTGCTCATCTCCTAACACTTTCATTAGCTCAAAAAAAAATATAAAAAGGAAATAGATGAGTTTTCTGCATGCCCTCAGTATCAGACAATGCTGCTGCCATCATCTAAACAGAAGATATATTGAAAGCCATAACTCTGGGTCTTCTGAGAGATTACCTTTTACATCATTGCTCAGCAGCAAGTCCCAGTACAACCAGTCCTGTATAAAGCAATCCCATGAGTCTAGAAATTATGTTTCCTTCTTGCCACACTGTAAAGGCATTAGCGCTACTACTAATGTTTCTATCTTGTTCTGAAAATGGCTCTGCTTTAGCTGAAGCCCCAAAGTATGCTGAATCAGAGATATAATAGAATATAATGTGGAAGTACTCAAATAATAGGTCCAAATCTTCACTTACGGTTTCTTGAAGAACTGCAGAACAATTCAGGGGCATAATCTATGTATAATCTATTTTCACAGCTAATCAGTATATCACACAGACAGTGGAATCAAATGACGCTCTGTAATAGGACACTTGTCAACACTTGCCACAGACTGGTTCCAAACCATTACCATTCTGAGGGGGAATTGCAGAAACTGTTTGCCACTCTACACCTCACGTGCTTGGATATAGAATTGAAGTTCCAGTTTTGAACAGGACCTGTTGAAGATGTTAAGGGCACTGAAATTTTAATCCTAAAATCTGAGTTGAAATTTTGCATCTCTTTTTTTTTTTTTTTTTAACTGTTGTCAAAGGACAGGAATATGCTATGTGCAACATAAGTATTTTCCTTCGGGGAGTATTTGACCAGAAACTTATTGGATCCTAGGTTAATTTATGCAAATCATTGCTTTGGCATTTAAGAGTCATAAGGGCACGATGATTAGCCAATGTCATTATGAGTTGCCTTCTACAGAGAACTGGAATTCACTAGTGGTATTTTGTATTGCATGAAATTGCCTGCAGGTACTGTAGAGTTAACCCCAGGCCAAATTATAAGCATTGTTGGAGTTTTGTTTTTCTGTAGTCTTGCAGTGCTCTTCTTTTGTTTGTAAACCACATGAACAAAACCTTTGGCTTCCCATGACGCCAGATCACTTCATATCAAAATAGATTAATGCTAGCCAGAGCAGTTCATGTTTATATTACAGTTTTCTCTGAGGCAATATCTTTTCTCTAATTACAACATAAGGACATCCCCATGATCAGAGCCCAGGGTTACAGTACAATGACCATCCCTGTTAAACCATCTGAGACATGACTAATAACTCCAGTGAGATGAAAAGCAAGACACAGCACTCTGGGAGTTAATCTTAAAAGAATTTTTTTATATTCTATTCTCATCTTTCAGGCAGTTGTTTTTTGAGTGTTTTGTAATAGTGAGAAGATCCAGGAGACAATAACCTCTGCCAAGTGACTCACATGCCAGTTTTATACTGGTATATTTCCACAGTTTTCAATGGAATTCTTGATACATGAATGTATGTCACTAGGGTCATGCTAAAAATCTATGAGAGAAGGAATAAGGTTAACTATTTATTTCCTGCTACCATAATAGCTACATTAGGAGTGCCATATGCTGACTTAACATAGGATATAAGCAAATGGACATTAATTTATACAATCAAATAGTTTTATATCTATTGTTTATGTTCACTTTTCAACAAGATGGAAACTAAATAAAACAATTAAGCTTCTAGGGATTATGATGATTTAAATGTCCTGGAATTTTAGCTCACAATAACTATTTTCTTGGTTACCATTGTTATAAAAGAAACAATCCATGCTAGAATTTATTACTGTAATTTATATTAGGCAAGGATTTGTGATCCTTGAAATTCCCTGCTGTCTGATTTACAATACTCTTTTTCGTTGTATCATCCTTAATTTTACGTAATTACCATCTGAAAGGTTTCCTGTTATGGCTACTGCCGTACAAAACTAAGGTTATTTATCCAGTCAGAATATTTGCTCTTACTGTAGTGAATTTTGTATAGGCTGAGTCCGGATGCTATGTAATTGTTTTCTTGACTGCTCATTTGAACGAGTCTTTCAGGCATTATTGATCTCTAGTAATAAATAGAATTTCAGGTGTCCACTAACCATTTAGCAATTTGTGCATATTCAGTGTTGGTGTATACAACCCAGATTCATAGCAGCCAGAATGTTTATCTAATTCTTTATTTGATTCCAAAGACAGCTGTTGAAAACCCTTCATATATACAATTATCTTCTTTCATTTGAGCACAGCAGTAACTATGCGAATATCTTTATTTGTGTGATTTTAATAACTGTACTTTGTCTTTTCCATATCTACTTGTTTTCTGCTTGATCCAGATATAAACAGGAGAGGGTTTTTTAAGTGCAGCTCTCCTCACTGTGGATTTCTGTTAAATTTAAGGTGCTTTTTTATTTTTTGCTATTTAGAATCCTCTTCATTCTTCATGCACAATATGTATCATGTGAGTTGAGGATAAACTGCTTCAATAAATCCCATTATTCTGAAGAACAATAAAAATTACAAGTTGATGACACTGAAATGGTGATAAATAGCATTTTTTTTAAATTTTCTTACATTATTAGAATCTCATTCTTGCACTTCTGAATAAACTCTAGTTCCCAGTGCTGTCAGACTAGGAAAACACTACCTGTGTTGATTTTGTCAAAGAAAAATATGTTATTGAACATTATAATTTGTTAAATTCCAAATCTTATTTAGGCAATTAGTGCAACCCTTGTTATCTCTGAACATGCAACTGAAAAAATAAATGAACAGTACATAGAAAACACACCCATGGCTCCTGAAACAAAGATGAGCTTATTCAGAGAGATGCTATTTGAAGATAAGAACAACACTCTGGCATCATGCCTCTCCCCCCAGTGCCATGAAACCAATCTTCTGTGACAGCTTTGATGGTCTCTGAGTTCCTGGAGGTAGGTGGGTTAGAGGACAGTATTTTTTCTTTCAGGTAGACAGAAAACCCCAAAGACAGCATATGAACCAAATCTGTTTGAGATGGACCTCACAATAATTGCAGTCATCATGATTAAAGTTGTGAGCCCACAGTAAGTCTGATTTCGCTCATCTATACCTTCCTAGATTCTACAAACAAAAGCATAAAGTAGTAAAATCAACAAGTTTAGCCTAGGGCCAAGACAAACATTTTGACCCATGGTTCAAAAGCTGAACTTCTTCTTACATTACAGGAAAAGGAAAGACAGTAAAAAAAAAAAAAAAAAAGAAAAAGATCAAGACACAAAGAACTATCAAACAAGTCCTCAGTTCCTTCTGTAAGAGTTATGGAAATGAAAATATTGAATGTAAATATTTAATAGTAATATTGTGTTTGCCAGCTAGATTCTGACTGACCATGAAGTAAGCAAATCAGAAGAAGATTACTAAGAAATCACTTCTATCACCCTAAATGAGTTAATGGTGACTGACAACAGGGATTCTAGTGCATGCTGTGTTGTTACAAGCCTGTGCAGTAGACAGAATTGTAGTGAGTGAAGTCATCCTCCTCCTGCTGTCCATAAAATCACTACCACCAGCTTCAGCATAATCAGAATCCATGCACTCCCTTGGCCAGCCTAAGCATGTGCCAGAAGGCCCCTCTTTGCCTCCTTTATTCTGTCCAATACTCACCTTCCAGCAAAGACTCACCTGTTACTCCTGGTTTTAGATTTCTGATCAGCCACTGTTCCATATTCTTTCTGAGGCCCCAAGGGCACTAACACGCATTAATAACCCTGGCTGGGTAGACTCGCATGCCCCCGACCATGTCCCAGGGCACCTGCTTCCATTCAGCAACAGAGATGTTAGTCCCTGCCTGAGCTATGCTGTAGGTGTGCCTGTCTCCAGGTCCATCACAGCCATGTACTCTGCTGGACTGGACCATGACCAAGGAGTTAACTTTCCAGCTTGACCTCAGACCTGCCACCTCACTGCAAGACCTGTCTGGTGATCACTGGGCTAAGTAGGACACCAGCCATTGCCACCAGACCTGATCCTGCTTTGCCAACTTACATTCCTTAGACTTGCCTCTTTGCTAACTGATGCCAAGTGTTCTGGACTCTCAGCTGACCCTCATTGCCTCCCCTTACTTGGAAATGATGGAACAGTGTCCTGTATGGCAAGTCCCTGCCCTATTGGCTGTGTGTTACCAACCTGATGAACCAACCAACCACCTTTGACTCACAGTGGTAGAGCCATCCCAGATTGTCTTATGCATTCCTCAGCCCCAGAAATTCACAGAAGGACCCTCTGCAGTCCAGTCCACTATGGGCATTTCAAGTGAAGGCACCAGGTAGCAGGAAGCTGAAGAACTGGCTGACATTGATTCCGGAGGTGGCCAATTCACACCGGTAGAGAGTCTCAAGTATGCAGATGTCCTTCAGCTTGCAGACCTGATGAAATCACAAAGAAAGGAAGACTGACACATTAAAACTGGGGCTGGGGAGATAGAGGGTAAGATAGAAAGAAGCTCTTCTAAGACTTTTTTTACTATTGCAGTCATCAATAAATCAGGTCTGAGACTTTTCTGTGTTTTTTGTCTTACAGTACTGAAATAATGTAATAAAAGTATTTCACCTCCCATTACTGCACCTGCTTGTACAGTTTAAATTAAAACCAGAAACACTGCAAATCCCACTTCACAATGCCTTTCAGTGTTTGAGACTCTGAATTAAAGGCCTTCATTGTTTGGAAGGATTATTTCACTGCCTTCACTGGCTTCAAAGAAAGAATCTTCACTCACTTTTCTATTGATCCCTGTTGATCAGATTAACTTTGTTTTGGATTCCTACTGAAACAAAAGACAAATAGAAATGTTTTGAACACTGATGTGTACAGTTTTGTTCAGTTCATGATTCTATTACCTATTACAAAGATGATTATTGGTTAGACACAAAAAGAATAAAGGACTTACTGTAAATTATATTCACTAAATACCAACACTTTAAGCAATTACAAAATTATGAAATACTGCAGAATGGCATGTAATTACAGTTAATTCCACAATTAAGAGTATATCTTTTATTTAGCAGTACTTGTTCTTTCATTAACAATAATTAAGATTAAGAAAGGTCAGAGAACGCTTCCATTTCAACACTAAAAAACCCATTTAAAGCCATTCCTGCTCCCCCTCACACATTTTATACTTAGTGACTTTGCTCTTTCTTATTTTGTAACAAATGACAAAGAATCTAAATTGTGGAATGAGCCAAGAAGCTCTCCTGGGACATCACAAGCCAAGAGAGATGAATTGTGTTCGCCTGGCCATAGACAAAAGCTCTTCAGCTAGGAAGAACCCTCACTTGTGTACTCAGAGAAATTCTCCTCAGAAGTAAAATACATGATAATAAGTCATGGCTCCATTTTCTCACAGTGCTATCCTGCACAACTATATGCAAGTCTATTTCTTTTATGTCCCTTGGAGTAGACCAGCTGGGTCAAAAAGTCAGTTAATCAGATGGATGATGACTACTACTCAGACCTTTCTCAGTCCTTTCCTCTTCCTCTTCCCTCTTTACTGAACAGAGAAAGAGCTTGCTGATAAAGATGGAA
Source organism: Chloroceryle aenea (assembly GCA_013399075.1). Classification (NCBI taxonomy): domain Eukaryota; kingdom Metazoa; phylum Chordata; class Aves; order Coraciiformes; family Cerylidae; genus Chloroceryle; species Chloroceryle aenea. The sequence goes on along the minus strand of VWZY01012238.1, from coordinate 237,629 downwards.
CAGTGCTGCTTGCTGATAAAGATGGACAGATGTCTCTATCTTGTTAATATGGCTTGTTGATTGCATCAGGCTGAATCTTATTAGCTACCATGGTGTCCTGGTTTGAGTTAGAACAGAACAATTCTGTTCAGTGATTTTACTTTTCAGCTTGGTCTCTGCTAACAAACTGCACTTTCTGCTAACAAACTGCACTTTCTGAAGTTAATGGCAGATTTTCACAGGCAGTGACTGATTCTAAATGTGATAACACCCAATATTTAGAGTTACTACCAAGAGCTGGTGTGCACATCGATGTCACTGCTAAATCTTGTGTACCACATTGGTGGTGTAGAAGGTAAAAGGCCGCACCTGAGGAGAGTAACAGACAGGACAGGTGACCCTAAACTGGCCAACAGGGGATTCTAACCCATATGTGTCATATTCAGTATAAAGCTGAGGAATCACAAGGGTCAAGCTCTTTTCTTCAATGGCTGGCATTCAAGGAGGACTCTGTCTGTTCTGCCTTTGATCCTGATCCATGTGTTCCTGAATCCAGTTCTAGAATCCAGCTCCAAAATCTGTTTCCTGTCTCCTGCTGTGTCTGAGACATCCCCAGTGTCTGCTCCACAGTATCAGCGGTGATGATGATGTAATTGCCATTAGGAAAGGCCTTGGGTTCAATACTGCATTTTTGTATATGTTTCATTTTATTATTATTATTACTATTATTATTATTGTTGTTAAAACTGTTCTAGCTTTCTTTTCTAATCAGTAAGTATCCCTTATTTCCTTTGTCTCCTTTTTGGGGAGCAGAGAGGGGCTAACAGAGAGCATCTCTTATAGGTCTAGCAGATGGCCTTGACCTTAAACCTTGACACATGTCTATATATAAGATGTACTATACACCCAGAAGAAAGAGAAGCATCGGTATCGTTATATAGTGCATTCTGATAAGAAGTCAAAGCGTGAAATAAATGTATCTGTAGTCAGTAACAACTGATGCATTACATCCACATGTATTATTGACACATATTCGTAGACTGTCCCAGATGGCCCTGTAACATGGGCAAGGATGTTAATTCCACTCCAATATTGCTTTGAGTCCAACTGTCACAAAATCATAAAACAGTTTTGGTAGGAAAGGATCTCTAGAGGTCATCTAGTTCCACCCTCATCTCACAAAGGTTCCAACTATGTCAGATTCCTCTGGGACTTGTGCAGTTCAGTTTTTAATATCTTCAAAGATAGTGAGTTCATTGTCTGGGCACTTTTGGTTTGTCTTTTTTGTTTTATGTTTGTTTGTTCATTTGTTTTGTGGGGGGCGTGGGGGTATGGGTATGGGGTATCTAATCATCATTTCCCATATAACAAGCTGTGTCTTCTGCTTCTCGTCCTGCCACTCTAAGACAGGTGTTTCCATCTTGATTATACTTTACCAATAAGCGCCTGAAGGCATCAATAAGATCTTCCATTAGCCTGTTCTTCTTGCTGTACAAGCATAATTTGCCCAGTGTCTCAGCATCACATGCTCTAGACTTCTAGTAGTCTTGGTAGCACTCCAATACACTGACAGCATGTCAATAACTATTTTGCACTGGGAAGCTAAAATGATGGACAGAGTTCTTCATATGGAGTCTAACAAGTACTAAATAAAGAATCATAGAACCATATAGTTTGGAAAACACTTTTAAGATGATCAAGTCCAACTAAGCACTACCAAGCCCACCACTAAACCATGTCCCTAAGCACCATGCCTACATATTTAATCCCAAGGCTGGTGACTCAACCACCTTCCTCCCTGGGCAGCTTGTTCCAGTGCTTGAGAGTAACAGTTCTGGTGAAGAATTTTTTTCCTAATATCCAACATAAACCTCCCCTGTTAGAATTTGAGAGCATTTCCTCTCATCCTGTCACTTGAGAGAAAAGACTGATATCTACCTTGCTAATAGTCACTTCCTTCCTACTGGCTACACTCACAGTATCACAGCCCAGTATGCAGTTGGTATTCTTCAGTTTAACTTCTGGTCACTGCTGGCTCATGTTCTCTCTGTGGTCCACTGGGGCCTTAAGGTCCTTTTTCACAAAGCTGCTTTTGAAGTTGATGCCAAGCCTGGATGGAAAGAGGGTATCTTCCCAGACCAAGGCCAGGAATCCACATTCACGTGTGCTGAACTTCGTGAGATTCCTGCTGCGCCCTTTCTCCAGCCTATTAATGTCCTTAAGAATAACAGCCCTCCACTGAAAGGGCCATTCCCATGTGATATGTGATATGTGATATGATCTGAAAACTTGCTAAGTGTACACTCTATCCTAGCTCCTAGGTTAGTAAGAAATTATATGGGTTCACACATGAACTGCTGAGGGGTCCCACCAGTAACTATCCCCCAGAAGTACTTTGTTCACTTTTCAGGTTCAGATCCTGAACTAGAAAGTGGCACCTGCATGTTTTCATCTACGTTTCCATATCCTTGGCTGCATCCCCACCAGTCCCATGGATTTGTCCTGCTGACTGAAGTCATCCTGCAGGTGTTGTTAAACGCTTCTTATTATCTTCTTACATTTATTCCTTCATTCTACGCTTCTCAAGTAAAGCTAAACAATAGTTATAATAATAAATAAATAAATAAAAATTCAAAAATTCTACACTGTATGTGTATTAATTAACTCACTATTAGAAAAATAGTGCAAGTAGTACATGCAGAGAGGCATGAAGTACTGTTAAATGCACATATACCAGTACTCTTTTCTAACACTATGAACAGTCAGATGACAAATTGTAAAGTTACTTGATATCAACTCTGTTTGAAGATCAGATTTCATCCATAGGCCACCATTTTCCCCAAAACATGTTCATACTGACAAGCAACTGTTAGGAACACAAAGGCAAACAAATCCAGAAACGTTTTTCACTCTTGCATAATGTGCTGTTTCAAGTGTAATTTTTAATGCAGTGGAAAAGGGTAGCATAATTAGTTACACAACTGTAGTTGCATGAGGAGTCACCAGAGTCCCTAATTACTTGAACTTATAATTTTTAAGAAAAGTAGGCACGTCAGTGTAAAATGGATGATTTGTTTTATTGCTACTTAGGCTTCAGAGTCTCAGATGTAGTCAGCATTATAAAAACATGCAGAAAGACAATTCCTTCTTTGAAATCTTTATAAACAACCAAGTACAGATAAACACAAAGAATATAGGGATGCTGCTTTTCATAAAAAGAACTGAAAGAGTAAGAGTAGTTTTAATGTGGTGTCAAACATGGAAATGGCAAGACTAAGCTAAGGGAGACAGATAAATAAGGACATGGAAGATGGACACAGAAGAAAAAAATGTGTCAATGAATGGACAAAGGATAAAACAAGGTGAGAAAACCTAAAAAAAGATGGCAAAGTATGTTGTGTTAGGAGAGAAAGGATAGCACCTTAAAGCAAGTGACTACTAGGATCCAGGTTTTGTATTGAGCATACTGACATTACTAGCAGCTCAGCTGGTCAGAGAAGATGCGAGGGTCCAACAGCTTTCTCAGCACTAAGCGGTTCCTTCCCCCCCAGAGGGCTGTTCTATTGCTTCTGTGCAATAGCGAATGGGAATTGTTTGGATGTCCTGCTCCCAGGACTTCAAGGCAGTGCTACAGTCACAAAAACCCATAACAGAAGCAAACAAGCAAACAAAATTACAGCAGAATTGAGATGTCAAAGGCACTTCACCACACTCTTCCATTGAATGCTCCAGTTTCTGTCAGAGAAGACCTTTTTATACCTTTAGACTTTATCGTAGTTTAAAAGAGTGTATAAACTTGTAACAATGTAAGAAATTCACAGGAAGCTTCTGTATGGGTAGAAATTTGTTACATTAACACACAAGTTTGTTCAGCCGTGCAGTAGCACTGCATTATGGGGAAACTTCCCAACAGGTTCCAAGATGGACTCATGAAGTGGGGATTAGTCAGAGCACCAATCAATATCTGAAGAGATTATTTTATTTGAACTAAATGAACTGTTATTCATCACTGTATGAAACAGTAAGTAGTTTAGACCAAGTAAATAATGTGAAGTAGAAGGAAATTGCACAGAGCAGGCTTTGTAAGGATTGTGAGATTATTGTGAGTTATGCTGGCAGTATCTACTATATCAGTGCAACGGCACCAAGACTGCTTCCACAAAGCATTAGAATTATTAAGGTTAGTACAGAAATGCTTATGGCAATAGTCCAAAACTGCTTCCATGAAGTATTAGAATTACTAAGGTTAGTATAGAAATGTTTATGGCAACAGTGTTCTGGGATACTGCAATTACAGCAGTGATGCCAGCACAGTATGAACTACTGCTAATGCTTGCACTAGTTGGCCTGAGACAAGGTGAGAGAGAGAAAACAAACACCTGTGAACTACTCTATGATGATGTTGTTTGTTGTCTAACTCTCTGACCCACATGGAAAAGCTGGGGAAGGGAATAAAATATGAAACAGAAATTGAGTATTTCCATTCCCATTATCAATGCAGTTCTGCAGAATATGGCTTGTTACTTTCCTTGCTTTCAAAACATCTGCTCAGTTTAGATTTGTTTTGTATCTGACTTTGAGAATCCCATGACATTCAAAAAGCATCCAGGTGTTAAATATTTGAACTTATGGACATAGGTGAACACAACAAAAAAACTTCAGGTCAGGTTCCACTATCTGTGCTCAAAGTTAACCAATATTTTGCTCCATTGGTAGCCTTTTTAATTTGAGGGTGGAAAATATATTGAGTACATAGCTCCTTGCATGTTTTCTCTTTCCATGTAGTAATTAACCCCAAAAAGCTTCCAGCTGCTGAACTGAGGGTCTTAATTTGGGCCTGTTGTGTTTATAAATGCTCTTAATTCTTTACTGCTCTTAATACTGTCTGTAAGTCTCCAAACATCATGACTTAGACTTCTAAAATTTATCTTGTATGTGAACAATGCAAAACATATGAGGAAACAGTAGAATACACATGGAAAAGAAAAATAAAAATGTCTATCCATATTGTATAAAATGTCTTGTACATTGAAGCAGCCTAGTTATGCATGAAGAATTAACAGTGGATGTGATATTTTCATTATTATTTGAGTGTTCTCAGTCCCAGGCACAATTCTAAAAATTGCTATATTAGGCAGCAAGGTACCGTGTGTAAGTAAAGTGAAACATATGAGATAGAGAACAGCAGTTTGGATGGAAAAAACCTGCAGTGAATCAATAAAATAAACTCAGTGCTACTTTGTAGAGCACAATGTTGCAGCTTATGGTTGCATGCTAAGTTCTACTCATTGTCACAGTGATTTAACCACTACAAAGACCCAGTCCTTAAAAAAATGTGAACAGTCTCTTTTCCTTTTTCTTACGTCATCTAGACCATTCAGCAAAGGACAGGATTAACATTCTTATTAAGAAAAACTGTATTATTAGTTTACCAGTCAGTATTTGTTCTAAGCACCAGATATGAAGGATTTTCTCATGATACTTTGTTTTAGTAGAAGTATTTTCATTCAATTACTATTCCTTTCTTAAATTAACTTTATTTCTGGTCTCACTGTTACCCTGATGCAATGCTTTTGATGGGCTAGTGCTGTTTGATACAGGCCAAGCTCAAACTGTGTTATCATTCAAATATACTCTTGTGTTACTAGAAAGAACAAATACAAAAGAGATACAGGCCTTGTGGACTTCATCATACTAATGTAGAGAAAAGAAGCAAAAGGGGGAAGATAATTACAATTTAGTAAGCCTAAAGGCCAGTCAAAAATGCATGTAAATGTATAAATACATAAAAATGTGTAGTCTGATCTGAGTGAAAATCTGTTCACAGGCAAAAAACTTGACGAGATCTACACTGGGAATTAAAAATCAAAGTAACAGTTTAGACCTGAACTAAAATACGATCCAAACTATCTTCTTAAAAAGTACTATTGAATAAAACAAAACCTCATCATCAAAATGCAGCACACATCAATGGATAAATAAGTCAGTTATATTAGCAAAAAAGAGTGACTACACATCTAAGAAAAAAAAAAAGAAAGCAAAGAAAGAAAATAAACCAACTCCTATCACT
>VWZY01012238.1:168630-196165 GCA_013399075.1 Chloroceryle aenea | reverse complement strand
TTCACCAGCACTCTCTGGGCCCGGCCCTCCAGCCAGTTCCTCACCCAGCACAGAGTGCCCCTGTCCAGGCCATGGGCTGTCAGCTTTTCCACGAGTATATTATGGGAGACAGTATCAAAGGCAATGGGCTAGTACTCTGAGGTTCAACTTTGTCCCTCCCATGAGATAGCAGATGGCTTGTTTCTAGCCTGAAGGTTTATGTTTCCCAAAGGGGATAACAAGAGGTAGCCAACATCTTGGAGAAGCTGAGAGCTCAGAATCCCTGTCTTGGCTAGGCCAAAAAAGGCCACTTTTGCAAGTAGGAGCACTGGAGAAAGAGAAATGAGGGAGAAATCAACCTAGATACACAATGACACAGGCCCTGCATGCATCCTCTTGGTCATTTCTGTCCCACTGAGGAGAAGGCAGCATACTTACTGCTGTGTCTCTTTGCTGCAACCAAAATATTTCTGAAGAAAAACAAAAGTAATTTTCCAGAGAAGGGGCATTGGTGAGCTGACCAGGGGAGATGCAGGTCAAGGGAAGTGTTTGTTCCCCTCTGCTCAGCACTGAGCAGGGGAGGCACCTGGAGCATTATGTCCATTTTGTACTTCCGAGTTAGTATAAGTCAGTCAGTGACATACTGGAGAGATCATGTCAGAAGAACACCAGGATGAGCAGGGACTGGAGCACAGGGCACCTTCATGGAGGTTGAGATCTTCCTTTGTTCAGCAATAGGAAGAGAATATGAAAGGGAGACCTTACTGCTATCTTCATCTATCCCAGAGGATGTAGAAAGCCAGATCCAGGCTTTACTGAGAGCCAGTGACAGGATAAGAGGTGATGGATGGAAGGTGCAATATTTAGAGATTGTGAATAATCTTTTCTCTACAAGAGTTTTCAAATATGTGCAGGGATATTTTGAGTTCTCTGTGGAGATATCCAAAACTCAGCTGGACCATTTTCAGTTGGCCTTGCTGGACCAGATCGACTGCAGAAGTTCTTTATACTGAATTGTTGTATGACTCTATGGAAAGCATTTGAGCTGTTATCACAATGCCAGAATTTGATACACAAAAAGCAGGAATGAATGGTAATGGCTAAGTTATACTTACCAGCTTACAAGCAATGGGTGAACCCACCTAGTGTTTATTTAATCACTGCTGTGGTCAGGAGCACTGTGCAAATTATCTACTTTTTAAAAAGTGGTATTATATTGGTTATTTTTACCTCCTTAGGAAAGATTGTTATAAAAAAAAATCTTTACACTCCTGCAAGTCTTTTAGCAAAGAGGATAAAAATCAAATTTCACAGCTGTGTTAACATTAGGCCCAGACTGTTTTTAGTACATATTAAATACAAAATGTTAAAATAACATTAAAAAGCTTAATTTAAGCTGACAAAGGCAAAGAAACCAGAATTTGGATGAAAAAAAAAAAAAGATGAAGAGGAAAGTAACCCCTCTTTAGACATATACACACCAATTTTCTCAACTTTTTTAAAATAAGATTTATATTTCTTTTGGAAACAATGTAATGTCCCTGGAACTATTAGGGAACAAATAACATGGGACCTTTTCCAAAATAACCTACTATAATTCATGATTTTCACAAATTTAAAAATATTAAATACAATTACTAAATCCTAACATACCAGATTAAGGATATTGCTTTTTATACGTTCCTATTAACTCCTTTGGTGTTTTCATATTGGGAATATTGCATAATGCAAAATGAAGAATATATGTGCAGTTAAATGTATTTCTACAAAAGCACTTTAAGGATATTCACAGCAGCTTCTTCTCAAATATAAACAGATCTTACTTGTTTATTTTGAGGAGAGAAGTAGATCAGGAAGTTCAGCTAGTTCAAGTGCACTTTTAGAGAAAGAAAAACTTTCAGAACATTTTATGTTAATATATCAGTGGGAGTTGCAGGGATATATCATGACTTATTTTTTTTATATCATGACCTTATTTTTTTTTTTTTTTTAGATGGATATTCTGTAGATTTAGCAGAAAAGGTGGTATGACTGATGGTTTCCTGTCTTACTTGTGCACTACAGATATATAAGCATTGCAAGACAGATTTAAAATCCTTTTGAAACTTACTTTTATATTGTGAAGCATGTACAGAAATGGTACACACCATATATAAATACAAACACTACTGCTTTGGAAAAGGGCATGCTAAGAAGTAGATGAAGTGTGATCTGAAGACACCAGTTACAGACAAAATCATAGAATCATAGAATGGTTAGGTTGGAAGGGACCTCAGATATCATCTAGTCCAACCTCCCTGCAATGGACAGGAACACCTTTCAACTAGACTAGGTTGATCAAGGCTTCATCCAACCTGGCCTTGAACACCTCCAGGGAGGCAGCATCCACAACCCCTCTGGGCAATCCATTCCAGATTCTCACCACCCTTGTACTGAAGAACTTTTTCCTAAGATCCAATCTAAACCTGTTTTCCCTCAGTTTAAAACCATTTCCCCTCATCCTATTGCTTGTCAAGAGACCCTCTCCAATTTCCTGTAGATTACCTTTGGATATTGGAAGGCAGTTATAAGGTTCCCCCATAATCTTCTCTTCTTCAGGCTGAACAATCCCTGCTTCCTCAGCCTATCCTTGTAGCAGAGGTGTTCCAGCTCTCTTGAGTAGTTTCTGATGTTCTGTAGTGCTGGATTTTCTCAGATGCTTAGTATCTGGGAGAGTAAGCTGGGGTCTGAAGTGTCAGCCTTTGTTAGTGACTTTTTGTGAGTGACCTTTGTGAGTGACCTTTCAAAACATATGATAAGTCAAGGTCTCTTTATAATTCATCAGTCAACACTGTCTCAGAATTTCAACAAAGATTTTAGATATTTTGTCTTGTGTCTTTTAATCTTGTGGACATAGCTTTTTCCTCCACAGAAATATGTATTTTCATTTTGAAACAAAGGCACACAGTTTTTAACCAAGTGGAGGAAAGTAACTCTTAGCTTATGTTTAAAAATATTTTCTGTAATATATTCATGTGTCACAGGCCTATGTTTAATGAAGAAACTATACATATTGAAAGAAAACTATATTAAAGATAAAAACACTCTATAAAAGCTAAAAAATACTTCAGTATTCTATTTCTGAGGGCTCAGTCACAGTCAATACAGATGAAATCAGTGTATTTTGAAAAGAGGTACCGAAGTGAAAAACTATGAACCAGAAAAAAAAAAATCACCCTTCTGCTCATCTTCTACTTGCTCTTGAAGGCCCATGTTTTCCTTTAAAGTAGTCTTGCCACCTAGAAGAGGTCACCTCATGTCAGCCCCTCTCTCATGACTCTCATGATGTTATCACAGATTTCATGTCTTTGCACATGAACAAGTAGTGTTCTACTGCCAGATCCCACAGCTGCAGGGAGGACAAGGATCAATTTAGAACATCAGAAGAGACTTGTGGCTGCAACTCCGGTGTCCCTAGCTAGTTTGTGGATTGTGTTTTTCTTAGACCATGTCATGGCCATTGTATAAGGAGATGTTGCTCTACGTCAGATAATATAGAACCATTTGAAGATAACCTGGAAAATCTTTGCATCTAAATTTGATACTTTGGTGATTGACTCAGAAACACTTTTTTTTTTTTTAAACTATAAAAAAAAAAAAACCAAAACAGAAATCAAACCAAATCAACAGAAAAAAAAAATCCTAAGCACCCAAATAACAGGTGAGATGTATATATGAATTAATATAGAGGGGAAGAGAAAAAAAACCAAAGAATCATTCAGTAGACATTGTCAATGAAAAGACAGAACATGATACTTTCCTACTACAGTAAAGTGTCTGAAAATTATTTTTATTTGAATACTCTGGGATTTACAACAACTGTGGTGTTGTTTGTTTTCGTCGTTGTGCTGCTTTACTGTTTTGGTATTATTTTATTTTATTTTTTATCTGTCCATATAAACATGTCTTGCATGGTCTGATATGTAGTTCAGGGTATAGTTTTCAAAAATATCAAACATGCACATGACTTCTGAGCCTACATTACTTCTCAGTTTTGACAGTTTTACAGAAATCACGCAAAGGCCAGAACATCAATGGACAATCATTCCCACTAGAACATGTATTTTACAGTAAGTTGAGCTTATGAAAGGAAACCTCTTGGAGCTACTATCTCACAGGCCAAACTGCTCATCATTTGTTGGCAATGCTCCGGTTCTGTTTTATGGAAAACATGCATACTTATCTAATCATCCCCTTTCTCTGTATTAGTAGATTGTTATGTTATACTACTTTTTCAAGCACAGGTGTTGCCACTCTTTGTCTTGTAACAAATATGATATTAACATGAGAATCATCAAATTGGCTTTGATGATATCCTCTCTATGAGAGGATACTACCTGGTCATCCTATGAGAAGAATGATTTTTTTACAGCTTTTTATATAATTTCTTGTATGGGATTTGGATCCATTTTTTCCCCCTTTATTCTCCATGCTCTCTTCTGCTTGCATACAGTCACTGTATGCTTTACAGTTTTCCCATATAACACAAAACACAAAATTAGGAATAAGCGCCTATATGGTTGCAGTCTAGGCAATTCTTTCTATAACCATTGTCTACTTCCTCATTTTCCAAAACTTTAACTGCAAATCAGCAGATTTATGTTTTAGATAAAAGTCACCTAATTGCATTCCTTAGCCTGAGAAAAATAAACTTACAAAAATTAATCTGTCTTGACTACAAAGTGAGTTTACAAACGAACTTTAGTACAGAAAATACTGGTCGGGGTTCTGAATAGTTTCATTATTACATTATTTATATAAACTACTTTTAAAATTGTAAGGACTGTTTTCCCTCTTTATACATTTGTAGAACAAATATCATCAATGGTGGTAGGAATGATGTGCATGTTTGGAAAGTAAACCCTTAAAGACTTATAGAAACATACAGAACTAAAAAAGGATTCCTTAAAGGAGAAGTACACCATTAATGAACACAAGGATCTAGGGGCTTATATTAGCAGATCACATTTTTAACACATCATTGGAGACATGGGTGTTAACTCTGATGAACTCATAGTGAGCTATATAAAGCAATGCTGATATCAGATGGAAATATAAATATATGTGAGCATATCCTAAAAGAAACCAAAAACAAACAAACAAAAAGAAAACAAACAAAAAAACAAACAAACAAACAGAAAAACACACAAAAAAGAAAAACAAAAAAATCAAATTGTTTGGATGCTTTGCATATTATGGAGGNAACACCCCCCACCAAAAAAAAAAAAAAAAAAAAAACACATCAAAAAAACACCAGAAAACAAAAAGAAAGAAGACTTCTGGAGTCTTCTCACAACACCAGCATCTGTATAGGCAATGAATTGACTTAAACCTATTGCACTGAGAGATGTTATTGTATAGGGACTTTTATATTTGTTTAAGTAAAGCTATTGTTCTAGAAGATATACCCATGATTTGGGTTTGTTTTTTTGTTTTTTTTTTTGATGTTACATTCTGTTATCTGTCTCTACAGAGGGCAGAACATTGAAATTAAATATTAAAGTGAACAAATGCATCTAGTTCATCTGAAAATTCCATCACTACAGAGATAAATAGCTCTTATAGTTTAGACATTTCTATTTAGGCTTACTGAAAGAGAAGGACTTTGCTTTGGAAATTTCTGAATTAAAGAATAAGCAGATAACCCAATTCCTTAAGACAGAGCACTCTGCAGCTACAACTGTGTAATGGTGACACTGTAGCTAGCTTTTTAGTTAATTGGAGCTACTTAAAAAAACCCAAAACAGTTGAAAAAATGCTACTGTCAAAACCCACACTGCTAAATCCTGAATGCTGATCAAATAAGCAAATTTCCTATGTTTAGTCTGTAATAACCATGATGGGCTCCTCTTGAACTAACAGGGTTAAAGCCTCTGAGTTGCTTGTGTGAGTGAATCAGAGGCCAAACCTATGAGGAAACAAGCTTGAATGCACAGTAATGTTAGTGGCAGTTGTATGGTGTGATCAGCACATTGCAGGACTGGGCTTACAGTGCAGTCTTCTGAGAAATAAATGAAATAAAATTCCACCAGGAAAACCTTCATAGTGTTATCCAGTGCATTGGTCCTGGAAAATCCATAGACTGTCTTATAGCACTGTCTTATAGACCCTTTGGTCTAGATCACATATGAGTTTTACCCTTTCAGTTATGCTCTTAGCTATTGAACTCTAGATCTATCAGTCACGTGTCAAAATAAATACTGTCTGACAGCTAAAGAATACCTTTATCATCCCCCATTGCTCACTGACTTCATAGAAGCATACCTTTAGTCTTCACAGGAAAAAAGGAGGCTGTGATCTCAATATTTCAACACTTTTATTTACCTTATCTGTAATATAATTAATAGATGACTGCATAAAGATCAAGGTGGCTATCAAAGAAAATGAGACAGCTTCATATGAAACTTGCTCTTTTGAATCAGTCTAGGACTCTATCAAAGCATGTGTGGTAATTTCATGTAAATCCCAATGTTCTGAATCTGTATCTTTTAACCTGTACATACCATTTTTAACACACTACGTTTCAAAGACATTCAAAGCTGATCTAATTTGTATTACAGAATTACATTATAATCTGCAAGCAGCACATCATACTGATTTCTTAAAATTAATGTGGAAGCTCATTATAAAGACATCTACAGAGGGCTCATGCAGTCATTCTCAAAAATACCGTGACTTAAAACAACCACGTTCTGTATTTAAAGTACACCTTTTTTCTAGCCAGCCAGACCCTTCTCTGAAGTCTGTATTTTGAAATTCTGTATTTTGAGCATAAACCCAAGATCAAAATATTCAGTGGCATCCAGGATTGCCATTTGTAAAAAACAAACAAACAAACAAACCCCTGAAATTTTGGTGTTGAAATATATAAAAAAGTTTTGAATTTTTGCTTTATGAGATGATGAGCTATTGAGTTTGGCCACTATAGTTGAAATGAATGCAAGTGATGAAGTAAAAAGTGGTAATACTAAGCAGGGCCATTGTAAAGGGAAGTCTCCAGCTGTATTTCTGCTAATTTGTTTATGTGAGACCTAAACAGACTTTTCAAAATGAACCAAGGATTATAAATTTAATAACCAGATTTTTTTTTTTTTAAAAGGCATGTAGTCCTTATCATGACAAAATGGCAAACTAATAGACACTTGTTTAGCAGGGAATCATGCTAGATGGGGTACAGCCACAGACTGCACTTTTACTAGGTTCCAGGATGAAACACTTTTTGGAAAAGCATAGTGCAATTAGAAGAGACTTCCAAGCCAGTCTGTTTATACACATTATAAATTGTGATCTGACTACTCTCTAAAATGTGTTTTAAATTAACCCTGAGTTGTTACACTTGAACACTGTCCCATGCCAACACAGCTTTACTCACTAACGTCCTTCCTGCCTGCCTAAGTGAATTACATCTGCCTATTTTTATTTTCTTTTCCAAATCAGTAGGAATTACCCACATTGCATGAGACAAGAATACCCAACAACAAATAAATATGAAATATAGAAGCTGTAAATAGATGTCCAGCCTCAAGGTTCATCAAATGGTGAAACAAACAAACAAACATAATTAAAGAAAAAAGTAAAGAGATCTATCCTGAAAACACAGTGGCCCTTACAGTAAGTTTAATATACTGAATACTGCAACTGAGGAAGCTGCAATACAGGTATCAGTTTTTAATCCACAACTGTGTCCAAATTCACCATTAGATAATTAGAGCACAGAGGACTCTAAAACATCTGGACAATCACACTCCATGCCTTTGCTACTTTCTGATGCAAGGACATAAAAACAGATCTTTATATCCTTGGTCTGGTTGGTAACATTACTATGTGTTTTCTCAATATGTCCTTACAAAGGGCCAAAGAGAACTGATCCTGTTCCTACCCTACCAAAATGCTTCCATTTAAATTACTAGGAGTCATAAAACCTTAAAAAGAATCAAAGTTTACAAGTCTATCTAACTTGTATTAGCTACAGTTAAAGCAAGCCTTCTAAATCTATAATAGACATAGTACCAAGCAGACTTTTTGTTTAGACCATACTATAGAGGAGAAAAAGGACTAGAACAATTTTTTTTCAGTCAGCTCCAAAAAGCTGGTTGTGTTCTGTCAGAAGAGAGAGGATCTCCAGAGTGCTTAACCCTTGACAAGCAGAATCCAGTTTGATACAACCATTTACTCATTGTCTCAGAACACACAACTGCGCATCAAGACAGAGCTGGGAACTTCAGAGAAGAGGACTGCCTAGTAGCTGCCAGGCAAACAAGGAAAACCAGTGTCTGGATAGAGGAAAATCCCATAGAAAGCAGTTGGCTATGAAAGCCTAACCAAAGTGGACAGACTGTATATTTTAAGGTCATCTTTCCTCCTCATCCATCTGTATGTGGAAGATGTTTGCTTACTGTTTTGATTATGAAAGCATCACTGCCTTGGATTCCCACTGCCAAGGACCTAGGTGGTTTTAATTCTTTTTGAGCAGGCAGATGTTAGAGCATCCATTAATAAGAATTTAGACATGGAGTACTCATTAACAAGGCAACAGGAATAAGGACTATACAGTGCACAGAGACATGGTAGCACTTTTCCTGCACCTCATACAGGTGATCACAGCTTCATTTTAGATTTTGTGCTCATAATTTCTATAAAAATTGGAATGAAGTTGGAGATCATGGTTACATGACTGGGAACAAAATTTCACCCTTTACCTTTAATTGGAGGAGTGTGCATGACAAGGACAAAGCTTGGTGTCTTAATTCTAGACAAGGTATTGCCAACTGTATGGAGTAAAAAATGAAAAGAGAAACCCATGAAATCTTCCTATTTCACCAAAGGAGCCTGATAATAATGCACTTTCTCTACACTGAAACATAATCATCCTGAGATATATATTAATTATGGCTTAAAAAAGCAATAAATTAATGTGGTATAGAAACAAACCTGTTACAGTGAAAACATTTTGCACCCCTTAACAAAAAGTATTTAATAATTCAAATGACTCTTAAACAAACAGAAATCTCAAGCATGATCCCACTATCTGAATGCCATGAAATCTTCTGGCCTCTCTTAAGAACTCTTAAGAAGGAGGCATGAAGCAACAATTTCTATTCCACCTCTTCCCAAGAGAAAGAGTCCAAACAGAGAAATGATCCCTGTTAACAGCAAGTACTGATCTGAAGCTACTAGTGATGTTTCAGCTTTGAGTGCATGCCTTGTTTTTCAGGAAATATCTTAAATCCAGTACAGATTACAGCTATGAAATAAAAAGCAGAACCACATCTGGTTGTCACATCTGTGCAAAGCAAAGCTTACTTTGTTTGGCTTGTCTGATTTATGGGTATATTTAAATCATCTCAAGGGTATTTCATTTCTCATTTGCATAAAGGAAGCAACAATATTGTATAATTTTTAATTGCTATAATGTGCAAACAGATTTTGTGCTATGTTGCTTCACTGTACTGTCTTTGAAGAATATCTAAACCAAGAGGAAACAGTGCACAAATAGGTTTTCCCAATTTCAAAATAAACCATAAATCTTGCAAATAAATAAAATATGCATGTAAATCCACAACTATTGCAAACAATAAAATTATATATTATGCTATATAATACATATAATAATATGTCTTTAATTAAAAAATATACTTTAAAAATTATGAAATCAAATGAGGAAAAAATGCTACCTCCTTTTTATAAGAACAAGCCTTGGTCAGATTTTGAGCTTTATTAATGAATTACATGAATTAATGGGTTTATTGTAAGGTAATGAACATATTAAGATACAAGCCTTAAAATTAAGCTGTCAATCAAATTAAATGAAAAAAAAGCAATATTTGCTGTTTCTTTTCAGTGTTGACTGTGGAAATAAAAAAATAAAATATTTTAATCTGAAATTCCACTTGAAATACTTCTTCCAAAATACTAAGATTTACTTCAGAATATATATTTTTTGCAACTACCTTGTTACTATTTACATTCATATACTATCAAACACATAACATTAATATAATATACAGTTCATATCTCTCATGGCTTTTTTAATGGTATCATGAATTTAGTTGCACAGGTGTCACAATGGAAAACTAAGGTTTTCTCTTACAGTTACACCTTCAGTTAATTTTTGCACACATATCCTGCTTCAATAAATAACTAGAGCACACGGACAACTGCACAAATGCTTCAGTTCATCCTTACTCAACAAAGGTTAAAGCAAGAGCAGTGGTAAGCAGTTCATTAGGTTCATTAATTGCCTCACTAAAACCAAGGAACGTATACATATTTGTAAAGCCAAATAAATGGACCTGGAAGATATATATTGATGATTTAATCTCTATTGTAAGTAGGAAAGTTATCAAGAAAAATGTTAAGACTGGGAGAAGAAGCACAAACAAAGCTTGACAAACAGAAAATTGCCATTTATAAGATTACAGAAATTCAGACAGCTCAGTACAAAGAGGCTGAAGAAAAGCATAAGAGAAAAACAACATAAAATCTATACATCAAGAAATAGAGTAAATGCAGCTACAACACACTGTAAAAGAATTAAATTTTCAGTTAAACATAAGAAAATATGATCTTCCTTGATTAGTATTAGCTTAAGTTATTAATTTTCTGTAAGGGGAAAATTCTAAAAAATCTTTTAAAATAAACTGTATAATGTGGTTAGATCAACAATGACTTTTAGATGTCATAAATCATCACTTTTTCAAAGAAACAGGAAAAGGAAGATCACCTCATAGTTACTCAGACAATGTACACTGTGAGAAAAAACCCCTTGAGATTAACACAATGTCATTTATAACAGAAATTATACATTTAGCAATAATTACTTTTTTTTTTAAATAGACATGTTTTCTCATATATTATGAGAAAAAAGTCATGTACATAATATTGTTTTGTGATGGATTCACTAGTAAAGAGCACACAACATTTACATATTTGTTTCATTCACACTGCAAATACATTCTATCACATGATCATTGTTTCTCTAATGCTGTAATGCTGCTTTCATTTCCTCAATGCTCCAGCAAAACTATGTTGAAAGAATATACTTAAAAATGCTAACATTTTAGGAAACCCACTCCAATAATTTCAAAGTATGTGGACAGTTTTGAAAAACATCAAGATAAAGCAATTAGGTTTAAGAGAGTTGAAACCCATATAGTTATTTCATGCAATATGTTCTTCATGTGAATGGTTGTTTTATTTAGCTCAAATTAAACATATGGAATGTTTGAAAATAGACATGGATGACATTTGAACCAGATTAAAACTGCATTGCCTTACAAAATCACATTCAGACTGGAAATGGAAGATACAGGTAATGTAATTCAGAAATGACAGACAACAATTTCTAGTGTGATATAGGTGTTGTACTTAGTTCTTTTCTGAAGTACTGGTAATTGCAAATTGGTAGAATCTTTTTCCAAGGGCAAAGACATTTTTCACGGGGAAAATGGTTAAAATAATAATACCACAAACATCAAAACACACAAAAGCTGACCTGTTTAAAATGGTCCTTGAACAGTTCAACCTTTAGAATGCTCATTGTAGAAAACAATGAAAATTAGAGTGATAGCAAAGCTGTTCCTTGAGATTTCAGATACAAAGTAATGTATCTTTACTGATAGAAACACATATTTATATACCTTCAAAGATCTCAAAGATAAAAAACTCCTCCTTCATGTAAATAAGAATGCAGGAAGAAAATATTGCATATACCTCTGAACAGTAACCTCTCTCATGCAGGAGCCACCTCTGTTCTTATGTAATATCTAACATAGCGGGGCTTTGGTTTTGGTTAGTTCATGTCACTACCATAGTAAACGTGATTTAATTAAAATAGTGAGACAAAGTCAGAGGTTTTGGTTCACTGTGATTTGGAAGAGGCAGGAAAGTTCCTGCTCTGAAAGTCAGTCTAATTCCAGTACAGTGCTTAAGCACTACTTAATCTGTGGGATCTAAGGGAAACCTTCCTGTTACACAGATCTGGTATTTGCTTTTTGCACAGTGGTAAATTGTACCCATCTTCTCATTCCACCTTGAACTGTTATTGTCTTTCCCTCCTGTCTGTGTCATCCATCCCTCCCACCCTTCAGCAGTTGGGCAGATAGATGTACAAGGAAATTGAAGTTATCTAGCCCATTTCCTTGATCTTGTGCTGGTTTAACCTCACTTATGGTTTTGAAACTGTTTGCCTAATGTGATTTTAAAAACTAATATTTTTACTGTCTCACAGGGAAACCTATTCCTGCTCTTATGTGGTCTTCCCACTAGGAAGTTTTATTCCTGGCCTGGAGCTAAATTTGTTCTCCTGGTTTAAAGCCTTTATTTCTTCCCTACCCACACGCAGTGTGGAGAACAGCTTAGTCATTTGCTCTTCTCAGTCACGTTTGCAGAGCAGATACTTATTACTCTGTATATTTTTCTCAAACTAAACAACCCCAGTGTTTCAAAGATTCATTTTAAGTACCATCTCTCAGACATGTTACTGGTCTTCATTGTCTTCTCCTTGTAAGACTGGTTTGAATAATGTCCCATGCTGGAGACAGGAGGTCACTCTGACTGAGGCCTTTTATATTCTGGGAAAGGACATCTACTTACCCCTCTTCTGAGTCACTAGAGAAAATACAATTTAAAAAAATATTTCAGCACACTCTAGTTCCTGGTTTGCTGTTTTACAACTGTGTGTAATTTTTTGACATCAGGACACTCTAGGTTATCCACACAGAAAGGCTCCTCATCTTGTAGAAGAACACGAGACACATTTGACTACTGTCAGCTTCTGTTTGTGTCCATATTATCTTCCCTCTTTCTACAAATTTTGTGACTCATTTGTATAAGCAAAGTTTAACTCATTGCTTGTAATTCCTATATTCCTCCTGCACTTTTAAAAGTGGATATTACTTGTCCTATCTTAGTCTTTGGGAATTTCACTTATTGTCACAAGTTTTCCAGAAGAACTTCTAATGCCTCTGACATTAACAAAATTATTTCTTTATATATTTTGGAGTGAAAATGGGCATGTTCAGCTGACTTAAAATTGTGTAAATACCTTTAGCTATCTTGGGTTTGTTCTTATGTTTCCATAGCTCGACTCATCTTTTTGTCGTGAGTATTAACTGCATTGCATGATCAACTGAACTTGAACCTTTTAATGAAGACTGGAGCAAAAAAGACATGAAATTTACTTTTAGCTTCTTGATATCATATGTTGATATCTTCCTGCTCCCTTGAGAAACAGCCAGTCCTTTTGCTGCCATAATTACTACTTATGTCTCTTGCCAGCAGTCATCTGTTTGAGCCAAGGGACAAACCCTGTCTCTTCTATTCTTTTCCTCATGCTCCAACTATTCTTTTAAGCTCCTTCATAAATTACCTAGTTCTTACTACTCTATTACTGATTCTTAAATTTTAAGTGATTGAAACTCAGTATCACTAATTTCACTTTCTATCCTTCATCTGCCACAATATAATTTACACTTCTGACATTGTTATAATATTAAAACCAATAGCTAAGTTCAGAACTCATTTTTTACCTCATTAGATTAATTTTCATAAAAGTTTATTTACAAAGCTCTGAGTTTATTTGAGTCTGCTTCCATAATTATTTTTTTGGTCTTAATATTCTGTTTTTCTTAAAAAATAATTAATTTTGTCATTTTGTTGCCAGTCTCATCAGAGTTGTCTTTCATCTCCAGATTTTCATTTAGTTTTTTCCTGTTGGTTAGAAGTGAATCCAGAATGTCCTTCTTCCCTGATTCTTGTGTTTTTCATTATTTGTATTCCAAAAAGCTCTGAGACATTTAGTTATTGCTTTATTATCTTTTTCATTATATCTCTGAGTAAAGGCCTCTGCCACTATAAAATTTTCAGGTGATTCTTCTCATTGTTAAGACAAAACAAGCTTCCTCAATTACTTTTCTTGGGTGCCAAAAATGAGAACATCTAATAAACAAAGATTTGGGGCCACAATTTTTCATCTTATGAGAGGCCTGTCTTTCCTTTGCAGCCGAAAGTGCTTGTCAGAAATGGCATTTGACAGTACTTTAGCTTCAATTAGGCACAAGGTGTTATGCCTGAGACCACTTAACCATCAGAAAGGCTACAACAAACCACTGCTGCTTTGGAGACCAAGGACAGAAAAACCGATTTGGCTGTCAGACACACTGAAAAAGTTTCATGGTAGCTGCAGGCTAAAAACATGAACTATAAGCAGTGTAGTTATGAAGCAGATGGAAAACAAACTCCATGGTTACCTCTCTCCCTCATGATCACTTGGCACATCACTGCAGAGAATTTTACTTTGGAAAAAGACTATATTTTTCATGAGTAGTTCAATAAAAGAAACTCCTTTTATGGACCCAGGAGATGGTTGAGGGGGTCAGAAGGAAAAAGATTTTTTTTTTTTTTAGAAATTAATTCAAAATTTTATAGCAATTTACAGCAAATTCCTGCACATTAAATACAAAGCACTAAACCAAAAGTTAAGAATGGCATGTATTAGTATTTTTTGAATGAAAATTAAAACGTGCTGACACTTTTGTAGTCCAAATCGTTATATTTTATGGCTTAGGTTAACATTGTGCTATAAAATATAGTAAATAATATATGATATTTTGTGAGTGGTTCAACTCACCATTATTTTTTTTTCCGTATGCATGGAAAATTTTTGAATTCTACTGCTCAGCTCTTAAATCTATTCTGTCATACTGAGTGGAGAGTCCATGTTAAGAAGTCAGCCTTAAATAAGCCAACAACTACTGTGTTTGATGTCAGTGCTTCACTTCTAGAAAATTGTACGTGGTAAATATATAATCCTATTTTTAAATTAGCACTTATCAATTATTATTTTTAAATTATTCCCTCATATGAGAAATCTATGTTTGATCAGAAATCCTTCTTAGCCAAGGAGGGTGACAGGGTCTCTTTTTTCTACCCAATCAGTGTTATATACCAAGAGTCTCAGTATAATAATCAGCTCCAGCTTCTTGATAAAACCTCTTAAAGGTCCAGTCTTTCACATTTATTCCTAATCAAGTACAAATATAATAAGAGATACCTGCCATATTAGGATTTTGGAACATTCTGAAAATATATATATATACCGACTATTAAACAAAGGAATTAAATATTAGGGTAATAGGTGTCCTGAGCTGAAATGTTGTGGCTGATGTGTTAGAGATCAATTTAAAGAAATGTTTTTCACAGAAGTGTTGAACAGATGTCTAGTTTTTAGGCACTTCACTTGAACTTCCCTGATTAATCAAATTTAGACAAACAAATGATGACCACCATTTCTCCAACAATTTCCCTTTCCCTTCCTGACAATGACAAATATTTTTTTCGCTTTAATTCAGACCTATGTATAAATATGAGCTCTGTTTGGGTTTTCTTTTTCTTTTTTCTTTTTTTTTTTTTCTTCCACATAGAGTGACAAGTTTGTAGACTTATTTTCTTTTTTTTTCTCTCCACATGATATAATTTCCAGAGCTGTGAGCCTATTAAACTTAATTTCCATCCTCTGTCATAGGATGGAGTGGTTTCTCCTATGGGTTGCGTGTATCTTGGGGCAACTTATCTAACTTCTTTACTCCCTGAAGAATGACATTAAAATCCTCTTCAGTTTTTATGATCCTAGCCCAATAGGACTTGAAGTGTTTCACAAACTCCCCTTGGCACCCTGGCAGACTGTAATCCTTTTCAATTCTATTCACCCAAACACTTTACATATTCCCTGTGTGCAAATAAGCTCTCCACCATAGGTGGTTTGATTCAAACACATATGTACTCCTGTTTGTGTCCTTTCTTTTTAGTGTTTATATTGTGATTTCTGCTACTATGCTGGCAGCTGTGCTTTCATTTTTAACTCTGAGAAGTGCTCCATTTGCTTTGAGGTTGAGGGCAGATGGTAATCTTGTGAAGAAATTGTCTCACTGTTCATATGACTACAGGACCAAGTGAACCACTGTACAAATTCACATCAGAGCCTAAAATTTCTAAGCGCAGGCAATTGATTTTGTTATGTTTCATAATACTTAAAAATTGCTTTTCAAATCAACTTACTACTTGCTAAGCCAGGTCATGCGTGTTGTCTCTCAGTTTTTCTCCACTTATGAATTTTGCATTAAGAATTGCAGAGTATTTCACTAACTAGGGAAATTTTTTTTCCATAACACCAGATTAGCTGGTGCTGAGATTATACCTATATACATGCATAATGTATATAAATGTGTAAAAACATCACACTGACTAAGGAAGTTTTCCATTTCACAGGCAAGATCTTGAGCCAGTGAGCTGCTATGCAAAAACTGTCTGGGTTTCAAGTCAGCTACACAGGCTTCCTTGAAGGAGGCAGAGTTTTAGACAGATTCTTCTTTTTTTGTTTTGTATTAGCTAGTTTAAATACCTTTGTGTTCAACATGCTGTTTACTATGAATCCAAATCCATTAACTTCACATTACCTAATTAAATTATGTGTTTAGGAGTTTCAAATCCTTCATTTGGCCTTGTAAATTCCATCCCTGGATCTAGGTGCCAAACTTGAGAAGCTGTGGAGCTGAACTTTATGAAAGAAGTTGATGTTATGATTTCAGGTCTTCAGCTTTGAGCTCTTGATAACTTTCTGTCAACAGAAGGTTGATAGAGTTGAGCTTGTTCAGGCTGATGAAGAGAATACTCTGGGGACACCTTATTGCAACCTTTCAGTACTTAAACAGGGCCTATAAGAAACATGGGGACAATCTTTTTAGCAGGGCCTGTTGTGACAGGACAAGAAGCAATGGTTTTAAACTAAAAGAGGGGAGATTTACACTAGATATAAGGAGGAAAGTTTTTATGATGAGTGTTGAAACACTGGAATTGTTTGTCCAAAGAGGTGGTAGAAGCCCTATTCCTGGAAATATCCAAGGTCAGATTGGAGTGTCCTCTGAGAAACTTGAACTAGTTGATGATGTCCCTGGTTGTTGCAGGGGGTGGTTGGACTAGATAACCTTTAAAAGTCCCTTCCAACCCATACTATTCTATAATTCTCTTTGGTCTAATAACAGAAGTTTTCATATTCTTCAAAGGTGAATTCAACCATGAGCAAAGAGTGTATTCACAGATGATGTGTCACTTAAAAACACTTTAGTTCTCCAAATAGGTATAATTTCACTGCAGGTACTATACAGGACTTTAGTCCTTATATGAGGCTTAATATGTCATTAGTGAATAAATTGTTAACACTTAGACTTTCTTGGTTAACCTTAGACTTATAAGATTCCTGTAACAAATTGCAAGATTTCTGAAAGAAGAGTTTGACTATGGCCACAAAAAGATAGATATATACAGGTACATCTGTAGAGCCATGAATATACAGATATTACTAGACTTCAAGGTCTGAAGAAAATATTTATGTAAATTTCATTGAAATAAAGATTCAAGCATCCTGTTTACCTCCAGACAATGTACATTCCTTCCAGTTCTAGAAGTATATCATATGTCAACTTGTGAGGAACAAAGAACACTAGAGAAACAAGGGAAGCATCTGAAATCATTCTGTCCAAGAACAAAAATGGAATTTAGGCATCTAATTAGCAAAGAGATATATCAGAATTTAGAAATCTAATTCTAAAATTATGTCTAGACATGATGAAAATCCTCCTCAGTTTTAACTGAACAGTAAAAGCACCCAAATTCTACATTTAGGTTTCATTACTATTTTCCCAGGTATTTACAGTCCTGCTCCTATTGCTCTGCCTGAAGCCCTCTTGATGGTGATGAATAAGCAAAGTGCCTGGAGAGGAAGATGCATTGCAAGGATCTACTTCGTTCTTTTACTTCTCGTTAGCATGGTATTTTACACAAGGTCGTAATTTAATCTACACTGTTTGTTTACAGTTTCAGTAAAAGTTTTCAACCTTTTAAAATTTTTCTCCTCTTACTTGTATCATCACCTGTAAAGACACTATGTTTTGGTGTTTTTTTTTCACTTTTTTCTGTCCTTATGTATTTCCCTCCATTTATAGACCAGTAGCATAGTGCTATATACTTCATTCACATTGAACTAACCTCTAATGCATGCTGATTTAAAGTCTGCTTCAGCTCTTCCATGTTCAAAGTGAGTAAGTGTTCTCTTTTGTACCCAGAAGATGAATGCCAACAACCTGGTGTAACTGCCCTTGATGCTTGACTTGTGTATTGAAAGTTTGTTACAGTGTCTCTCTGAAGAAATATAAACACAGACAGATCATCTCAGTTGCTTCATAGCCTAAATGTATGCCTTAAACTAAAAACATCTCTCTGACAAGAAAATAAATTTATGTAACTGCATGAATTGTGTTGAAGTGTTATTGTTTGAGGCTTGCATTCAGGGATTCACTGCCAAAGACATGATAACATAACACCTGGCTAAGGAGGGAGAGGAACTATGTTTTTCTTGCAGCCTGAGTAGCAAAGTCATTAGTATGTTTTACAGGCAAAAACCAGAACAATGTAATCAGCTCCTCACTCCTAGGTAAAGTAGAAAAAAAAGTTGGTGTTTGGTTTTGGTTGGTTTTTTTTTGTGTGTGTTGTGTTTTGTTGTTGTTGTTGTTTTCTTTTTTTTCTGTTTTGTTCAGAAGTATGTCAATTTGTGAATTCTGTGTTCCTCTGATAAGTAAGAAATTTGGGATGGGTGAGACTTCAAAAGTCACTTTTATTTTCCTCTGCTACCAAAAGAGAAATGGGTCTGGCACTCCTTGTTATGTCATGAGGAAGAAATGTCAGTAAAGGGAAAATGTCTCTTTTTTTTTTCTCTTTCTGTCAGCCATGGGAAAGAATGTCAGCTATGGAGCCTGGAAGGACTTTTTTCTTTAAATACGTTTGTATAATTTAGTTTGCTCTGACCTTTGTGGTCCTAAAAAATTATTTACACCATTGCTTTTGTCCCCATTTTTTTTTTCCCTAGAACTTCTAGGTGATCTGACCTTGCTTTTAAGGTACATTTCAATAGTGACAGACTCATGTTCTCTGGAAGAATATGGTTCATTCAGAATTCCTCTGGTCTGCTCTGTTTGCTACCTCAGGTGGAGCTACATCAGTGCATGAACACTGGTTAGAACTTGTTCATGTGCAGTTCCCATTTCCCACAAATGAAACACAGGATGAGACAATCCCTGAGGACAGAAATTGCTCACAGAACAAAATTAATACTTAATCTTTCACAAACATCAGAATTAACAACTACAGATCCAGAGTGTTGTGAGACTGTGAAACTGTACAAAGTTTGTATGGGGAGAGGGATGTGGAATTAATATGTCCTATTAAATCCTTACAAGATCTTTAAGGAACTTATGAAGATATAAGGGTTTGTCCTGCTTTGTGAAGGCACAGAAATTTTAATAATCTATTCCTCATGCTACCTGATCACAAGAAACTAATTGATGATATGTAGGGAACCAATGTTAATTTTGAACAGAAATGTACAACTGAAAGTGGACATAATAGAAAAGTTTGAAATGCTACAAGAACATGAAAAACATTCTACTGAAACCAGCATCCTACACCATACCTTGTCTCTAACATTGGCAGTGGGTGATGATATTTAGCCAGAAAATGTGAGTCTGGCCAATTGCCTTTTTCATCCCCTGGGATTCAAAGCTATTGGATTCATGAAACATATGGATATGGGATAAAGTGTACATCCCTGCACATTCTCTCTAGTATCCATTTCACAGAATCATAGAATGGTAAGGATTGGAAGGGACCTCTGGAGATCATTTAGTCTAATCTCCCTGGTAAATCACATTCATGTAGAGCAGGTTGCATGGGATCATGTCCAGGTGGGTTTTTAATCTCTCCAGAGAAGGAGACTGTACAGCCTCTCTGGGCAGCCTGTTCCAATGCTTTATTACCCTCACAGTAAAGAAGTTTTTCCTCATGTTCATATGTAACCGTCTGTGTTCCTGTGTGTGCCCATTGCCCCTAGTCTTATCACTGAGCACCACTGAAAAGAGTCTGTCCCCATCCTCTTGACACCCACCCTTCAGATATTTATAAACATTTTTAAGGTCCCCTCTCATTTTTTCCTCTCCAGACTAAACAGCCCCAAGTGTCTTAGCCTTTCTTCCATTTTTCCTCTCAATCACAGGGAATGGAGAGCTGGTCCATTCCCCTAATCATCTTCATAACCCTCTGCTGGCATCTCTCTATGTAGTTCCCTGTCTCTCTTGAACTGGGGAGCCCAGAACTGGACACAACACTGCCCAGCGGAAAAGTACCTGGGAGTGCTGTTTGACAGCTGTCTGAATATGAGCCAGCAGTGTGGCCAAGGAGGCCAACAGCATCCTGGCTTGTGTCAGAAATAGTGTGGTCAGCTGGACTAGAGCAATGATCATGTCCCTGTATTAGGCACTGGTGAGACCACACCTTGAATACTGGATTCAGTTTTGGGCTTCTCACTACAAGAAGAACATTGAAGTGCTGGAGCATGTCCATAGAAGGACAATGAAGCTCGCAAAGAGTCTAGAGCACAAGTCTTCTGAGGAGCAGATGAGGCAACTGGAATCTGTTTAGCCTGGAGTAAAGGAGACTCAGGGGAAACCTTATCACTGTACAACTACACAAAAGGAGTTTGTAGCAAGGTGGGTGTCAGTCTGTACTACCAACTAAAAAGTGATAGGACAACAGGAAATGGCCTCAGGTTCAACCAAGAGAGATGTAACTTAGATTTCAGGAAAAACTTCTTCACTGAAAATATTGTCAAGCACTGGAACAGACTTCCAATGGAAATGGTTAAATCACCATCCCTGGAGGTATTTACAAGATATGCAGATGCGGCGCTTAGANCAGACTAAACAGCCCCAAGTGTCTTAGCCTTTCTTCCATTTTTCCTCTCAATCACAGGGAATGGAGAGCTGGTCCATTCCCCTAATCATCTTCATAACCCTCTGCTGGCATCTCTCTATGTAGTTCCCTGTCTCTCTTGAACTGGGGAGCCCAGAACTGGACACAACACTGCCCAGCGGAAAAGTACCTGGGAGTGCTGTTTGACAGCTGTCTGAATATGAGCCAGCAGTGTGGCCAAGGAGGCCAACAGCATCCTGGCTTGTGTCAGAAATAGTGTGGTCAGCTGGACTAGAGCAATGATCATGTCCCTGTATTAGGCACTGGTGAGACCACACCTTGAATACTGGATTCAGTTTTGGGCTTCTCACTACAAGAAGAACATTGAAGTGCTGGAGCATGTCCATAGAAGGACAATGAAGCTGGCAAAGAGTCTAGAGCACAAGTCTTCTGAGGAGCAGATGAGGCAACTGGAATCTGTTTAGCCTGGAGTAAAGGAGACTCAGGGGAAACCTTATCACTGTACAACTACACAAAAGGAGTTTGTAGCAAGGTGGGTGTCAGTCTGTACTACCAACTAAAAAGTGATAGGACAACAGGAAATGGCCTCAGGTTCAACCAAGAGAGATGTAACTTAGATTTCAGGAAAAACTTCTTCACTGAAAATATTGTCAAGCACTGGAACAGACTTCCAATGGAAATGGTTAAATCACCATCCCTGGAGGTATTTACAAGATATGCAGATGCGGCGCTTAGAGACCTGGTTTAGTGGTGGATTTGGCAGTGTTGTGTTAATGACCAGAACTGATTATCTTAAAAGGTCTCTTCCATGATCACTTCTATGATGATCTGACTCTAAAAAAAATCACTATCACTGAAAGTCCAGCTCAGTATTATTTCCTGGAAAATATTTCTTCAAACACTTGTTTGTTTTCTTCAAATACTTTTAATAGTGAGATGTAATGATAGGAATGTTCATTGATATAGAGACCTTACAAGCAAATATTGAAGAAAGATTTTAAAATTCTTATGCATGAATAACTGGAAACTAGAGCTGAAATTTCACTCATCTGACCTAGGGCAGAAAAAAATTAGTAAAATATTTGGTCAATTATGACCCTATAATTTCCTATTCTTGCAGATTTCCAATTAAATCTTTCAGAATAAGATACAGCCATGAATGAATCACATAAATAATTAATTTATTCATTTCAGATAAATAAATCTGAGAAAATGATGAACTGTTCCAGACATTTTGCCAACAGAAAAGGAAAAAAATATTTTATAATTTATTTACTATGAATAATTCTCTCTCTCTACATGAGTCATTGGTGCTCTGAGTATCCATTATTTATATGCTTTGTTGTTTGTTTTTAGTAAAATCACTAAAGTTAGAAATGGAAAAATATAAGGTTGTTCATTCTAATACATCATCTGAAATTTCAGCCAGTCTGTCTGCCTATCATCTTATAGAATTTCATCTGTCTGAATTTCAGCTGTGACTACCACAAAAACAGCCTTGATTCTTTTTCCCTTTGGTGTCTGCCCACACCAAATCCAGGCTACTTTACTTACTGAATTCAGGCAGAATGACACAGGAACTTTTCTTAGCTATAAAGGTGATCTTGGCAGATGATAAAATAATAGCCGTAATTTACATGGATATTAAGCACACCAAATTGATACCATTGTTATCTCAGAAGAAGGAAAATTTCATCTAGTATTTCACTAGATGGCTGCACCAAAACAGTCCTGCCAATTTTGCATAACCAAGGCTTTAATTATGCATTCCTACCTAGGAACACATTATAAACTGAATTATAGACAGTAGACTCTGCACATGCATAAAATTTCTTCTCAGTCAAACTGAATGTAGGAAAAAGATCATGACATCTGCTATGCTAAAAGATAATTGAAGGTGGCAACAACTTAATGAAATTAAATGATCTGGTCCCAATTTTTATTCCTGCTTGGCCCCTGCCAGGGCATTGAGGAGCTGAATAGGCGACAATCTCGGGACCAATCCCAATATATTCCAATAACATAATTCTGCTCTACCATCTTGGTTGTGAACAATGTTACTGGGGACCTCCAGGGCTGTGTCTCTCTTTCCTTCACTGACAAATTGTAGACTTCTGTTTAACACTGGAGATAGACAAAACTAAGACAAGCACAGATCATTGGCTTTGTGATTATATATCGGTCAATTTCAGTATAATTCATGATTACACACTGGCCAAAATGAGTTTCAAGAAGCCTAATAAGTACAAACTACAGTAATAAGAGGGCTCCTTTGCCAAGTCAGTTAGAGTTATGAAATTGAGATTCTTAATTCTTTGAAGTGAGTAATGCAGGTAAACTATTCAAAAGATGCTGGGCAAGTGATTTCTATATTATTATTACCTTACCAAGTGAGAAGTCTGCATTTGTACATTTTCCATGGTCTTCATCTGAATCCAGATTCTGAATGCTCTGTCAAGATTTAAAATCCAGGAAAATCAGTCCATTACTGTTCTCAGTAGGTGCCACTTACGTGCTTCTGCATTGCATCTGTCAAGATGAAAGGGCAATAAAAAAGTGTTTGGCTTCATCCATGTAATGTTTCTACATGGTGCAGAAAGGAAATTCTTAGGCCAAACTAATGAAGTAGATACCAGTTATACTGAGATCACTAAATCATAACTTCTCTGAGGAAACTCACACATTACTATGAGCACTGCTCTCCCAAGAGAATGTTTCAGTTTTGGAAAAGATGACAAAAAATATTGAATTGCAAAGGACCTAATGAAAGACACAAGAATCCAGCTCATAGGTTTTGATTAGCCCTCTGTGTTAATAGCTTGGCACTAAGTAATTAGATTTAAAAATTTTATCTGTCACCTGATTTATAAATGTTAAATACGTATAAATATTTTAATATATGTATATTTATTTGATCCAGAAAAAAAATATTTCAAATGCATGCACTGAAAATTACCATAGTCATTTAAGGTCAGCTTTGTGCTACTGTATAGGAAAAATTCTCCATTTTGCTTACCGTATTAATTCTTAGAATCACAGTTTTATTCTAAGCACCAGTATTTTTTGTAGACTGAGGTAGTAGACTGAGGTAGGTATAAAGCAAGAATCAAAAAGTCCATAAGTTTCTTATGTCTTTTAGTATCCATGTTAAGCTACAGGAAATCTTAGTGTTCTCTAACAGGTTTCCTTATAATTATAAATATTTATTGGCAATTTAGTAAGGTGTTGTTTTCCAGTACTTATCGTTCCACAGTTTAACCCCTGGTCTGACATTTTTGCATTCTGAATGCCCAAATTTGTCTGATTTTTTTCTGGTATGAGGCATGACAAAAGGAAGCTAAGATAGGAAGGTGTAACAAGGGTGGGTATGGAACTGAGAATTCGGTCACCCTGGAAAGTGAAGCTATGTTTTTCTCTTGTTAAGAAATAAATGAACTTTTCTTTTTTTTTTTTTCCCTGTTAAAAGTAAATGTGATGATTCTTTCTGTGATCATTTCTGCATAGAGTCCACTGTCTTTGAAGCAAAGACTTGACTTTTGGCAAAATATAATTGAGTCAGATGTATTCTTTTGCCAATCCTATTAAAATCTACTCAGATTTAGCCATGCTTTTAATCTTATTTATTTATTTATTTATTTTCTGTTTTCTGCTACTGGCAGATATCAGTGAAAAGCATTCCATTCTTATTTATGGATGGGGGGAGAAAAGACTTCACACATACCCGCAGGCTCCCCTGACAGCATTCATGCATAGTCTAGGCCAGATTATCAGCAGGACAGGGGCAATAAAAGCATCAAAATAATGTTATGGAATAACAGGTGAGGAGGAAGTCACTACACATTTTAAAAAACTAAAAAATTACAGGCAAAACTGTGCTGAAAAACATTATGAAGCCTGTGAAGTCAAAAACTGAACAACTGGGTACCAGCCACACTTGGAGCTGCTTGAATGACCTTCGTTCAGCTCATATCCATATCCATATCCAACTGCTAAAGCAGTTGCACAACTAAAAAATTACGCTGGCCTTATATTTTAACATGTGAATTCTGCATTGGCATCTAGCATCGAGGCACCAACTTCCATTAAGTGTCCAGGGAAAACTGGATATATGGATAGTGATCAGAGGCCTGAAGCATCTCTCCTATGGAGACAGGCTGAGAGAGTTGGGGTTGTTCAGCCTGGAGAAGAGAAGGCTCCTGGGGGGACCTTATTGCAACTTTTCAATACTTGAAGAGGGACTATAAGAAAGCTGGGGACAATCATTTGGGCAGGGCCATTTGCAATAGGACAAGGGGTGGTATTTTTAACTACAAGAAAATAGATTTAGGTTTAGATATAAGGAAGAATACTTTTACAATAAAGGTGTTGAAAAACTGTCTCAGTTTGCTCAAAGAGGTGGTAGACGTTTCCAGGTTTCCTGGAAACATTCAAGGTCAGATTGAACTGGACTCTGAGCAATCTGATCTAGTTGAAGATGTCCCTGATCCTTGCAGTGGAGTGTTAAACTGGATGAGCTTTAAAGGTCCCTTCCAACCCAAACCATCCTATGATTCTATATCTGTGTGTATGTAAGTGTTGTAATATGACACTACTGGCTCCAGTTGAGCTTGTTCCTGGAGATATTCTGACATTAGGGAACCAATTAATATAAACATCCTGTTATCCATTTTAAAGATTTTCTAAATTTTTGCAGTTTAATCTGAATGTACAAAAGACTTAATTATGACAAACAATTCTTCACCACCAACTGTGAAGCTTACCTGATGCTAGAAGTGAAAACATGTGAAGAAAGTTATTTCAAGAGAAATATTCAGTCAAAAAAAAAGTGCAGAAACACTGTAAGAACCTGTTGAAAATTGAACTCTCCAAACATGCAGCAGCCATCTGAAAGAGATAAGTATAAGAATTCAAACTTCTTATGAAAGTAAATGGAGCTGCAGAGAAAAATGAGGAAAACAGGATATATTTTTCTTAAAAAATATTATTATTCTTATTAAGCCCATGACATTAGATTTGCTGAAAAGTTTTCCATTAAAATGATCAAGAAGAAACCAATTATCAGACAGTGCTACAGAAATTAAAAGAATGTTACACTAGTAGTGAGAAGATACATAAAGAATTAATCTCAGAAGCAGAGACACTGTCCTCTCATTAATCACCCAAGAAGAACATCATGTACTTTGGAATGAGATTCAAAATGTTTGCATGTTGAACAGCCCAATTAACATCTTGTTGCCTGGAAGTAAGAAGTAGGAATGGGTCAGAAAAGGGGGTGCATCTTAATGCCTGCAGTTTAACTGCATTGTTATGAGAGAAATGAGGTACTTTAATATATTTAGGCTGCACAGCTCAAAGCCACCTCATGGAGACAGGTGACTATATGGAGACAGGTGACAGAAAAAAGGAGTCATTACTTTTTAAAAGTAGCCAGAGAAGGAGCCTCTCATGACTGTCACATCTCTTTTTGTGAGAAGCAGATAATTCTGGAGCATATTAAATGTACTTTGAGAGCACTGGCTCATGGAAAGCCCTTGGAGAAGTCAGCAGTCAAATGCATGGCTTCTAGATAGTGACAAGAACCTCCATATAAAGTTGCTGAGTTGCCCAGACTGTGAAGACTTGTCATACATAGGTCTAGGTATCTAGAGTGCTCTGGAGTCAAAAAATTATAAAAGAAAAGATGCTCATGAAACTAATCCTCTAGGATTAGTTGGCACCTGACAGTCAGTTCCCTGGGTTTGTGGTTTTGGAGGCATCTTCTTGGTTGTGACAGAAGAGAGGTATGAACCAACACTGTCATTAATAAAGCTATTGTCTCACCCCCATGTTAGTGCAGAAGTGAAAAAATACTAGTGAATGTAGCTTGCAATTACAGACAATGAGAAGAACCAAATTCTTTACAGCCCTGTCATGAAGCATAGCAAGCTCCTTATGCCAGACTTTCACAAGGGATCTCTAATTGTTGGTGTTTTGTTTGTACTTGGGCTTATACCACAGTACTGAGAGCAGCTGCACTAGTGAGCAAAGGGAGTAGATGCTGCGCTTTAGAGAGTAACTATGGTGTGGCCTTAAAAACTAGTTATGTAAGGTATCTCAGACCGGATACTTAAAATAATTGAAAACTTCTGACTTCAGTGTCTGTGTGCATAAACATTGTAAAGTGAAGATACATCTCTTCACTTCACATTGTTATTTTGGAAATAAAATACTGTATTATGGTGACATAGGAAAACACCCATGGGAAAATGAAAAAGTCTATATTCAGAGTGGGATTTGAAGAGTGAGCTAAAGTAAAATCTCAGAGATGCACACCCCAAAGAAAGCAAAGTACTAAATATTATCTCAGAATCACAAAGTCAGCCATTCTACATGTTGAGCGGTGATCTGTGGAGAGTAGAATGTGATTAATTGAACATTATTTAAAAAAAAAAAATCACTGACACCTCAAAACTACAGTGTTTGATTTTGTAATCTTAATTTTATTCAACATTGTTTTTCTAAATGGTTATATACATGATGGTGTGACATAGAGTCTGTATAAATAAATATTTAGGAAGGCCTTTTATGGTATGAGTGGTCAATAAATCCATCCTGACAGTAAGAATACTTCATGGAAGGTGTATCTTGCAATCTAAGATATTTTGATTATATTTTTTATTAGGTTTTACATACATCACATTTTGATGTAAAGAATCTCACT
>VWZY01012238.1:154393-168610 GCA_013399075.1 Chloroceryle aenea | reverse complement strand
TAATTTTTTTTTTTTTTTTTTGGTAAAGAAAAAAAAATCTTTATTGTAAATAAACAATAGAACACTGTTTTGCTATTATCAGTCCACTTGTGTAGAGTGAACAGGAAAAATCTTTCTCAAGGGTTTTTAACATGTAAGTGTGATAGGTATTCCTTTAAAACCTGATAGTCAATAATACTCATCCTGAATCTTTTAGTTTAAAAAGTAGATGATAAAGGGAAATACTCTCCCATGTTTTCCTTTTGTTTCAATAGAAGACTTTTAAAATACTGAGATTGTTGAAGTAGAATATTGAGAAGTTAGAAGTAGACCTAGAGGTGATTAGAAAGTAGAACCTAGAGGTGATTAATTACTAGGGATGTTACAAGAAATACAGTAAAGTTACTGAAAAAGTGCACAGTAGTGTTTGTTCTGTGATCAGATCAAGTTATTCTCTCCACACAAAGCAGACTCAGGAAGCTAGGTGGATTTTTTATTAGCATCAGCATTTGTAACCATTTTACTTGAAGGGGAATGTTTCAATGGAATATAAAAGTAATAATTTGCATCCTAGACTTCATCAAAAGGATGCAACCACTTGATAAAGTGCCAGTGAAAGTGATTTTTCAGCATGCAAAATTAATATAGATTTTTGTGAGCCAGATATCAGTGACAATTTAAAAATTCATGTGTAAACAAAATGTAGTTATTTCACTTGGACTATAAATATAAATGCCTGTCTGTCTCAATTGAGGCATTTCTTTCTTTCTGGGTCTGTGAGGGTTTAGTGGAGTGAAGAATGTGAATTACAGATATTTTTGACTGTTAAACAGAAAAAAAAATGAAATGTGATAGGAAGGTGTGTTTCTTGCAGCACTGAATTCTATATGCAGTGTGAATGAGCAACTGAGATAGAAATGAAATTCTATCATAGAAAATTTACTGTCCTGTTTATATATGTTTTCAGTCTTCTTTTGTGTGAACAATTTTTCTTTTCGTTTTGAAGTAATTTGGATTATACAAGCAATTAACTTAAGAAAGGAAAATCTGATTTTCTTGGTTATTATTGGAGGGCTAGATGGAGATATGTAGAGGATATAGCCATTCAGGAGGCTGTTTGAAGATCTACAACTTCTAGAGTTTAAAATGCATCAATGTGCCAGGGAAGAACTTCAAAGAATTTCAGGGAAGAGAGAAATAGGATACTGTTTAGGCTTGTACTTTTTATTTTGGATGTAATTGTAATGTCTACAGTACAAATCATCAGAGTCCAAAGGAGAAAAACTCCACAAAGTATTTAGAAGGTACATCTGAAGTAATGTTGGTGAATCTATAACATATACAGAATTCATGAAAGCTGTATGTACAGGCAGCAGTCAGAAAAATGTCAACAATAATTCTTCAGTCAGGTTACAGCCACTTACAGTGGAAGGGCAGGAAACAACAGTCACAACTTTCAACAGCGTCCTGAAAAATCTTGTTTAATTTTGAAGTATATCCTCTTTTATCCAGAAGATTCAATTAGATGTCTTCCAACCAACATTTTATGTGGTTCTGTGAATAAGAACTTGTTCTGATGGACTCTAGGTATGTTATTTATGTTATTCTCTGGGACATGGAGCTGTGTTGGTCTGTAAAAATTAGAGTGCCTTACAGTTTGATTTCATCCTACTTCCTTGTTCAAGTCATTGTCTGATTTTTTTACCTGTAAAATTCATACATATGGTTTAGTTCAATTTATGTATATGAAGCAATAATGTCTTGTGATACCTTATTTGCTGCTATCTAGGATGTGAGAACAGATGACATGTCTTTATTGCATTGCCTTCTCATGAGGTGGTGATTCTTATTTATGTTCTGACCTACAATACTTGTGTAGTGCTGGACTCTGTTTTTCCAACAGCTGGTCAATAAAAATGTATGTTCAGGGACAGATTATAGTTTGTAGTGCTTAAATACCTTGAACTATCTAAAAGATAAAGTAAAACAGACACTTCACAGGGGAAACAAAATAATATTTCTCTAAAGCATATTATGAGCTCTTCCTAATAGAAAATGTAAGCATAAATCAACAGCATGTGAACTGCAAATCTGATGGTTGATTTCTGAAGTCTGACTGCATAATGTGCCGATAAAGCAAACCTATCAAATTAGAGAATTTCTAAATTTCATACCTATTGTTTACACTTGAACTTGAGTATACCTTTTGTGTTAGTTATTGGGTGCTGCAAAAATCCAAGTAATACAGGATATGCCATATAGCACTGTTCTGTCTATTCTACTGTAACTAGGAATTGTCATGTCTGTTCTCAGCCTTCATAAGGGCCTGCAATTATAACATTCATAAAACCAGCTAGTTGTAAACGTGTCACATAAAATATTTCACAGAGTTTATGTGAAAGGAAATTGAAGTCTCTTGAAAATGGAACTGAATCTTGTCCAAACACCTTTTGATACACTTATCCAACTTTACTGTTGTTATATATTACAGGCTTCTTTATCCATGCATACTATCATTAACCATACAGTATGTTTTGATAAATGTTACCCTTCCTGGAAATTCATGCAGTTCTTTGACCACTGTCTCTGTCGGCGGTGCTTTTTCATTAAGTCTAAATTGTGGAAAAAGAGATGCTATATTAACGTGAAAGAAACTGATAAGATGAATAAGTAATTACCAGGGTGTCTGTGTGGTAGAACTGTCTGCACTTTAAGACTCACAGTTAATTGATTAATATTTCAGAAATAATAAACATTTATACTTAAGTCTAATAGCACTACTTAATTTTTAATAAAGACCTACAAGGGCTAGGCTCACTATGTAACTTGATTAGTCATAGAATCATAGAGTCGCTTAGGCTGGAAGGGACCTTAGAGATCGTCTGATCTAACCTCGCTGCTATGGGCAGAGATGCATCTCAACTAGACTAGGTTGCTCAGGGCTTCATCCATCCTGGCCTTCAACACCTCCAGGGAGGAGGCATTCACAACCCCTCTGGGCAGTCCATTTCAGAGTCTCACCACCTTCATACTGAAGAACTTCTTCCTAAACTCCAATCTAAACTTACTTTCCCTCAGTTTAAAACCTTTTCCCCTTGTCCTATCACTGGAGTCTTGTGAAGAGTCTCTCTCCAGTCTTCCTGTAGGATACTCTCAGGTACTGGAAGGCAGGTATAAGATCCCCCTGGAGTCTTCTCTTCTCCAGGCTGAACAATCCCAGCTTCATTAGCCTATCCTCATAGCACAGGTTCTCCAGACACTTGAACATCTTTGTAACCCTCCTCTGGACTTGTTCTGACAGATCTTGGTCCCTCTTATGGTGGGGACACCAGAATTGGATGCAATATTCAAGGTGGGGTCTCGCAAGAGCACAGTAAAGGGAGAGAATCACCTCTCTTGATCTGCTGGTCACACTTCTCTTGACGCACCCTGGGATACGGCTGCCCTTCTGAGCCACATGAGTGCACTGACAGCTCATGTTGAGATTCTTGTCAATCAACACCTGCAAGTCCTTCTCTTCAGGGCTACTCTCAACCCCCTTTGTACCCAGTCTGTAATTGTGCCTCGGACTGGCCTGGCCCAGCCCAGATGCAGGACCTTGATGTTTGACTTGTTGAACCTCATGCATTTTGCATTGGCCCATAGCCAGAAATATTCCCCAACAGTACTCAGGGTATGAGTTATGATATGTTTTTCTGTGAGCAGTTCCTTCATTGTAACTAATGAAAAATGAGATAACAAGGAACATCAGTCTGTTGGATGAATTTCAGCCTATCTGTACTTCCATGTATACAGGTTTTGGTTGTAAAATTTGCCTGAATGTTGCTTTGATCCACATCATAGTTCTTCAGGGTTTTCCTTTCCTCAAAGGCAGTTTTGTAGTTGGTGAGTCATTCAGACTTGCACACCTCTCTGCTGCTTCTCCTAACCAGAATCCACAGTGTGAACTCATGAAGTCTCATGGACTAGTCTCAGAAAGGTGTATTAATCTCACCCTCACCCTCACCAGGAGCACACATGCATGTCTACAATTTGGGCTGGTCACCAGGTCAAGGTCGAGTACATAAAAGGTGCTGACGGGAAAGCCAGGGAGGGGCTATCTACAAGGGCATGTTGCAATAAGACAAGGGGTAATGGCTTTAAGCTGAAAGAGGGTAGATTTAGGTTATAAAATTAGATTATAATTAAATAATAATTTTATTTATTATTTATTAATCAAGATGATTCATTATTATAATATTATTTATTATTAATCAATATTATATATATTTATTTAGTATAATTATAATTTAGATTATAAGGAAAAAAATCTTCATTATGAGGGTACNAACCTCATGCATTTTGCATTGGCCCATAGCCAGAAATATTCCCCAACAGTACTCAGGGTATGAGTTATGATATGTTTTTCTGTGAGCAGTTCCTTCATTGTAACTAATGAAAAATGAGATAACAAGGAACATCAGTCTGTTGGATGAATTTCAGCCTATCTGTACTTCCATGTATACAGGTTTTGGTTGTAAAATTTGCCTGAATGTTGCTTTGATCCACATCATAGTTCTTCAGGGTTTTCCTTTCCTCAAAGGCAGTTTTGTAGTTGGTGAGTCATTCAGACTTGCACACCTCTCTGCTGCTTCTCCTAACCAGAATCCACAGTGTGAACTCATGAAGTCTCATGGACTAGTCTCAGAAAGGTGTATTAATCTCACCCTCACCCTCACCAGGAGCACACATGCATGTCTACAATTTGGGCTGGTCACCAGGTCAAGGTCGAGTACATAAAAGGTGCTGACGGGAAAGCCAGGGAGGGGCTATCTACAAGGGCATGTTGCAATTAGAAAAGGGGTTATGGCTTTAATCTGAAAGAGGGTAGATTTAGGTTATAAAATTAGATTATAATTAAATAATAATTTTATTTATTATTTATTAATCAAGATGATTCATTATTATAATATTATTTATTATTAATCAATATTATATATATTTATTTAGTATAATTATAATTTAGATTATAAGGAAAAAAATCTTCATTATGAGGGTACTGAGGCACTGGAACTGGTTGTCCAGACACATTATGGATGCCCCTACCTGGAAGTTTTCAAGGTTGGATGGGGTTTGAGCAGCTTGATCCTGTGGCAGAGGGATTTGAACTAAATAATCTTTAAGATTCCTTCCAAACCAAATCATTCTATGATTCTATAATTCTGTGATCTCAAAGTTCTGCTGTGCATGTGGTTGTTATTATTATGCATGAGCACATGTTCAAGCAGAGAAGTAGGTCCAGCTCTGGAAGGGAAAATTTTACTCATAATATTGTTGTATGTTCATAAGGTCTCCTGTTTACAANTTCCTTTCCTCAAAGGCAGTTTTGTAGTTGGTGAGTCATTCAGACTTGCACACCTCTCTGCTGCTTCTCCTAACCAGAATCCACAGTGTGAACTCATGAAGTCTCATGGACTAGTCTCAGAAAGGTGTATTAATCTCACCCTCACCCTCACCAGGAGCACACATGCATGTCTACAATTTGGGCTGGTCACCAGGTCAAGGTCGAGTACATAAAAGGTGCTGACGGGAAAGCCAGGGAGGGGCTATCTACAAGGGCATGTTGCAATAAGACAAGGGGTAATGGCTTTAAGCTGAAAGAGGGTAGATTTAGGT
Source organism: Chloroceryle aenea (assembly GCA_013399075.1). Taxonomy (NCBI): domain Eukaryota; kingdom Metazoa; phylum Chordata; class Aves; order Coraciiformes; family Cerylidae; genus Chloroceryle; species Chloroceryle aenea. Next base: position 162,976 of record VWZY01012238.1, on the reverse strand, counting down.
TATAAAATTAGATTATAATTAAATAATAATTTTATTTATTATTTATTAATCAAGATGATTCATTATTATAATATTATTTATTATTAATCAATATTATATATATTTATTTAGTATAATTATAATTTAGATTATAAGGAAAAAAATCTTCATTATGAGGGTACTGAGGCACTGGAACTGGTTGTCCAGACACATTATGGATGCCCCTACCTGGAAGTTTTCAAGGTTGGATGGGGTTTGAGCAGCTTGATCCTGTGGCAGAGGGATTTGAACTAAATAATCTTTAAGATTCCTTCCAAACCAAATCATTCTATGATTCTATAATTCTGTGATCTCAAAGTTCTGCTGTGCATGTGGTTGTTATTATTATGCATGAGCACATGTTCAAGCAGAGAAGTAGGTCCAGCTCTGGAAGGGAAAATTTTACTCATAATATTGTTGTATGTTCATAAGGTCTCCTGTTTACAAATGAAAACAATTAGGCTTGGGCAAGGCCATGAATGCAAAAGCAGGTAGTTAAAATTTGACTCCAAGTGTTGTGGTAATGATTTTTGGTAGTTACAGATGCTTAAACTCCAACAATGAATTCAGTAAACCAGTGGATTAGGTCGTGCTTAAATTTGATTTTAATATCTGCATTACTGAAGCTTATTTTTCTTATTCTCCTGAGCTCCCAGAGCTGTCCGATTCTGTTTGTGATGCAGCCATTTAGTCATATAGTATGCTGGCTGCATGCCCACATGCGCTTCTGTAACTGCAGATTATCAACTAGGCTAGTGGGCACCTGTGTCCCATGGATATAAACCCCCAAGCAGGTAACACTGGGGTGTCACATCACAGCTCTGCAGTCTGTGCTCTGTTTTCCTTGGCTATTTGTCCCTCTTGAGGGTAAAAAAACAGTGTTTGATGTCATGTGTGAAGTACGAGACTGAGATCTCAGTACCAGCAGCAACTCTGATTGTGTTATGTGTAGCAAGTTTATCTGGTGCAGCATGTGGCACTAAAAGGAGCATGGTTAAAGCTCCTACGGATTTGTAAGCAACTTCGTTTGCTACACCGAGATGAAACTCTTAAAAGGAGTGTTTGGGAACATCTGTGATTATAGTTTGGTATTATAGTTTGGGATACTATAGCAAACCCAATGCAAAATGAAAATTTTAACAGAGCTCTGTGCTTCAAAAATATTTTGACAGTACAGCTGACCAGATGTGTTCATCAGCTCCAGTCAGAAAACCCCTCAAAACCTCCTGCTAGCCTTCTGTTCTGCAGGGAGAATGAGAGATCGCTGGTGCACCTGCTCAGATATTCTGGCTGATCTTAGATTTTACTATGGAAAGTCATGGCAATAAGGGCAAGGGAAGATATTTTCATCAGTTTTGTTTTTTTTTTTTTAAAACCCGTGTCTAAACCGGGAAAATGAAGCCCAGTAGGTTCTATTTTTTTAAGAATTCTTCAATGGAAAATCAAAAACTACTATGTAAAATGGGTGTTTCTATTTGGGAGTGGAGGGAAAGTTCAGTAGAAATCCAACTATCAGTTGAAAAGCAGGATGACAGATTTTTTCAAAGATATACAGTGTATTTTTTTCTCTCTTTAGTCAGAATAGTTTTGTTTTCTTGGTTTGTTTTTTATTTCTTTATCTATATCTATCTATCTATCTATCTACATTTTTTTCTTTCTAGAAATGTCTGTGATGCCTTGGTTACTTCTGATTGCCTTGGTTACTTTTGGTTGCCTGAATTTTAAGTCTGGAAGAACTGTCTGAGTATTAGTTGCTTTCACATTTGATACTAGTCTACCTTCTTCAAATGATTGCATCCTTAACACTTGAAATTATGGAAGAGAAAAGCATGTTTTATCATTTGTAACAATTGCCTCAAAGTGGTGAAGCTTTGTGACAGAAGGAACTCAACAGTGAGGAAATGAAGTGCTGTTTGGGATGAAGAGGATACAGCTGAATGTGGATTTCACTTTTCATTGTGTGCTTTCTCACCTGTTTGAAGGTTTCCTCTCTATGTGTCACTTCTATGCTGTTAGAAGTTATGTCTTTTGTTAAATAATTTAGAGCTTTCCAGTCTGTCAATCATGGAAGGATTAAAGCTATGATTATGGTTTTTTTCTTTTTCTTCTCTCTTTTCTTTTCTTTTCTTTTCTTTTCTTTTCTTTTCTTTTCTTTTCTTTTCTTTTCTTTTCTTTTCTTTTCTTTTCTTTTCTTTTCTTTTCTTTTTTTCTTCTCTTCTCTTCTCTTCTCTTTTCTTCTCTTTTCTTCTCTTCTCTTTTCTTCTCTTTTCTTCTCTTTTCTTCTCTTTTCTTCTCTTTTCTTCTCTTTTCTTCTCTTTTCTTCTCTTTTCCCTTTCCTCTCCTTTCCTCTCCTTTCCTCTCCTTTCCTTTTTTTTCTTTTATTTTTTTTTCTTCTCTTTTTTCTCCTTTCCTTTTCTTTCTTTCTTTCTTTACTTTCTTTCCATTAGCCTGCTGCTATTTGTTTCTTTTACAAAACAGAAAAGAAGGCAAAAAGGAAAAAAATTAAGATCCATTACAGATGTATTATGTCTGTGTTAGGTTCTTCCTGAAAGAGGTAAGAGGTAGAGGTCACACGAGAAATATTATTTTACACTATGTACCTCTGTGAGAGCAAATCTTTCAAGTCACATCAGTGTTTATGATTTTTTTTTTTATTCTAACTTGGTTTTCTACTTTGAAATCATAATGTTTTCTGTGAAATTTTATTCACAAAGTTCAGAATATGGAGCTTATTTAAAGCTAGAATTTGCATACAAAATGATAAAACAATTTTAAAATAACAGAAATTCAGGCAACTTGTTTTTCAGTTGATTTAGGCTTGTCTTCACTAAGATGGAGATATGAAAATCTTTACTTCAGGCAGATCACATTTGATCCAGTTTGAGATTCTCTTTACACTTGTTCTGCTGCATTAAGCATTTTAGCAAGGAAAGCAGGGAGAAAATAAGGAGCTTCTCCATCATTATGGAGGATAATCTCAATGAAACTGATGTCCCAAACACTGTGAAACATACAGTAATCTACAAAGTGTTTAAATACATATTGCTGAACTCTAGCCAAAACATTATCAATTAGGATTTTCCTTGCTCTTTCCTGGGAAAAGTTCTTGAGAGAAGAAAACATGAGTACCATCAGTTGACAAGTATTCTAGGTTTGTCTTTGTCCAGTGGTTGCAGCAGTTGATAAATATTCCCAGAATCAGACAAAGGATTTTACTAATCTCCTCAGTTGTTTTGTAGATAAATCACTACATTTGGTCAGAAGCCTAAGTTCATGACATGAGGAAGATTGTCAAAACCACTTTAAATTGGCTATGTTCACTCTCATCATTCTCAGAGGGTTGTGATGGTCAGAATCTTCTAAAAGTCCTTTAAAATCTTTTGTCTGATGAAAAAAATGTACCTTAGATACTATGCTATTCAATCCTATTGCTCAGTATCAATGTAAGGCCATGAAAGTGTGATTTTATTGATGTAAATGCAGAATTTCCTGACAACATTTAACTGTTCTTCTCGCCCTCTGATATCAATGTCATCACCTTTCTGGACATATGTTAATAAGAAATAAGGACTTGGATAAAAAACAGGAGCTTCCAGATTAACCAAAGTTTGAATAAGAAAACAAATTACAAGCTGAGAAGGTACTTATCTACTAACTGTCAAGGAATATATGTTCTGAAGGTCCTGTTGCATTTGTATCTTAACCTGTATGTTAAAATAGTAGCATTCACTGTTGCACAATTTCTTCTTCTCCCTTTCTGCCTATCTGAATGGTACTTTGACTCACTGAGATAAATAGTTTTGTTTGTTTGTTTGTTTTGTTTTGTTTTGTTTTCCCCAGGAAACTGCCATTTTTTGTGTAGAATCTCACAAATAATCTGTGTGGAGTTGCTTCCATGAATGTGCCTAGACTCTGTAGTAAGAATGAGAAAGAATGCATCACATGGAGTCTCTTTCTCTGGAGACTTTCAAGAACTGTCTGGCTGCATTTCTGAGTGATCTGCCCTAGTTTTGTCCTATTGTGGCAGGGGGGTTGTACTTGATGATCTTTGGAGGTCCTTTCCAACACCTAACATTCTGTGATTCTGTGATATGGTAAAGAACAGTGCTTTGTATGTGGCCAAATGGATTTTGATACAAAATGCTCAACTGAGTAGGTTAGTTATTTTTTAATAAAACATACCTCTTATTCCTGACATAGTACTTGCTTTTCATTATTGTTTTTTTCCCGGGTGAATTTGGACTTCTTGCCCTTGGCTGGAGGTATAGATGCTATTCAGGGTGTGTTTCGTGTCCCTTGTCATACTATACATCCAAGAAAGTTCAATAATAGGTTAAAACTAGGTGTGCTGATTCATATGCCACAATCTTCATGCCACAGTATGGGTAACATTCATCAGTTCCCAGTCCTTACACTTTCTGTCCTCTGGAGTGCTACTGTCTGTTCAGAGGCTCACAGGTGAAGCCACTTGAGCACAGGACTACTAAGGGGGTTGACTGGGTATGGCCTGTGGCAAAATGGTGACAGCATCTTCATCTCTTTGTCTGCAGAAAAACTTTGCCTCATAGCATCCATCAGTCAGAAAAGAACCCTATTTTGAGTGGTATCTGATACAGCAGTAATGCAAAATTTTTATTATGTTTTATATCATCCTAAGTAGAACAGACTTACAGAACATAACATGGAGATGTTTGTTCTGTAAAGATGGAAAATACACTGGAAACCCGTCTGATTCTAGGCCTTATTTTTGCTGTACAAAGATCCAGCTTCATGAGAAGTGAAGTCCTCTGTCTCACTCTCCATGACACCCTGCTGATTCTTCCAGAGAAATGTCCTAACTTTATGCTGTGTCTGGAAAATGGACTCTCTCTTGTGTCTGGAGTCTTTTCTACTCAAAGGTCTACTGAGATAATCTGTCAAGGGTCTACCATGGTCTTCATAAACATAGAAACATAGAAATGTCTGAGTTGGAAAGGACCTCTAGAGGTCATCTAGTCCAACTCCCCTGCTGAGAGCAGGGACACCCTCAACTAGAGCAGGTTGCTCAGAGCTTCGTCAAGCCCCACTTTAAATGTCTCCAGGGATGGGACCTCAACCACCTCCCTGAGCAAGCTGTTTCAGATCTCCACCACTCTTGTGGTTCTCCACCATTACCCCTCACCCTTTCAAACAGGCCCTCTCCAGTCTTTTTCTAAGCTCCCTTCAGGTACTGGAAGATGGCTATTAGGTCTCCACAGAGACTTCTCTTCTCAAGGCTCAACAATCCCAACTCCCCCAGCCTGTCCTCGTAGGAGAGGTGCTTCAGCCTCTGATCATCCTTGTGGCCCTCCTCTAGATCTGTTCCAGCAGGTCCATATCCTTCCTGTGCTGAGGGCTCCAGAGCTGGATGCAGTATTCCACGTGAGGTCTGACCAGGGCAGAGTAGAGTAGAGCAGCAGAATCACCTCTCTCGATCTGCTGGCCACACTTCTTTTGATGCAGCCCTGGATGCGATTTGCCTTTTGGGCTGCAAGCACACACTGGCTGCTCATGTCCAGCTCCTCATCCACCAGCACCCCCAAGTCCTTTTCTACATGGCTGCTCTCTGTCTCCTCCTCCCCCAGCCTGTACTGACAGTGGGGATTGTTCTGGCCCAGGTGCAGGACCCTGCACTTGCTCTTGTTGAACCTCATGAGGTTCACCTGGGCCCAACTCTGGAGCTTGTCCAGGTCCCTCTGGGTGACATCCCGTCCCTCTGGGGTATCAACAGCACCACTCAGCTTGGTGTCATCTGTGAACTTGCTGATGGTGCACTCGATCCTGCTGTCTATGTCATCGATAAAAATGTTAAACAAGACAGGCTTCAGTACAGACCCTTGAGGGACACCACTTGTCACTGCTCTCCATCTGGACTTTGAGTCATTGATCACTACCCTCTGGATGCAGTCATCCAGCCAATTCCTTATCCACTGAATGGTCCACCCATCAAATCCATCTCTCCAGCTTGGTCAGTAGGAAGTTGTGGGGGACCATGTCAAAGGCCTTGAAGAAGTCCAGATAGATCACGTCCACAAGTGACCCCTTGTCCACTGTTGTAGTCACTGTGTCGTAGAAAGCAACTAGGTTTGTTAGGCAGTATTTCCCTTAGTGAAGCCATACTGGCTGTCCTTGATGTGCCCTGTCCTCCATGTGCCTTATCAGGCCTTCTAGGCGAATCTGCTCCATGATGTTCCCAGGCACAGAGGGGAGGCTGACAGGTTGGTAGTTCCCAGGGTGTTCCTTCCTACCCTTTTTGAATATAGGTGTAACATGTCCCAGTCACTAGGGACTTCACCTGACTGCCATGACTTCTCAAATATTATTGAGAATGGCAATAAAAAAAACATTAAAATTCTGTCTGCTTCTGGATGAGAAAACAATTCCTTGAATCCTGTTTCTTATGTCTGACTGGGACATGTTCAACCTTGTGACACAGTCTCTGCTGTCTAACTGCATAAATGTTTTAGCCTGTAGAAAGGAGATGGCTACTTGCTTTAGATGTTTCAAGGTTTTGCTGATACTTGGATGTAAGTAGTCTGACTTACTCTTGGTCACTTTCTTCTTGGAGTCCAGCTTGATGAACTGGATCACAAAGTAGAGCTTTCCAATAAGTAATCTCAGTAGTGTATACTGAACAGCTTATTACTTCATTTTGCATTGCTACAAAAGGTGCCTTAGCACATATTTTCTTTACTACTATTCTAATATCAGAATTTAGCACTCAGCTTTACTGCAGTATGGACCACTTTGAAGTGGAAGGTGAAAAATATCACTAATGAAGAAAATAAATGTTTATCATACTAAAGAAGACCTACTGGTCTACATCACTGAAACAATATTTATGACATATTTGGAGGCAAGTATACTAAGAAATCCAAACCTTACACAAAAAAAACCCTTCTTATGATTTATTAATATACAAGATAGTAAAACTTGTGCACAGGAAACACAGACTGCCTGGAAATGGATGTTTTTATGTGAGAACAAGCAAACAGTAAGATACTCTTGACCAAACTCTTCAAAGTTACTTCAAATACAAATGTTACCTTTTTAGTGCCTCCCCTGTCTCAACAGTGTTTGTTGCATATATTAGACCTGCTTCGAGGTGATTTGAATGTACATGCTCAGTGCTTGAAAACCTCTTTGTTTTTCATTCATGAAAGATCATTTATTCATATTTGATTTTATCTCCCTTATATTTGTCCTTATTTGGACTTCACATGCCTGGCAGATACAAATGTATAGAAAATAATCCATATTGCTTTGTACTGGATTCATGTATATTACAAAGAAAAATCCCCATAGCATTAGGATTTTCTGTGTATAAATTCCTCTTAGAAGTATACTCTTAGTGAGAGCAGCATATTAAGAAGTTGAGACAGAAGATGAAGTTTAACATTAGAGTGATGTAGATTCCTCCAAGACAGTTTGGATCCTAATGATTCTAATTAAAGAAAAAAAAGGCTAATGAAGAAGTCTCAGATAACTATTCCATATTGCTTTATGATATGCTATAGGCATGGCAAAGCCTACTGGTACAATCTGCCAGTCACAGAATCACAGAATCATTTAGGTTGGAAAAGACCCTTGGGATCATCATGTTCAACCATTAACCCTATTCTACAAGTTCCCCCCTGGACCATATCCCCCAACACTACATCTAAGTGATGCTTAAACACATCCAGGGGTGGCAACTCAACCACCTCCCTGGGCAGCCTATTCCAATATCTCACCACTCTTTCTGTGAAGAATTTTTTCCTAGTGTCCAGTCTAAACCTACTTTGTTTCAGCTTGAAGCCCTTTCCTCTGGTTCTATCACTAATTACCTGTGAGAAGAGACCAGCACCAATCTCTCTACAATGTCCTTTCAGGTAGCTGTAGAGAGTGATGAGGTCTCCCCTCATCCTCCTCTTCCTCAAACTAAACAGACCCAGCTCCTTCAAACTGTCCTCATATGATCTATTCTCCAGTCCCTTGATCAGCTTTGTTGCCCTCCTCTGCACTCGCTCCAGCACCTCGATATCCTTCTGGTACTGAGGGGACTAGAACTGGACACAGTACTCAAGGTGAGGCCTCACCAGTGCTGAGTACACACAATCACGTCCCTGCTTCTGCTGGTCACACCATTTCTAATACAGGCCAGGATGCCATTGGCCTTCTTTGCCACCTGGGCACACTGCTGGCTCATAGTCATTCGCTTATCAGTTAGAACCCCCAGATCCCTCTCTGTGAGACAGCTCTCCAACCACACTTCCCCAGGCCTTTAGCGTTGCATGGGGTTGTTGCGGCCCAAGTGTAGGACCTGACACTTGGCCTTGTTGAAACTCATATCATTAACACTGGCCCAGCGATCCAGTCTATCAAAGTCTCCCTGGAGAGCCTCCCTATCCTCACGCAGATCAACACACCCGCCTAACCTGGTGTCATCTGCAAATTTACTGATGATAGACACTATGCCCTCATCGAAATCATCAATACAGATGTTAGAGAGAAACGGTCCCAACACTGAGCCCTGAGGAACACCACTTGTGACCTGCCACCAGCTGG
>VWZY01012238.1:100862-154326 GCA_013399075.1 Chloroceryle aenea | reverse complement strand
TCTTTTCTCCAGGCTAAAGAGCCCCAGCTCCCTCGATCTTTCCTCATAAGAGAGATGTTCCATTTCCTTAATCATCTTTGTGGCCCTAAATAAAGTCACCCTAATAAATAAAGGGTGAGTGTCAGGAGGATGTAGTNGTAGAAGTTCTCTGACCATCTCCTCTTTAATTGTGATAACCTGTTTCTGTTTTCTCTCCCTGACTCCTAGCTTATGAGGCTGGACGTTCAGGGGATAGCTTGTTCCAANAATATGAGAAAAAATTTCTTCACAGTAAGGGTAACAGAACATTGGAATGGGCTGCCCACAGAGGTTGTGGAGTCTCCTTCTCTGGAGGCATTCAAAACCCTCCTGGATGCTTTCCTGTGTGACCTGATCTAGGTGATTCTGCTTCAGCAGGGTGATTGGACTAGATGACCTTTTGAGGTCCCTTCCAACCTCTAACATTCTGTGATTCTATGATTCCACTACTCCACTATTTTTATTTTATTTGTGCAATATCGAGCAGTAGAAGGGAAAATGACTTTTAATTTAGAACTTTTATTTTTATTCAAAAACGTAAAATTGCTTTTAGTTAGCTAATAGGAAGCAGTTCTGTTAGTTACATTGACTCTTGTTGGTATTAAATGTAAACTTAACTAGACCTTCTCCACCCTCTGTGCAGGAAACATGGCCATGACTTTTACTACTGTTTTTCAAAATATTGCTACTGTCCTGATCCAGTGATCATAGGGTTTTTCTTATTTATGATCCACTTAGAGAGAACCTTCTGTGTTTTCTCTTTCCAAAAATACAGATATGATACAGGTGGCTCACTCTAATTTTAGAGTTAGAATTTCAAATGCTTCAAGTGTATTTGGAGTTTTTTCTTTCCATCTTCAAGAATCATTTAGGGGGAAGATGGCATAGCAAAAATAAATGTTGAACAAATTAACCCTTCGTCTTGTATGTAATATAACCCTAATTGTGTGGTGTTTTCTTCAGTGAAATCCTGTCACTAGGAATAATCTGCCTATCCTTGAGAAGATACGAGATAAAGAAGATAGTGTCTGGAAGCAGCTGAGTTAAGAAGGCAGTTTTAGTAACTAGAATAATCCTGGATGTTGTGGATCATTGTAGATGGATGTGCCACCTCTGATGCACTGCAAACCTAGCCTGTTGAAGTACTTTGCAGGACATAATGCTGGTGAAACTGAAGATCTTCCAAATCCAAATGGAATCTCTTGTTATTTTGGGTCACCGTGGCTTTATTTTTATTCCAAGTTTAAAAGGACCATGTGACTATGGATTTTTGTTATGATAATATACTATCTATGATAATGCTCTAGCATCCAAAATAATTGAAAGTAATTTGAAAATAACAAGATAATAATTACCTTCTTTACACATGATACTTGTGTAATTATTACAGGAGAAACAGATCTCATTTAAATTGCCTATTTGATTATGTTATGTATGCTTTGTGAGATAGTGTTACCCAGTCCATTTATGTGTCTGTTTTGATTGACATCACTTTCACACTAACTACTTCCTTTTTGCATTCAGCTAAAAAAAGACAAAATTCATCATGCACTGAATGGAAACTTAAGAACAAGTGTTTAGATAATTGAGCATCAGGGATTCTTAGAAGTTTTTATTATGTGAGAGTGCCCAAATAACATCTGTTCCTACATTCCTGTTATTCAGGGTTGCTTTGTAGTTATCAGGTCTTCAGGGACGTCAGAAACAAGAAACAAAGATATGCTGAATAAAATCCACTTTAAGAAAAGCCTTTCACACCCATGTAGTTAGTGAATGTGGCCTGGTTTAGGGTAAGGATGAATATTAGTGAAGAAAGATGTGACTGTTTTTTGATACTCAACAACAGCTAGGTGTAAGAAATACAGAGAGAAGTTGTTTAGGAGAGTAATAATACCTAGTCACTTCTTGACACCAGAAGGCATCCAGGTTTTAAAGGCTTATTTCACCATCAATAATTTTCCCCCAAATACCAACAATTTCCAGCATATTCTAGAGAAGGTCTTATCACAGATTCAAAGGAAATGTAATTAAAGTTAAAAACATAAACCCAAATTGTTTTAGAACAAATGAGGAAACAGATATGGCATAAAAGGTAGTGTTCCTTAGAGATTAGAATCAGCTAGTCAATTGTAAAGCATCAATTTACCTGAATTATACCTGCTGTCTATCCCAAACATAATTTATCTATATTTCCAGTTCCTCCCATCGACTGACTTAAATGTCAAATCATGGTAGGATTAAACAAGTGATTTGACTTTCCAGTTGACTGAGGTTTAATTTTCATCATCTCTCAACATCATGCATGCAATCTTCCTTTCTTATTCTGTTTTTAAGTTCCACTTTCAAACAGAATTTGATATTGTTTTTGATTTGGCACTGATTTAGCACTCCTTGCCAATAGAGCTCATCTTAATCTTCTCAAACCTCAAAAGGCAGAAATGGCTTTATATAATGCACAACAGGTATCTTTAAGTGTGCTGCCCTCAGAAAGTCCATCGGCTTTTGTCCTTGTCCTTCATTCTGTTAAAGAGATTTGATCACAACAATTTGACTTTTACTGCTTAGGATGATACCCAGAATTCAAATGTAGATCTCTTTCTGTGGCAATGTTAGTTGAGATAAAGCTGATGAGAAAGGGAGCACAAAAGTTGTTTTTCTCTGGTGAAAAACAGCTGTCTGGAATTGTGCTACTATTAGCATTTCTCCTCATATAACTTTAAAATTAAAATACATCAACAGAAAAATACATCAACATAAAATACATCAACATATACATCAATACGTGGTGATGAATGCACAGAAAATAGGCAATCAGTGGTTAAAGAAATGAGTTTTCTATGTGCCTCCATTTAACTTGAGTGATTTTCATCATTCTCTACTTCTATTAACTAATGATTATCTGAAAGCTTTTATCTTTCACTAGTATTATCTCAGATGATTATAATGTGAAGCTGTACTTAAAAACAGAAAAAAAAAAGTAATTATTATTCATTCTTATTCATTCACAGCAGTGAATAAATATATATGAAATTAAAAGTTCACAGGCTTAGGAATTCCGGTTGTCCTTTTTTTTTTTTTTCTTTCCCTATTTTATTTTATAACACACCTCATTTTAATTAATGAAAGATTAAAACCTAATTATTATTCCAAAGTTAATGTGTTGTGTCAAGCCTCTTCATGTCTTAACTATAGTTTTGGGTAGTCAGAGTACTGAAGCAGGGTTCTTTGAATTTTCAGATATGTATTTTAGTCTATTTTCTGGTCTCTTTAGTGACCCTGGGGAATTTCACTGCACTCCCATGTCTTAATTTACCTGTCTGTTAAGATGGAGCTGACAACATGTACCTTTTTCTTTTACACCCTATATCTTCTAGATAAGCAGAGACTGGCAAAACTTGCTCACAGTTGTGAAAGTAAGGAGCAATGATTTAAGAGTCTCCTTGAGGACTTCTTTACAGGGGATGATGTGGGTCTGTGAGAGCATCCATACTCAGGATTCTGTAGCTACCTAAGACAGATGTCCACACGAAAGTAAGTCACCAGCATGAAGCTAGGTAAGGAACTGAGTCGCACCCAAGTCTGTAAGCCTGTGTGTCCTTGCCCAGCTACTGTATACCATCATCTTGCTGAGGAGTAGAAAGGCAATGTGGGAATGCACAGGAAAGGAGGAGAGGTGCAGAGGGGAGGGGGATCAGACTTCCACTCTGTGGTTCCCTGGTTCTCTGAACCAGGAGAAGAGACTGTGTGCCATCTGGCATACACAGCCTTTTGATATCATCTTGTTCTTAGCAGTGGCTTCTCAATGCTTCTCAGCAGAGCAGTAGATACAAAGCTGTTTTGGATATAGTGTCCCTTGTCCCTTCTATGGGGGTGCATTGTAACCTCTGTTAAATAGCTTTCTAAATATTGTTATTTTCTTAAGCAACAACAATCAGATGTCAGTCTTAAAGTCTAGACTAAATATACCAATAAATAAATCTGCTTCTCAGTTAATACTTTATAATCCTTTTTAGCCAGTACGCCGTTGAAAACAAATTAATGTTATGCATATTTGCTTTTGTCAAACTGGGAACAATTTAACATGGGATTTTTTGACCTTTCTTCCCTACGTAGTGTCCTGATTTTGTTTGCTGTTTGCTCACTCCAGAGGGTGTTCCAATCTCTTTTGTAATGGCTACAAACTTCTTTGAAATTAGAATCATAGAATCATCAAGGTTGGAAAAAACCTTAAGATCATCAGATCCAACCATTAACCCTATTTTACCAAGTCCACCACTAAGCCGTATCCCCAAGTACCACATCTACATGGCTTTTAAACATAACCAGGGATGGTGACCTAACCACATCTCTGGGCAGTCTGCTCCAATGCCTAACAACCCTTTCAGAGAAAGAAGTTTTCCTAATGTCCAGTTTAGGCATCCCCTCGTGCATCCTGAGGCCATTCCCTCTTGTTCTGTCACTAGTTACTTGTGATAAGAGACCAGCGCCTACCTCCCTGCAATGTCCTTTTGGGTAGTTGTAGAGAGTGATAAGGTCTCCCCTCATCCTTCCTTTCTTCAGACTAAATAACTCCAGCTCCCTCAGCCACACCTTGTAAGACTTGTTCTCCAGGCCCTTCACCAGCTTAGTTGCTCTTCTCTGGATCTGCTTCAGCACCTCTTCCTAAATTGTTCCTTTCTGTTTTCCACTACTCTTCTATTTAAATTTAAGAAGTTGAGACTAAAGTCTGTTCAGAAGAATTGTTCAGAATAATTAGGTCAGCACATCCTTGACTACAAATTAGGAAAGATAGGAAGTGAGGAAGCAGATCTTAAGTACTGTTTCTCCTGTCACTCTGTCACCATCTTCAATATCCACAATGTAACACTAACCTCTTAAGATGTGAAAAGAACACTTGTGCTTTGTGGGTGATTAAAATTCACAAGAAATTTCACATAATGAATATTTGTAGCTTTCTGAATAGATTAAATTCTGGAATCTAAAATACAGAGAAGAATTTGGATGGAACTTTGTTGTGGTTCAATAACAGGTGATGATATCTTAACAGTCTATTTTTTTGCAATAGCATTTTATCCTATTAAGAAGTTTCAAAGAAAGAGTATGAAATAAACAGCATTATATGATAAACTATTAAAATTATTATTTACAGCTTCTGAAAACAGACTGTTTCTAAATTCATACCTCCCATGAATTCTTTTCTAGCTACACATTGAACATAACTTAAAATTTTCCAGAGATGTTTTTCTTTTTATACCTCAGGAAAACTTTGTATGAGATTTCCAATTATTTTCCAATTAGAATATGTTACCATTAGAGAAAGCTATCAGACTGTGTCAGACTGCTTCCCCGCAATCCAGTGATTTACTCAAAAATTCAGTTTGGGTTTGTTTTCTACTTGTAATTTGTACACTGCCAGTGTGTACAAATCTGCAGCATTCCTGCTGTCTGGACCTTCAAAAATGTCTCTGATTGTGATATTGTTAAAAAGAAAAATAATCTATGCTGTCTGTATAACAACAACAACAACAACAACAACAACATTTTTTGCATCCTTCCATATTAGATAAAGAATATTCCAACCCTTGATGGCTTGATGTGCTGGTACAGATAAAATCCAAACTAAGATCCACAGGAAGATGATTTGATTTATTGTTTTCTATCTACCTGATCTCTTTCCTTCCTTTTGACATAAAGGGTTTTGACTGAGAGCTAAAATTGTAAATATTTCTGAAATTCTGATTGCTTTGTTTTTTTCAAGGTATTAAACACTTTATAGTTTAAAATAAAATAAAATATTTAAACTTATGTTGTAGAATGTGAATTGTTATTTCCTGGTGAAATACCATTCAATTAAGCCTAAGTTTACTGATCTAGTGATTTTACCATGATTTTAGCTCATACCCTCGAAATTTAAGAATGATAAACAATAAAGTCAGGCATTTATGTTAGTCATTTATGGCATTAAGGCAAAATGGTGTGCTTATATATCTTAGTTTAGGAGATATATGATACCTCTCAGTAATTGTGGAATATTGCAATGGCAATGTTAGTTCTAATGCTGCAGTCAATTACAAGCTAAAGTGACTATTGCTTCATTTCTTAATCTGTTTTAGGTTGTGTGTGACACATATATAAATCATGATAAATATAGTCCACAAATTTTTTTTTTTTACTAATTTATATAATTTTGGACAAATTCTTTCAGATCCTTGACAGGTCAGATAATGCATTTGGTAGAATTTCTGGTCAGTAGTCTATTATAAAAAAAAACCTTATAAATTAAAGATAATGATGTGCACCATCCAAATGCAAAATTATTTATTTGATGTTTTACAACAGTTTGCTTAATTAGTTCACCTTTGAGTTCAGTAGTTAATCCTTGATAAAATTAGCATGTCTCCCATGTTGATGATAGTTGTAGAGACTGAAGAGTTCTTTAACTTTCCTTTATAGCTAAAATGTACTGAAAGGGATAACTGGACACAGTCCGGTGTCTTGCAAAGTTGAGCGTGCATAGTAATCCTTCCCCATATCTCAGAGGTATGCAAGGTTTATCTCTAATAAATGCCATCATGCCTTTGGAGCAGAAAGAAAGCCAGAGTCCAAACCAGTCCATTCCTTACCCTAACTCAAAAGAAAACTGCTGCTGCCGCACTTTTCAGAGTGGACAGAAATGAGGTGGAGTGGAGCAGCACACCAAACTATAATCCTATTCTTGAAACTTTCTTTCATGTGAATGTAGGAGCAAGGGCATGAGTCTTGCTCTTCTTATAATGACCAAAATGAAATAACCATCTTCCATTTTTTTTCTGATCTCACACTACTCAGGCTTATAGTGGTTAGGATTTAGGCTTTAAAATATAGAACAATTCAACTATTTCATGTGAACACTAGTCACAATAAAGGAGTGTACCCATTTGTCCTTAAAAAAAAGTCCTAGAAGATATGGTATTTATCAGGAAAATATACTTTCATTTTTTTGAGTATATTATAATTAAATGCATATCAAAGCTATATAGGACTGATTTAAGAGATTACTTTCAGCATCAAAATCAGTATGTATGTTTCTATTTTCTTCACATTCTGGAGAAACTGATTTAAACATTTTCCTATTTTTTATTAAATTGAAGTCAAAGGTTATGGTAAGCTTCAGTTCATCCTTTAGTCTTAAAGTTTTCAAAACCCTGTTGCATTTGATGTGGCAGAACTTTGACTGTAGGCACAATTAGTATTTCTGAGCCCTTATTGTCTAAAGACCTTGATCTGAATCTGAGAAGCCAATAAGAAACTGCAATTTTTCTTATGATCTTGTACACCCAAGACAATGCTTTGTTCACCTGCTTTAATTTTACAGCATGTGGGACTGTTCTATTTAGTAAGGTTTTTTTTGTGTACTGTTTTTCCAAAGGGTTTTGAAAAGTAGGGCAGTTTTTGGTTTTGACAGCATTGTCTCCTCAATAGAATAAGGTTGTTGTTCAAGAAAGATTTTCCACACAGGCTCTGTTCCTGACTGTATTCCTTTGTGACTTCAAAATGAGATTTGTGAGTAGCACACTAAAATTTCAGGCTTTGGTTAGCCTTAGGTGGAGTGGAATAGTTAAAAATACTGAAATATTCAAATAAATACAGCAGAAGTCTGGATATATTTCACTGGCCAGGGTATGCATGCTATCTGAGATCTGCAAGCCTTACATTCTGAAAACTGTCATTAAGCACTGGAATATTCTCTGACAGGTTACATAGCTTTCATATTACATATTTATAGTGTGCAGTTAAACCTCTTTGCTCTCAGAACCAGTGGGAGGAATGAAAAATGCACATAAACTGAATGATTCCTTGCCAGAGTGGAGGGTCAAGCAGAACTAGCCTTTTATAAGCAAAAATGTAGGATGCTGCCAATGCTATCAATTAAATTTCCCCTCCTTTCTTATTTCTTCACAAAGACATTTATAAGAGACCAGCACAATACAATTGAACCTCACTGCTCTATGAGGCTGTGATCAAGCTGTTAATCTGGTAAAGTAACCAAGTATTTTGCAAGACACTTAAATCCAAGATCCAAATTTCACCAAAACAAAAAACAAACAGACAAATGAAAAAGTATTATATGGTAAATGTGTTTCTGTAAGGTAGAACAAACTGAAGAAAAATTAAATAAACTGTAAGTTGTGCAAAGATTGTCAGTTCTTAGTGCTTATAGTAAATATAGTGAGAAACTAACAATAAACTAAATTTTACCAGAAGATAATTCTTCAGAATTAATAGACAATAAATTTTTTTATATTCATGGCCTCTAATTGACTTCTAATTATGAAAAATAAGTGCAAGTACTTGCTTTATATCATGAGCTGAAGAGAGATTGCCAACTTATCTAGCAAATTTCAGGCACCAGGACACCTATAAATAATTATAATACTGTTTATCTTTATTAATATAAATTAGTTAACTAGCTAATATATTATTAATATTGCTTTGTTTTTGAATGTTAACACTTCTTCAAATCTAGTAGGCTTGGATCTCAAAGTACATTTTTGTTTTCTCTGACCATTTTATTGGGTTGTAGAAATCATTTTCCTTATACAAAAGCTTTCCAATATTCACATGGAATTTGAGGCAAAATAAAATAAATGCACATATTAAGAAAAATGAAAAGCAGGACTAACATACATAAGAATTGTTCTTATTAGTGCTTCATGACTCTCAGCCTTTCTGTCTGTGATATTTTTGTCTACTCTTTATTGTCCTTTAATCAGATCCTAATTTGAAGTTTGTATCCAAGATTTACTTGAAGTGACATCAATGGCTAAACTCCAAATGTCTTCATCACAAATCAGAAGTGTCCTAATTCTCCAAAGTTCATAATATGCAGGAGATATCAGTGATATAAACATGACTTGGTGGTTTCTCAGTCACCTTAAGAATCCTTCCTTATAATTAAAATTGTGTTTCCTTTTGAATACTATTTCTGAAACTGTGTTTGCCATGCTTGCTTCTGAAACTATATAGTTAGTTACTTTCCTAAAAGCCTGAGTTTTATGTGACTTGCTGCCTCATTTTCCAGAACAGATGACATTAAAAAAAAAAAAAAGGTAAAAAAATTAGATGGTGCTTTCACTGAAGACAGTTGAAAGGAAACAGGGAAATTGAAGCAGAAGGTTGAGATCTCAGCTTGTCATAGAAACAAACAAAATAGGAAGTCAACACTGTTAAAGTGCCACACAGTGTGCATATAGTGTGCTAGAGGGACAAAAGACTTGGGCCCAAAATTCCAAATGGTTAATATTCAAGCATAGTTAGTGAATATCAGACCAGAGGACTCTATCAGAGTCCCAGCACTTTGCTGTCATCACACTTGGCATGGAAACTAATGGAACACAGCAAACACAATACTCCACAGTGGTTATTTCAGAAAACTTTCAAGTTAGCACTCTTTTACACTTCAAGTAAGCAATGCCCACATGTTTCAAATGTTAAACTGCATTAATTTATGTCAGATAAAAATGTATTGTCTGTATGCTCTTTCTGCTACAAGAGGTTTTTTATGAAAACCTACCAAAAAAAAATTCAAATTCAAACA
The DNA here is from genome assembly GCA_013399075.1 of Chloroceryle aenea. Lineage (NCBI taxonomy): Eukaryota > Metazoa > Chordata > Aves > Coraciiformes > Cerylidae > Chloroceryle > Chloroceryle aenea. The sequence continues at coordinate 144,731 of VWZY01012238.1, read as the reverse complement.
AAAATAATATAAATAAGCTCTCCTTTCAATGGAAAACATGTTAAGAAAATGACATAGACCTGAAAAATCTGTGATGTGAAAATGCCTTCCAGAGCATTCATCACTATGAAGCCATAATAAACATCCTCTACCTTTGCCATGCCATTTCACAAAACCATACAGTGTTACTTATAAGGGTCTTGAAAGTGAATTTTGAAAAAAATCTTGTATGTACAGACAGCTGTGACAAAACAAAAATAACAGTACCAAAAGTAAATGAAATTATGTGCAGCCTGGTGGACTGGATGGTTTTCTATAACATGGTCTTAAAGGATGACTACAGAATTTCTTCCTTTGACATTTTTAACCCTTCCTGTGATGCCAGAAATATAGAAATATTCCACTGGATGTGGAATCTGAGTTCTTTGATATATTGTTTGGTTAGGTTTTCAAAATTATTATTGTAGGGCTTGTCTGAACTCTAAGTACTGAAGAAATAGTATTGCTTAAGTTAGCTTTGATATTTTTCTGTATTAATCTTCGTTAATAAATTTTTCTATACAGTGGTGTCTATGAACAGATAAAGCCTGAAACTGGTAAGCCTTTTGAATCTGCTATCCTGTAAGAAAGTAGTTTTTCTTTTAATTACCCACAGGATGAGTCCCAGGTGCTTACTCTGCATTTGTTCTGCATGCAGATACAGATTTGACATCACTGGCATTCCAGAGAGAGCAGGAGTGCAGAGGAAATCCTCACAGCGATAAGAAAGTGAAATGCAGTCTAAGAATTTTTTCTTCAAAAAGGATAGCCTGTTTCCGGAGAGGGGAGGTGGGGGGTGGGGAGTCTATTAAACTTTCACACATTAATTGAGAGAATGTAAGAGAAGAGAAGAAATTACACTTCTTTTTTCCTTCTTAATTGTTTAAACAACATAATGACATAATGCCACCTGGATTATGATTCTGATTTGAGACTGCTGTGTGCTTGTCTGCTTGAACAGTCTTTATCCAGTATTTAGAGTTCATGGCAGTAGCTGTACTGCCGTAATGCACACCTTTTTAGCTGCCTATCTCTGCACTACAAGGTATATTGGTAGTGCACATTAGCTAGATCTGTAGAGCTAACTTTGACACTGAAGAAATTATTACATCCCTTCCTATACTGCAAGTATTAGCTAAGGACTTGGAAACTGGAATCTTATGGAAATTTTTGACTTTGAAACAAATATTTTTTTTCTGTAAAATATTCTAGTGAATAACTGTCTTTCAAGAATACTAGCTGAATTAAATCAAAATAATTTGCATCAGACACCTGAGATTTAATAGTAGAGCTTATCTAGTTTAAGAACAAAAATGGACTGTGTAGCTAATATAAATAACCTCATTTTAAAATTAAATATTCAAAATAAGCTACACCTGCATTGTAAGATATCTATAATAAATTATCAGCATATTTTTGAGTAATAAATTTGTAATTCAGATAATTCAATGTCTGAAGAATAATGTGCTCTCTTTGCAGATAAGTTATGAACAGAAAAAAAAGAAATTAAATAAATCAAATTTATATTTGAATTACCTGCTCACCTTTATTAAACAGTTATTATAATATGAATTAAAAAATTGAATTGTCTTGGGAAAAGTGACTTTGTTATGACATATTAGTATTAAATAGTAGGCTTGGTATCTTTAGATTATTCTGTAAATACAAGTCCATAAAATATATTAGTCATATTTTAAAACTACTTTATAGTTATTTGCCGGGAAAGCATAAAATAAAATGGAAAAAATAAAAAGCCTGTAATTGCCAGAATGTTAGTGAATCAACACTTTTTATGGAATAAAATTCCACATTTGAACTAAGATATTAAGTATCTAATACTAATTTCAACTGCTTTTTATTATTCCATCAGTTTTCTAAAAGTCTCATTGAAAACTGAACTGAGATGCTGTAATAGCTCTTCTACTACAATTTCATTACTTCTGTAGATACCTGAAATTACAAAGCTAGCTTAATGGTCCAGCAGAACTGTACAAAGTTGAGTGCATTATTTTTCATTAATTTTCCACATTAGTCTTTTTCTTCCAGATTTCCATCTGTATGACTATAGATTACTAAAATCAGATTCAAATTTCCAGCACAAAATGTTATCAAAGAAAATAATCAATTAAAATTATTTTTTTCTGTGCAGCCAGTCTCTCCAAATCCAGACTCGATGTTAACGTACGCTTAGACAAATTCTGTTAAAAGATCTGTGAATTAAGATAATTGTCTTAACTTCATGTTAATGAATTTTGTATATGTCCAGATTTTTTTTTTCTGTGGTTTTGTGTTTTCCCATGATCATACTTTATGTCTTATACACACTAGCATCTTATATTTCTTTTTGTTCTTGTAGCTCATCTCAGCAGATAGTCTAGCATTCATTTGCTTGTATTAATCGGTGACATTTAGTCCTCTCTACTTCAGGAGCAGATTCAGAAATCCTAGGGAAAAAAATCTCCATTTTACAAGCTGAGCTTTATATTATTTCAAAAAGAAGTATTTCAGTATTTTCTCATATTTCTTGCGAGAGTCTCAATCAGTCAATATGTGGCATTTGATTTAAACCGAGTGAATTGTGGAATCACATTAAGGAGCCAAGATACAATATATCCTAACTAGTAATTTGTTACAAACTTGACTAGTACAGTAAGAAAATTGCTACAAGTGTTACTATGGCTTTCATGAGAATGAAAATACATGATTGATCATTTTATGAGTGATTTAGGAGACTGGAAGAGACAGGTGCTTTTAAACTAAAAAATATCTGGGGAAGGAACACAAACATTCACATTAAAAATCCCGAGGCAGAATTATGTATTGGCATTTCTTAACAGTAACATGTTGCTGCTTTAAGACTCATTAGAACAAAATCTTCTTGATGTTAAATTTCTGTTACAGAAGTGCCAGAAGTACTTTATTCTTAGACACCCCATGACTATTTAATCACAATTTCTATGAGAAAAGACTGTTGTATATCATGATTCTAGCAATTAGGAAGTTTAAATGTATCATTATATTAAACAGACGCTTTGCACACTTTCCAACCTGTAGTCATCTTGAGAGAAATGTCATAATTAATTGCTCTGTTGACTGTTTGAGAGGAAAAAAAAAGGAGAACCTGAGTGTTGATGAAACTGTAAATAGTCAAACTTTTCTCAGGAAGAAGAGAACACTAAGGCATTTCTTGTGTAAACTGCTAAATATATCTCAATAGGCTAGTCTAATGAAGACCTTGAATAGCTAAGTGTCTTGACAAAATGATAAATAGTCCCTTTTATCAAGGGGAAAATGTTGTAAATAAGTTTTTCTAATGCTTTTATTTTATGAGATTAGATTAATTTTTCATTGCTTTATTTTACCACATTACCTTTAACTAGGACACTGAGTATTCCTTCCAATTTATATAAGCATTCCTTTTGGGAAAAAAAAAAAAAAAGCCTTCTTATAGTAAAATGTGATCCCTTTATACATCTTTTTTCCCTCCTTGTGCCATTGATATCCATAGTAGCTCAGCTAAAGCCAATGGACTTGCTCAAGATTTGCATTATCATAAATGGAAATGGTTTGGGCTCTTGGTGCTCTCTGACAGTCTCATATTCCCTCTTCCATCTTGAACACTAGCCAAACATTTGTCAACAGTTATTAATTCATTAAGTGTTTCAGAAGAAAAAAAAAAATAAAAAAGAATGTCCTTCTAATTTACTCTTTCACATGATACATTTGCCACTGTAGGCCACCAATACAGTGAGCTGAAGAATTTCCTTGTGCTTGTATGAACTAAGTAATTATTATCTTCAGGCTTGACTTGCTGTCTCATAATTTTGGTTGTGCCTGGTGTCATTTTCTCATAAGACTATCTACATATAAACAGAGGGATGTGTGATGGAGGACCATGAGATTTGAATATGAATTATCTCTTTGTTGTGTGTTGTATCTTATGCATAAATTCATGGCCATTTGCAAGTTATCAGAAGATAAAAACATTTCATGGTTGAAAATTGTTCTCGTTATTTCATTCCTTAAATTATTTTCCTCCATTGTGACTTTTAATTCACCACGTTTTGTTGTTAATTTATTTCTAAATAGGCTTTTTCTTGAATACATTATGTCAGGATTTAATAGAGGATGCCCTTTGCCTGATATTAAGTTCCTCTGCATATGGGTAATGATATCTGATCCACTATAAACTAGGAGTGTTCTCTGCAAGACATGCATGGTGTTTTAACTCTGGGACTGTGATGATGCTTTTAAGAACTTTTTGAAACCATACCTCAGTGAGATGCCTTGTTTGGATTCCCAGGATCCTGAGTTACCTGAAAATCAAAGCTGTCATTCAACAAGGATCAGTGTGTGGGATGCATTGCCCCAGACAAGACAAGAAGTCTGTGCTCACTGCTCCGGTTTTGTCTGTTTACTGCAATGTGGCTAAGCAGCCATACTCATAGAAGTGCCATGTACAATAAATATCAGGTCTGACCTCTTGGTGAAGATCAGGTGTGAAATCACTTTAATATCTGATATATTACCTCCCATGGGACTCTGTCCTACCCTCGTAAAGAAATGGACTCGATAATCTGACATGTCATTTGCTTTCCAAGCTACTACTAGGCAGAGGTGTAGCAAGAGCAGCTACAGGGGAAAGACTGTGGAATCTGGAAATGGACACCAAGTGCTCTCTACTGGGAAACATTCTGTCTTAATAAAGGGTGTATGTCATGGAAAGAAAAGCACTTTTTGAGTCTCTCAAGCAGAGAAGCCTGTCGACAGAATTAGTGGCAGGTTCACTGCTGAAGGATTTATGTCTTCAGTTCTGGGATGTAGATTAAGTTCTTTGTAAAAAGATGTACAAATGACAAGCAGAGGCTGTAGACTGGATTTTTTTGGGGGTGGATATCCCTGCCTGTGCCCTTCTTGCAACAGCACTACTCTGTCAGGCTCCATCAGGACTTAATGCAGACAATGGGGGAGAGAGAAAAGAGGAAGCCCTCACTGCCTGTTTTCATTCTAGGGTGGTATAGGACTTGACATAAACACATTTTTTTTTCAATTTTAAATCCCAAACATCTAAAAAGATGGAAAACAGTAATTTTTAACCCTCTGGATGGTTAAAAAAAGAGAGTTGGGAGAAGCATACTGAGTGTACTGACACTCCTTTTTGTGTTTTATTTTGCTCCCATTCTGGAGCTTTTCTACAGCTAGTCAGAGAGAATTGTACATAACCACTGCAGTTCTTGTGCACCTAACAGGAAGCAATTCAGTACCTGACTGAGCAGGAAGGCACAGAAAGGTAGTAAAAGGATAACCCAAAGAGGAAAACAGGAGTTCAGATGCATGCCTTTGTTTAGCAATGCCTTTCATTCAGTTTTTCTCCATTAGGATGCAAAGGATGTAATTTCACCATCTAATCATGAATTGTTATGGCTATCATTCATGTCAGCATCCTTCTCTCATCATCACATTGCTATGTGTTCTTCTCCAGGTATAGATCAATTGTCACAGATCAATTAGTCCCTTCCAGGATAGAGTTAAGATGCACTTCAAGCCAGAAACTTTTTACTATATGTCATTTGACTCCATCAGATATATGTAGGCCTTCAACTTTACCAGAGCATGCCCCATATGTGAGTACTTCCTCACAGCCTTGCTCTGAGCATAACACGCATCTTCCACAATCATTCTGTAATAGCAGAACCCTGACCAGAGGTGACACAGACCTCATAATAGCTGAGGAGTTTTGAGCCAGAAAAAAATGTACACTGATGAAATAATCATGTCTAAGAGTCAGAGGAATGCCACATGGGACAATGTGCTGTGCAGTGCTGATGTAGCTGGCTATAAGCATTGCAAATATAAGCTGCACTGCATTACTTGTCACTCCATGGGACAAATACCTGTAGCAGTGAAAGTGAGGATGGATTTTTTTCCCCCTGAGAATAAGTGCTGACTGGACTGATATTAAGCACATCTGCTAGAGGAAGAAAATAAGGTTCTTTCCACAAAGTATTGTTAGCTGTAGGGTCACCCAGTTACAGTGGGTACCTCCACGTCAGTCATTTCCTAGGATTATCACTTTCTCAATGAGGGATCTTTCATGTAAAAGTTTAGACAGTACACACGTTCACATAAATAAACATTTATGTCTACTGTCTTCTTTAGCACTTGTTGCTGCTCATGTGCATTCATCTCTGCATAAAATACAGCTAAAGTTCAGGCCTTTGGTTCATAGTGGAATTTAGGTAGGTGCCTGCCAGGTTTACAGAGGCTCTTTTGCCCATAGCTGGATTCTTCCAAGGTCTTAATCCTGCTGGAGCTGGATTGTTTTTCTCCAGGACACTCATTACTGAAGACTTCTCCTGTGGTGACATAGAACCTGCAGAGCCCGGGGTAGGTCGGCGAGTAACAGGCTGAGCAATTAACATCTTTAAATTGGTGACGAATAAGAAAAAAACCCCAAAATTTAAGGACAATGTTTGTCCAACTGATAGTTTTTTTAAATAGGGTTGTGATGTGAAATTATGCCTGCGGATAGCCAATCATTGCATAATATCTTATGTCGTGGTTTTGTAAATTATTCCAAATGAAAACTCTAGCAGCCAATTAGCTAACTGGATGTCTGCGTGCTATTTACTGCTAAAATAACAACATTATATGTCAATGTAGTCAGAAATCTCTTTCTTCCAAAAAGCACAGCATACTTCTGATAAACTTCAGCCCTTGTTGACATGCTTTTCCCTGGCATTTGTGTAGTAGCTAGACACCATGATCCTGTGACTTTTTCCACTGGCACTCTTTCATAATCAAGACTTATACCAGCTAATGTTTTTGTTTAATAATTTGTGGTCAGGCACAGTGCCTGACACATCTGTGATCCATCTATGCATGGAAGAAATTAAATGTGATTGCCTCCATTTTCAGAATGAGTCTGCAGCTATACCTGAGGCTCCAGCAGTTACAGTGCTGAGTTTGGGGTTGTTTTACTGTTAATCAGTGAATGAACAGTCTGATACATATTTCCTTCCTGAGCAGAAAAAGCCTCAAACCTGAATGATGGCTTCTGCTTTATATTTTCCTAGTTCCCCTTGCAGACCTATCAACTTTCTATTTCATTTGACAAACCCACCTTCCAAACAAGGCTGAGCTCCATTCCTTAACACAACCTATCCACTATACAGTCTATACTTTTTGCTTTTCTGTTATTCTAGGTAGTATAAGGAAGAAGTTTGCACACAGCTGTAGTATAATCAATATATAGAGAAGTTTAACATGTTACAAGAGGTCTTTTGACTCAGAGGCTGGACTTCCTCATCTCCATGGGATTTCCTAGGGAGTAAGAACTCTATCAAGTTCACAGGAAACAAACCTCACAAACTAATGGAAAAAATGGAGAATAGTAGCAGCTCCTGTTATAGAGTATATCAGGTAAGAAACTTTGCATATGATTTGCTGTGTCTTTTAAAATTATTGGCTGAAACTGTTTTCACAGTTAGAAAACACTGACATTTTCTTAGAAGAAAACAGAGGGTGGGTTTTGTTTGTTTTTTGGTTGGTTGGTTGGTTGGTTTTTTTGGTTGTTTGTTTGGTTTGTTTGGTTTGGTTTTTTTTTCCCATAAAAACAGAAAAAGAAAGAGATTGGTATTTTTCTACACTAATGACGGAAAACAAGAGACACTGGTTGAAATGTATTCCATGTATCATATTCAGTCCTTGAATAGATATTTTCTTTTTCTAAAATGCTTTGTGAAAAATTTCCTGGCAAAATTATGTGAATTAGATCACAAAAAATATTGATACTTGCAGTTTAAAAACTAATGGTGTAAACTCAACCTCCATTAGGGCCCACAGTGTTTACCACCAATTTATGCAAATAACAACATTGTAGTGTGTTCTACAGGAAAGGAAATCCAGGAAAATGTGTGTGCTTTGTTCAAAAATTGTGTTCTGTATTTTGTCCTTTGTGTTTATGCTAAAATGAAATTAAAAATATTCACAAAAATATGTTAATACTGTCTATTAATTTTGCAATCAGTTTATAAGAGCCATTTTATTGAACAAAGTCCAACTACTAAGCAACTAGTTTATTGACTCTAAAAAGTCTTTGTTCAGTTTAATCCACGCTGTATGTCCTGGATGAGCCTGTTTTTTATTAGCTGTAAAAATAAACAGATAATATAAGGAAATAATAATAATTACAAAAAAAAGCCATAGGTTAGAGCCAATGATAATACAGTAATAATAATACAGTCTGTGAACACAGGATTTTTACATTATAGCTCTCATTGTGGTCTTTTATTAAACACAATTCAAAGAGAGAATAACTCTTTAGTAGCATAACATTTTCTATTTACCTTTTCTAGTGTTAGGAAAAATGCAAGACTCAGGCTTGTCCCCCTTGTCTCCAATAGCAGTGATTGTGCTTAATGCAAAGATTAGGCTTTTGAAGATAGTGGCCTACACTGATGTTATTGTTTGCAATCGAGTTACAGCAAAGTAACAAAAAGATGCAAATCCTGGAAAGACTCCCATTGATTTTTTTTTTTGCAGGCTTTCTTCCAGAGAAATCAGGATCAGGCCCTGGGTGAAAATGTTATGGAGGCTTACTGTTTTAATACAGCTTACTATTCATGACCTACAAATTGGCCGCCAAAAATATTACCAAACAATAAAATGCAGATGCTTGGTTATGAGCAGTGGCTCTTTGAAAATGTATAATAATATAAAAAATCAGAATGCACAGTTATGTTATTAAGTTATTTTTATTTCTTCTGAAATTATTACCAGCATGGAGACTATGTCAGGATGTGGGTCCTATTCACAGCACCCACTGTCTGATAACATCAGAACTATTTTCAACTCTCTGAGCTAATTGGAAACATCAAATCTACTTTGCTAGAATTTAGTCATGCTTCATTTGAAAGTTAAATGCAGCTCCTGGGAGGAGGAAGGTTTTTTATTCAAACCCCATTATGTAAGTAGTGTGGTTAGAGTTGGAATATATAAATGATTGTTTCTAAGCCTTGCTTTAGGCCTTGACATATTTTTATTTTAAGGGGGAGAAATGTCATGCAGCACTTTAGTAAGAAATAGACTTTACTGTTACCCAAACAACATGCTGGCATGGGGCAGCATTAAAAAATTACATTATCATTATACTGTGAAATGTTTCATCAACAGGATATATAGGGATGAGATTAGTGAAACACTTCATGTATCTTTCCAGAAATAGGGTCTTTTGGTATGATATTGAGAATTTTAATAGTAGCTTCCCCAGAAAACCTCTATTCCTCACAGTAAACCTGCATATTCATGGAATAGACATGTGATTTTTTTTGAAGGCTATTCTGGTCAAAATAAATCCATGTTATCACAGAAAGGCTCTCATTTTTGTGACAGAAAAGAATCCCTGTCTGTCTCTTGTTTATACAAAATGGGGAAAAAAAGAAAAAAGTAAAAAAAAAAGTGAAAAAAAAAAGTGAAAATTATGGCAGCACCTTCTTGTCTCAGAATTTCAATCAGCTCAAATGTGCATGCTTAAAGGTGAGATGCTGAATTCTACAGAGTTGGTAGTGAGTCAGTGCCTACAAGTTCTTTGCCAGTGTGTGATGAGAGTCTCAGCTGAGCTGGGGCACAGATGTCTGGAGTCTTGGGCATACCTGCATGGTGACACTCTACCTGGTAAAAAGATGTCTCGTAATCCCTAAAGATTCTTGAACAATTATTAATCTCCAAAGAGAGTTTGTAAATACGTGCAGATTTTTCTGATTACTTAAACCACATTCTGCAGAACCTTCTGTACAAAAAATCTACAACAATGTGAAAAAGGAAAAAGAACACCAAAAGGTGGGTAATATTATCACAGAATAAATATAGAACTTTATTGGTCCTTTCCTTTTTTTTATGATACTTTTTTTTCATTAAAAATGAGTCAGCAGTTCTTAACTTCCTTTTCAACAAGTGGTCTTTTGACAAAGACCTGACAATTCCTGACATATTCCAGGTGTAATTAATGCTGAATTTATCTCCATTCTTTCAGCATGCTGTGCAGCATGCATGCATGCATGCATGGTTTATAGGATGCAGTCAGTAATGAAGGCAATCAGTGTATTTTACTCTCTCTCCAGGTTAGGTACCTGTGGGTGTCAAAAGTCTCAGTGTGTTTAGGTATCAATTTCTTTTCCTCATACACAGGAACATCAAGTGATACAGACACAAGAATAAAAACATAAGATACAGGAATCTCTGCCCTAGACAGGATATACCAAAACCTGTGATCTGTGGGGACTTTAGAAGAATTTTCCTGTGGCCAGGTTAGTTTTCAGTTGTGCAATATTTTTGAGAGACCCATGGAGCCTTTTGTAATGACTGCCTCATGTCAGAAACAGACATGAAATAAGTAACATCCAGTGTTCATGTAAAGGGATTCTTACCTTCTGCTATGTGCAGTTTTATGTAATTAATATGTACAAGACTGTACTTGAAGCGAATGAATGTTCAAGGGAGTTGTAGTAAATGAAATTAATAAAAGGTCTGAGAAGTGTCCAGGGCTAGTATACGAGGAAAGCTTTATTTAAATGGCACAGTCAGTAGAACACATTAATTTTATTTCATTGAATAGTCTTTTAAAATTCTTCAGCACTGACTAAAAACCGTATTGTTCCTGAAGTAATGTTATAGTCAGTGCACCCGTGAACTTTATTTTCTTCAGGCTTTTATGCTATGTACTTCCTAAGAACTATTGATTGCATAGTTCCACCTCTTTTGACAATGATACTGTAAATTGCCATGGAGTATAAACATTTCTAAGGGAGTACTGTAATTGTTAGAGGCAATAATATACTGTACAGCTTTTGTTTAACCTTGTAAAACTCTTTAAAGGGTCACAATTTATTTGGTAAGTGCTGAAAAGTATGATGTATGTTAACCTTAATACTTCAAACTCCAACTCCTAGTCCTGAACTTCATTGCCACACAGATTACATTATGCATCAGGGTAGATAATGACTCACTTAAGTTGCAAGAAACACACTTTTGTGGCTCTCATTAAGGAGTTTTCAGTTTCTTCCATGAGATCTTCACCTCCTGCTGAAAGAGGGACTGAAAAGCACTCGCTGCCAACCAATGCTTGCAAAAATAATACAAAAAAACGGGGAGTTCCAGCCTACAATTTTGCAGTATTGTTTACAATCTGCTGGGTGTTATTCAGATTCTAAGTCAGCTTCAGGATTAAAATTCCTGATAATACCACTGAAAAGATTATTTATAAAGTAACTTTTCCCCATGTTAGAAATTTCACAGCTAGAAGGAAAAGAAATACTTTAAAAGTTTTATTTAAAAGTTTATATTTCAAATACTTACTTCCCCCCCCACTTTTAATAGAAGTTAAAATTCTGTCTGTTCTGGGCTACAGAAGTGAGGACTTTTGCTCCTGAAAACCATCCCCTTTGCCAAATCTTGCCTGAGATACAGTAACAGAGACACAGAAATATCCTCTGCATTTTCTTACACCAAGGAGATTAAAATAATGTCACTGTACAGATGAGAATCTGATATTCATTTAGGGCACAGAGAAAAAGGTATTCTGGCTCTGCTGTCTTGTGCTGAGGGCTCTCACATGGGAGGTCTGAGGTCTGGATACTTCCCTCCTTGCAGGGGGCCTTTCTGTGGTTCAGAAACTGTTCAATAAAATGTAATTTAACCACTAAATTTTTATAACGTACTTTAAATTCATGATGTTATCAGTGTTAGTGAACTTTTTAATCCAGATGTGGAGTTTATTTTTGCAAAGTAAAAAAAAAAAAAACAACCTCTGATAGAGTTGGCTGTAATTATATCCTTAATATGTTCAAAGCCCTTGGTGGGGAACTGATGGTGTCTTACTCATACAGACAGGAATTCTCAATAATGCAGACATATGCATGAAGCTAATAGCATTTTTGATGTTATGGGGATTTGGTAGCTATCTTCCCAGCAGGGAAAAGCATCCAGCACGTTGTACAACTAAAAATGTTTTTGTTCCTCCTGAGAAGGCAACTGATCGGCTTCTCCATTCTCAAGGAAAATGTAATACCTTCCCACTTGTCAGTCTGTGCTGTGGACATCCCAGTTTTGAATATTTTTTCATCTAAATTGGTTGCTCAAAAATAGTTCCTCCCCGCTGAGCTTCTGAGAGAGCACTTCTACCCTAACACTATGGGGATTTTCAGTGAAGCAGCTCTGTGATGTTAAGGCTGAGGGGGAAGCGTTTGGATCTGAATATCATATGAAGAGGAACTGGGAGCATCCTAACATACAGTGTGGTTTTGTTGTCACTTGGATCTTCCTGGATCTTACAGTCTCAACACTTGAAATGGACTAACATGTTCATACCTTTGTGAATAATTTAATTGTAAATTAATGATCCACTTATAATACTTCTCCATCTATTAGAGCATAAAATTTTATTAAAAGTTCTACATATGCTGAAATGCAAATTTGTGATGGCAAATAAGTACTTTTGTGTCTCTCCTTTTCAGCCCAAGAACTCATGTTTTGAAAGCTTGATGGAAATGTATGTTTCCAAAAATCACTTTGTCTTCAAGAAAACTGCATGTTTTTCCGGTGCTTCTTTTTCAGTGGAAGTACTCTGAGATGATCTGGAATGAAACATGAGTCTTCATTTTTATGTTATGACCATCATTTACAAAGAAGGAGTTACACTCAACTCATTCAGTATCCTCTCCCTCAGAATTTATTAGTAGTAGTAAGGAGAATTCAAGCTGAGACAATATGCCAACAGAGAGACTACGTAAATAAAGTTCTATGATCTTACCCAACATTACTAGGATTCCCATCTTATAAAGAAAGTGTATTTAAAAATTCCCTGCCCTGAATGTGGACTTTGGAGGACTACCTAGCAAAATATAGATGCAACCGTGGTGTGCATGTGCTAACTTAATCTCTGTACCAGGAGTAAAAATAACAAAAAAATATGGGTAAATAGTTTATGCTAATATGAAGTTTACGCTCTTCAGAGATTTGGAATATCTTCTCTCATGTGTTTAGCGCTTGAACTCCCAGGCAATGACACCTACCATCAACTCCACTGATTTTAACAAATTGCGCTCTTTGATAGTCTTTGTCACTCACCGATTTTCATATGGATGAAGATATTGCCTGAGTCTTGTGAGAAGGCTAACCAGACAGTTCACTTCCAAAGATTAAATACTTTGACCAGCACGTATGTGTGTCTTTCACTATGTTTCACTGAAGACACACAGCGCTGCTCAGTGTGAGTGAAATTATTGTTTCTCTTAAATAGTATCTGCCCCTTTTGTATGTTGTAGATTTTTTTTCCTGGGTCAAAGAACTTAGTTCTGAGTAAGGCAGGGGTTTGTAGACCATTTTTTGCTGCATTATTTTCACTGAATACTAAAGTTTCTTGTTAATGACTCCCTAATATTTGATATCTTCTGTACTTAGAAGGTAATTTCTCCTGTTAGATTGTGAATGACCCAATCTAGATGAAGTCATACTATTCCTATAAGCCAAATGTTAGTCCCCTGAGTACAACAGCTTCATGGGCCTCCAGGAAGTGAGCTGTGCCTTTTGATGTATTCATACATGGTGCCTGATATTCCATAGTCCTGATAGCCACTTTTAGGTATGTGGGAGTAACAGTCTAAGAGAAAAAAGTAAACCCTATAGCTATTGAGCCTTGCTTGGACTGTCATTCTGAATGACTTACAGTCTTAAAATCAGGTCATTCTGGCTTTCAGGTTAGCTTCCTAACCACTTTATTTTCCAACATCTTTCTTCAGCAGCTTAGTGTTTTTCCTCATTCACTGTGTTTTTCCAGTCAGCTGCATTTATTTAATTCTTTTGTAATTACTTGAAACAACAGAATAATATAGAGCAGATGCTATCTGCATCCCTAGAATAAGACTGAACAATTTATTTAACTATAATTTATTTTATCAGACTAATCTTTTTTATCAATACTTTACATTTTGATTTTTACCAGCTGTTATATTTGCAATGATTCAATGGATTCTTCATGCCATTATTTTTCAGTTTATGGGTTATCTGAAAACTATTGGTGATAGGTAATTTATGCCGCACACTGTATGAATAGATGTGAAGAGTTTAGAGAGGACTGCCTGAACATTTTGTTCTTAAATACTTGTTTGAATTCCTAGTTGTGTATTCTAAAGTGTGCACCTGTGCACAAATTGCCATCCCAAACAACTGTTAGAAAAATATTATTTATATAAAACTCATAAAAATGTGCAAAAGGAAGTCAATGCACTTTGAAAGCAAAATTTAAGCTTTTTCCTCAAAGTATTGGTAAATTTAAATATATTATCTTAGAGCTATTATTAATACAGAAGTCTTCTTGACACCCATACATTTCTGCAATTTAGTCCTTCCCTATGAGAGGAAAATAAACTCACAAAAAATTTTTGTCACTTTCCAGACCCTGTGTGTTTGCCTTTAATGATAGCACAGTAAAGAAAATTGGTCCAAGTGTGTACTGGTTTGTGCTAGACTAGAATCATAGAATCATAGAGATCTGGGCTGGAAGGGATCTCTAGAGGTCATCTAGTCCAACCCACCTGATGAGAACAGGGACATCTTAAACTACAGCAGGTTGCTCAGAGCCTCATCAAGCCTCACCTTAAATGTGTCCAGGACTGGGGCTTCAACTATGTCCGTGGGCAACCTGTTCCAGTGTTCTACCACACTCATGGTAAAGAACTTCTTCCTTACATCCAATCTAAATCCACTCTTTTCTAATTTAAAAGCATTGCTCCTCATCCTTTCACTACAGGCCTTTGTAAACAGGACCTCTCCAGTCTTTTTATTGGCTCCCTTCAGGTACTGAAGGTCACTGTTAGGTCTTCCCAGAGCCTTCTCTTCTCAAGGCTGGACAATCCCAGCTCCCTCAGCCTGTCCTCACAGGAGAGGTGCTCCAGCCCCCTGATCATCTTCATGGCCCTCCTCTGGACTTGCTCCAGCACTTTCTGTGCTGAGGGCTCCAGAGCTGGATGCAGTAGAACTAATTCTGTTAAGTGATTTTACCTTTTAGCTCAGTCTCTTCTAAGTAACTGCACTTTCTGAAGTTAACGGCACTTTTTCACAGACAGTGTCTGCTTCTAGCAGTGTCAATGTCCAATGTTTAGAGTTACTACCAAGGACTGGTGTGCAGAGAGGCTTTTGCTTATACTTGCTCCTATGACCAAGGTCACTGCTTGATCTTGTGTACCACAGTGGGGGTTGCAGAAAGAAAAAGGCTGCACCCCCCGGGAGGAGTAGACAGGACAGGTGACCCTAAACTGACCAGTAAGGTATTCTATCCCATGTATTTCATTTTCACAGTAAAGCTGAGGGATCACAAGGGTCAATCTGTCTTCTCTGATAGACAGCATCTGAGGACTCTGTTCTGTCTTTGATCCTGATCTGTGTGTTCCTGAATCCAGTATCAGAATCCAGCTCCTGAATATGTTTCCTGTCTGCTGCTGAGTCCAGTCTGGGGCTTCCCCAGTACCTGCCTGCATCATCAGTGATGCCAGTGATGTAATTGCCATCAGGAGGGTTAAGTTCAATATTAGTTTTATATATATTTGTGTGTATTACATTTAATTATTATTATTTTAATTAAAGCTGTTTTTATTTTTGTTTTCCAATCCATAAGTGTCTCTCCCTTATTCTGTTAATGGGCAGTGTCTCTCATTTGTCTAGTGGACTACCCAGCCCTAAACCTTGACAAAATTGTTCATAGTGCTGCACATTAAGATTTGAAAAACATTTCTGAAATTAGTGCTGTTGCACTCATTTTATGTTAGTGCAACTGAGAGCAAAATTCTACTTAATGTATTTAATTACAATTGTTTTTCTTTTATTATCTTGCAAAAGTATAGCAAAAGAAATAAAAGTGAATTCTTCCAAAACCCTTACAGAATTGAAATATATATCTATCTTATGAATTATTTTCCCTTTTATTTAAGTTTAAAAATTCTGCAGATCATTTTGGTTGGTTCTTAATATTTTCAGACTTGCTTTCTGGCTAGCGAAGCACAGAAGTAAAAGAGGTCCAAGCAGTAAAATCTGCAGATGATATTTACATCTTCTAATTCTGGATAACCCAGACAGTACCGTGCAGACAGCAGTTTGGGAGCTTGTCTGGATTCACAGAGGATTTTATCTGACAAAAATATGTTGCACTTATTTTATTTCTTTTGATTTGTGTGTCTATATCCTTTTGTTTGTGTTTAGTTTAGTTTAAAATAGTTCAAAGTCTTCAGCCTTTCATTAAATATTTTTAAATCACAAAAGTTATTGCCTGCATTAGAATAAATCTATGGCTTTAAAATCTAAACCTCATGCTATACATATTATCACCGTACCTTTCTTTACGGAAAGCAATTTTTTTTTTTTTCCAAATGAACTACATTACTGAATATTTACCAGATCTGAGTTAAAATTTGTTAAAATGTTTTTAGCATCATAGCTTGCCTGTACTGCACAGAAAGCTCTCC
This sequence comes from Chloroceryle aenea, assembly GCA_013399075.1. Taxonomy (NCBI): domain Eukaryota; kingdom Metazoa; phylum Chordata; class Aves; order Coraciiformes; family Cerylidae; genus Chloroceryle; species Chloroceryle aenea. The sequence goes on along the minus strand of VWZY01012238.1, from coordinate 128,199 downwards.
GTATATGAAGATTTATAAATACATTTTTAAACTTCACTCATATTGAAAGCCTGAAACCCACTTAAGCAATGATAATTAGGGCTTACATTAATACTTTTCATACAACTACATTCCCATTTAATACATTATTTTATATATATATACACATACTGCAAGTAAACCCCATAATTATTCCTGATTATCTCATATATTAGCAACTTGAAAATTGTTCAGAAAACCTTAATGGAGGTGTAAGATCATTTACTTGTTGAATTTTTATCATTATTTCCTTGATAATTAAATCTGAGGAATTATATGGTGCTTATAAGGGAAATTCTTTCACAGACTTAGCTCTAGCTAGGTATGCATTCAGTATTATAATTTGTATACAGTGTTCTTATTTTATTAGTTCTGATTTGCAGAACCAACTCTTAATATCAACATTAATTTGTAGTTTGAAGTTAAATTTAACATAAAATTATGATAATATTATTAATATTGCAAGTATGACATCAGAAATGCATTTTTAAGGAGTTCAGGAAACAGCCAGATATGATCTTTGAACAGACAGACATAGAACAATAGACTAAATCATGAAAGAATAATTTTATTAAGTTAAACTGTGTGATGTTGTTCTTTAGCTTGTATGTGAAATAACATGGAAATAAATCTTGAGAAATACTTGATGTCAAAAATTTATTTTTCCAGATCCTTTTATAATGCAAATTCATTTTTTTTTTCTGTAGTTTATAGACACTCAAATTTTGAATTAACTTTCCGGTATAATTGATAAATAACACATCATAGCCTCCCATCATAGGAATGGCTTTTTTGTTTGGATGAAGATTTATGTATCTGTATGTGAGACAGAAGATAAAAGTGTCCAGTGGTCCCTAGGCTCATTCTGCCACACAGAGGAGCTAAACAGGAGTACCTGAGGTGGCTTAGGGAAATCTATGTTTTCCTTGCTAGTCACTGACCTTATTCAAGAGTAATGAGGAAACTGATCACTTTTGTCCTTTGCCTTAAATATTTGTTTCTAAGTACACCTGTCCTTGAACTGGGCAAATGAAAAGGGAAATTAAAAATGAACAGATTTTTCTATCTAACCTACGTTTTGCAGTGTGTGAACACATGGAGAAAATAATTATTATGGAATCACAGAATTGCTATGGTTGAAAAAGACCTTTAAGATCATCAAGTCCAACTGTTATCTAACTCTACCAGGGCCACTACTACACCATATCCTTGAGCACCACATCCAGATGGATTTTAAATACATCCAGGGATGGTGATTCACTCACATCCCTAGGCAACCTGTTGCAGTATTCGATAACCCCTTTTCCTAATGTCCAACCTAAACCACCCCTGGCATTACTTTATGCTATTTCCCCTTGTCCTATTCAAGTATCACAGGTGGTGATGGCAAAAGCCTTCAAAGGGACATGTAATATATAGAAACTCTACAAACCTGGTCACAAATCCTAATCCAGATCCTACATGTTCTGTCTGTCTTCTTTTAAAAGGAGAACAGTGACTTCCAGGAGGAAACTCTGCTAAGTACATGCACTTCATTTCTTAGCTTCACTTTATGAGGTCGCTTAATCATCCAAGAGGTCTACTTAAATCTTTGCAAATCAAAGCAAGATCAGTCACCCACCTTGAATGTTACTATTGAATGTAACCTGAATGTTACTATTTCTAAATTTGGGCTCCAGTCCATATACATTTCCATGTCTGCATGTCCTCTTTATTACATCAACTCTGCTTTTTGTTGGTTTGTTTGTTTTTGTTGTGGTTTGTTCTTTTTTTAAAATTTTTATTTGTTTGGTTTGTTTTGCTTTGTTGGGTTGGGTTTTTTTTTTGGTTGGTTTTTGTTTTTTTTTCTCTGATCTACAATGTTTATTGTGCTTTTTTGTCACAAATACTGGATTTTTTGACTGTATATGGATTTGTCCTTAGAGTATTATTGCATAAAATTTTAAAAGTTCTGGAAGCAGGAAGTCAAAACTTTAGTCCTCTCAGGAGAGTGTCCTGGTCTCTGTGGGACTGAGTCCAACATCACTTGCATCATCTTTGATGGAACTCATGTTCCTTATTTTTTCTTTCAGTGGCTTTTCTGGCTTTTCTGGCCTTCCAGGAGAAGGCAACCCTTGGTGGAGAAGTTGATCTCAGCAAGACAGTTCAGTGCAAGTCCACTTCTGGATAGGAAATAAAATCTACCCAGGACTTCCTGGGTTCCATTCACTAGACCATAATTAGCACTTACAAAGTGGTGAGTCAATTCTTCGTCTATTTCTAGATTACAAAAATGTTTTAGATGAGGGATAAAGTCTCATCTGAATACTTCTGAACAGTCAAAGGTGTCCAGAGGATTTTCATACTGAGGCTGGGGGTGTCTAGTGATTTCATATATGATGCCACTTAGAGATAGGCAAACCTAAAAAGTAATAGAATAGATTTTGTTTGGAATTTTAAGTGGGTTTTTTGTTCCTGAGGTTTAACTTGCCCATAATAACTTGAACAGCTGTATTAGTCAGCTGTTACTGGCATATTTCTGCTGTATATGAGAATGAGTGAAAGGAACATCATCCCACTTTCCCTTGGCAGTTCACTCCTGACGGTTTCCCTCTGAGCTTTCACGTGTTAAGTATGTTAATGATCTTATTTTTAAAAGCAGAGAAACAAATTTTTGATTTGAAACTTTTATTTACTGCAAACTATGTTCTTAATTACTTTCAGACTGAGCTTCATGTAAGTTGCTTAGCAAGCTGCAACATATGTTATGCAAATAACAACAGAAACTACTGTTTTCCATAGAACTTGCCTAAAACTCATTAATAAGACAAAATTTTCCATTTCTAACCTGGTCTTACTTTAATCTTTTTCTAAAACCTGTAGGAAATAACTTAATTACAACAACATTTTATATTGCAAGGACAAAACCATGGGTAGATAAAGAACTGAGTTTTTTCAAGGCTTTTAAATAGAAGTTGGTGAGAGTTTTCATGCAATATTTTCTATTCTATTTTTGTATGTTTTCAAGAATATGTATAGAAATACTACAGAAATGCAGTACAGAATGAAATAATAGATTTAACTTAATTGAAAGTGCTTATTTTAATAGGGAATATATCACCAGAGATGACTTTTTGTATTCCCAATGCTCCAGGATCTTGTAGGAAAGACACTGACTGTAAATAAAAATCTGTAGGGGAGACATCCAATTAGTATCCAGAGTATTTGAATATATATCTTACTAAATCTACTCAAACAGTAGTATATAAATTCATAATTATTATATTAATATCTCGGCCAACATTTTTCAGTATCAACCATATGTAACAGATTCATTTACTACAGATTGTATACCTAACTGAGGGAAAGTGGAGCTGAGTGCTGTATTGTAGTTTGTCAAACTGAACAGAGACATCTGAAATGAGAACAGAATTTCACATGAATGTCTAGTGCAAAACATGTTGGTTTACACTATTTGGTACTTACTGTGTTTCTCAGTGCAACATAATTTCTAAGAGAAGAATATGGTGCATTTCTACACTGTGTTTGTGGGAAAAAAAAAAAACAACAACTTATCTCTTTGAAGATGGTGACTGTTTTGTTTTATCCTTGCTAGTAAACCTCATTTCTGATTTAAAATGTTTAACAATGGAAGATGAGGCAAATATAGGGTCTAAATGTTAAATTACATCCTTCAGAATAAGCAGTTAGTGGTTGCATAACACAAGCAAGGTCTGGGCCATGTCTGTGTTTGTGCCCCAGATGAGAAAAAAAATCTCTAAGAACAGCATTTATCTTTACACTTCTCTGTAAAGGGTTTGCTTAAGTAGAGGAATATGCTGGTAACAGAAATGAGATCTTGCTGACACTTCTTAAAGTGAATGTTACTTAAAGCTGACTAATTAAGTAGATATAAGCATCTGTTTGCAAACAGTATTTTCTAGAAACTATCTTGACTGACTTAATATGTTATGGCTAAAATGAACAAGACCATGTGCAGATGAATATGCTCCTTGCCTCCTCCCCCCCTCCCCATTTCCCCTCTTATTGAGACAGGAAGAGCGAGGTGGTTCAAAGAAAACAGAAATAATGATCAGATCCATCCTACAAGATATGTTGAACATTCAGGCTAATACTATAGTGAATAACAGTGAATGCTTTTGGGGTTTGCTATGATTGTCAATACTTTTAGAGAAAAGAATAATTTCTTTGATTCCAACAGAAAAAGACAGTATATATGTCAAATATAAACATAAATGTAGTCACTTCTAAAAATTTCAGATTCTAACTAATTTGGAATCTATAGGATTTGCAACTATTTCAAAGAAATTTTTATTAAAATTTTATTAATAATAAAGCTGACTGAATAGGTTGTAATGAATCATTTAGATAATGAATGCCATGTTTGGGCAAATTTCCTGTGAAGAAGTTTGCAATTCTCAAGGTATATTTGTTGAATTAAAAATGTGCTGCATTCAGTGAAACATTCCTTCTCTACACAACATGAACAAGGTGGGGTTCACATTTTAGTGGTTATTCAGAGATCAAGAAATAGCCCTTTGGCTTCTTCAAATGATAATGTGACTATTGAATGAGGAATGGACTTCAAATTGTGAAATCCTGAATGAAAAAGACACTGGAATTTGAAAACGTTTAAACATTGCAGTCATGAAAATATTAATATTTTTCCACTATTAAGTTAAATTCTTCTAATTAATATAATTTTTATTATTACATTTTGGGAATTGAGTAAAATATTTTGTGATTTCTCTGCAAAGCACAGTTTAGGAAATTGCTGTGCATTGGAAACACATCAACTGCACTATCACAGTCTTATTTAGAAGGAGAAAATTGTAAAAAGGACCCTTTCCCTTTTTATTTTGACAACTAATGAAAAGTTTATTTGCATTTTCTTGTTTCTTTGCAAAATGTCTGACCTAAAATTCTCAACTTGGCTACAGCTTCCTTTTGCAACATATATATAATGCTGCATTTCAAAGATGTTCAGAAGTCCTCAAAGACTTCAAAAACACGATAACACACAAAGAGAAACCATCCTTCTACTCATTTTCTGTATAATTCTTTGACACAACATGCCTAAAGTGATATATTTAACTGTCTGAATGAGGATATTGTAGCATAAAGCCAGCATTGACTGAGGCCAATCTGCAAAGGCTAATTTGTGTTTTCTTATCCTTCAGACAGACCTCTCCAGTGTCTATAAAACTCTGTAAATGACCACAGTCTGCAGCTGGAAAAGCGTGATGACTGGCAAGAGTCCGAATGATGACTGAAAAATCAAGCTGTGCTATTAAAAGGTACAAGACATCAATCCTAAATCACTGGGATGATGCAAATCAGTTATTGTATTTTTTAATGTACATTCTTTTAATGGAACAGCTTTGTTCATTCTTTGTTGCTATGTGGAGATAAGCCAGAACAGGGGAGAAGCCACATTCCAAGGTCCTCTTTCTCTAATTGCCAATAAAATCTACGCTGGTGAACAAAAGTAATCTCTGCTTTGTTAATTCTCTTCTTGCTCTTTCTTGTAGATAATTTGAAGAAATGCTTTGGTTATATATTACATTTATATATATAGAACAGTAGAGCAAACTTTCTCTGTCAAAGTTTGTGACAATCCCCTTTTAGAAATTTACTCTATCTGTATGAAGTACAACTAATGTAATTTTTTTATTCTTTCAAAGAAATGATGCTATGTGTAATCTTTGAGAAATTTGATTTATGCTGGAAGGCCTTCAGGTTTTACAGAGGTACTCATAATTACAAGATAATGGGTTTTTTTTTGTGTGTACAGCTACTTGGTGAATTTTTTCTTTACGTACACTATTAAATTGCAGTTTTTAAAATGAAATATAATATGAATTCAGCAATATAATTACATGTGTTGCTAAGTATCACATTGTAAACACTTGCACTAAAACAAATATTTGTAACAGAGAATCTGTGAGTAATATATTGAGATTTTCTAACATATGGCATTACAATAGGTGAATTTATCCATAGTCTAAAACCAAGTTTCAAAATAAGTGGATGTGTATAAGGAGAATAAAACATAAGGTTGTATGATAAATACATATCAATGTAAAACATATAGCTTCATGTGCTTTCGGTGAGAAGTTATCAGAGGAGGCATGGGAACAAGTATGTATACTATCAGCAGTGTCTGTGACTATCGGGAGTTTCTAAGTGATAGGCAGTATATATGCTGCACAGCTACTTTCTTCCAAATTGTACAGGCAAACCCTTCCCCACAACTGGAATTGCAGGACATGTCAGCAGGAGAAGGATAGAATGGACAAACCTCCAAGTGCAGACTCTCTTCCAAAGCATGGCATCTGGTCAGGAAGATGAACTAGGGTCATCCCCAAGCCACTCCATGCTCCTGGTGTACACTCTCAGCTAAAAATCTAGGACAGAGCAGAAATTTCATTTTTTCCATCTAGATAAACATGGAGACAAATAAACATCTATCTCAAGGAAGACACAGTCCAGAGGGCTGGGGTCCAGTGCAACAAAAGGACCCAGAACCAAAACCCATTCAAAAGTGTTACTTCCCTGGTTTATCATTTTGATTATAATTAGTTGTGGTAACCTAATTTGTAGACATACAGTATTATAAACATCTCTTTCAATAGATAGTATACAAAAGATACAGATGTTTATAAGAATTTCAAATGCAAAAATACAGACTATATGATATTACTGTAAATTATGTAATTAGTCTTTGTGATATCAGTGTGTTCAGATTAGTTCACACTGTTGAGTAAATCATAAATGCTTTATTCCAGCATATTTTCCTTTGATTTCAATAGGAGACTGTCATATAAAGATTTTGTTAAAAGGGTAAGTGCCTCAGGATTTAGCTTTCTCGGGTGGATTTTATTTCTAAACGAGTATGCATTGCTTTATGAACTTTTATGTTTCCATGTTAATATGATTAAGAAAACACACATTGAGCTATAAGAGTCTGCCTGTGAAAATTTCCCTCTGAAAACAATTTTGCTGACACATTGGGGAAAATGATCAAATCTTATTTATTTGGCTTTTCATATACATAAAGAAATGTAGTTTTTGTTTGCTTTTTGTTTCCTAGGGCTATGAAGAACGGAAGAGGACCAAAGCAACCTGCCATGTGGGAAATATTTTCAATCACCAGAAAACTCAGAGACTAATCTTCCTTACTTGACATTCCTTAAGTTGCCGTGTGCTCAAGTATACTTTCTTAGCATTGTTATTCCATCTAATCATGTAGTCCTCTTATATAACTGCTGTGAAAAAATGTGTAGTGCACAATGAAGAGCTGATGAAAAAATAGCCCTTTTCCTTCTTAAAGCATTGCCAAGTTGGTTACTTTGGATTTACCTTCTATTACCTGTAGAGAACACAAAGTACCTACGAGTTTATTTTTATTATGTGGGGTTTTTTTCTACATGCAGCTCTAATTATGGTGCCTAAAGTGGTTTGCAGATCAGTATCTGATTTTTCTGTTTTTAGAGAGGTTGACTGTTTCTTTGTTTACTGCAGCTGCATTGTTTGAGGCCTCCTGGTGATGTAGCCATCACTGCTACATGCTGCTAGATAGCTTCAAGTTGTGAAAACTTACATTAAGAACAGGGCATCAAAATAGATTCATTGACTTTGTCTTATTAGAAACTTTTTATTGCAATGTATCAGCACTTTCTTGTTAATGCTTATTGTAAATTGTTTATAGTGAGGCTATACCACTGGTTCAAGAAAGGTTTATGCTGACTTGTAATTTCACTGAAGCTTGTTAGAGTATTCTCCTTTCTGATCCAGTTCACCATGTGAGGCATAACAATGTGCTGCTGTTTGCATTTACATTAGATTGCAATGGGGAAGAAAACATGTACTTTTTTTGTGTCTTCATATTCTGGTCCATAATCATTCAGATCAAATAATTTGACATAAATTAAGGTCTAAATCAGCCTTTTTATTTTGACTTTTATGTTGTCACTATACTATTCCATCTGTTGACATCCTGTCACCTACTGGTATAATCTAAAATAACAAGATGTAATAATAGATTTTGATATAATAAAGTAATTCTTTAAAATGAAATGCTTCTGAGGACTTGGAGGCTGACAGATGCTGATCAAAGTCTGAAACAAGCAGGCCGTCTTTGCAAAAAGATGTGCACAAACCATATAGGAAGATGTCTTATACACCAGCCACTGAAGTGTCCCACGGAGTGTCTCAAACCCCTCATGTGTGACAGTGAGTGTTTGACTCATGCAAACAGTTTGCTCTTTTTTTAAATAAGATCCTGCTGGAGAGTATAAAATATATTAAACAAAAGGGGTCAATGAACAATGTACACAACACTCCTGTAATTAAAGAACATTTTCAGTTCACCTAAAAGTTCATTCCTGATAGCATGAATGATTAAATGGCTTAATTATAGAAATTCATAGTACTAAATCTATTTTTTTCCTATTTGCATTACTTACTGTTGTTTCCAAACATAGCAACATAGAACAATCTATCTCTATCCTTTGAAAAAAAAAGCATGAGAGTAAAGAATCTAGAAAGGGCAGAAGTTACATGAAATCCAGACATATAATTTAGTGCCAAGTTTATTTATTACCTTCCTTTTGCTCACCATAAATGTTATTTGCTGCAGCTATTCACTTGGGTCTGTATTAGTCACACCTCTGTTAGCGTGAAGGGTCTACTAGACAAATTTTATCTTGAAACCTACACAATTCAGTCCAAATTCAAGAGGATTTTTAGATTATTTTATCTAATCTCAAAAGGCCTAGTCATTGAGAATTTGGAGGCAACATGTTATTGCAATTCTTGCACATTTTTTCACAGAACTCAACTTTTTGCCTAGATTTGTATCAGGACAGTATAGAAACATATTTGCTTTTGCTTTCAATTTGAATATATCTGATTTGAGGATGGGATTAGATTCAGAAGTGTTCTCAATCCTGCACAATTTAAAAAATAGTAAAAATATAAGGTCATAGGCAAAAGGAAAAATACAATGGTTGAATACCTGGTAAACACTATTTTCCAGAAGCTAAGAGAGTTTCTGTTTGACCTTTCTGTGACTGCTATGTTGGTAGTGGGAGGCAAAATGAAAAAGGGAAGTCAAAAATATCCTGTGCACAATTACATGGCCATTACACCAATGTCCAGACTGCTTCTACAGGTTCTGTGGAGAGCTTAAATACAATTAATTCATTCAACTCCAGCACTTAAAGGAATCCTGCCTTATATACTATGTATATAGATTTCAAGACCGGATTCACAGATCACAGAATCACAGAATCACAGAATCACAGAATCCTAGGGGTTGGAAGGGACCTCGAGAGATCATCTAGTCCAACCCCCCCTGCTAGAGCAGGGCCACCTAGAGTACAATTCATTCTGTTTTTCCACTCTCACACTGCTTTAAATACATGTAACTGTCAAAGGTTACAATACTGCCTAAATACCACAGTAGTGTGTTAGGCATTGTAAATATATGCCTAAAAGTGTTGGAAAAATGACATAAAATAAAAAGTCCTATCAGCAACATTTGCACTACACTGAAGCAAAGTTTGTTGTGTTCTGAAACTTATATATCCAAGTAAATATTTGTCCACCTCTAATTATTTGGCTTCAGAGAGTGGGGGATAAAGGTTATGTTTCCAATAATCCTTCAACACTGCTGAGTCCATTTTTCTAAAGAAAGTCAGAAAGAACAAAGAACAAAAAATCCCTAAACTATTTTAACAAAGAAAATAATCACAAAAATCTAAATGTTGTCATTTTGAAAAAAAAAAAAAAGCTATTCGGAAAATATTATGTTAATAAGCACTTGGAGCAAAGTTTTCAGATGCAGGCTTCTTTCATCCTGTTTCTTCTTTTCCATAGGTGATCATGGCTGGATATATTTTAAAACAATTTGAGTGATACAAGAGACAAGCTTGTTCCTTTTAGATTCAAATATATGCTTCACAAGGTACAACTTCATTCTTTCATCTCTTTATGATTCAGTCATATTTTATTGAAATTTTGTCAGTGTTTCTTTGTCACAGTTCCTGCCAAGCATGCTCAAGCAGCTGAGATGAGAGGTTGAAAGAAAAGTGACTGAACAGAATTTTAACTAGGGACAGACAAATATCAGATGGTTTGTTTCATATTGTGAAGCAAACTACCTGAATCCACCATCTCTTTGAACAGTTTATCCAAGCATTAATGGAGCCTTCAGTCTGATTCCACAGTGGTACTCAGACTTACAGAGCAGAAGGTATCTCAAGCTGTGCTGAATAATTGTGAATAGCAATAATATTTTCAAAATAATGAGTAATTAAAGTATGTACCTGACAGTCTCTTGGTGCTGTTGGAAAGCAGACAAGGACTAGGGTTTCTGTACTTATGTCTGAAAACATTGCCATGACATGTAGTTCTGTTCTGGGTGAATCTAAACACTTGTGCTCACAGCAGTTCAAGCAGTGGCAGTGAATATTTAATCATCCACTAAACAGCAGGCAAGTCAATCTTCTTCAAGAGTAGAGGTACAGGGAAGAGTAAAACCAACGCAGTTAGTTGAGTGTGAGATATTTTTGCAACAGAACTAACTCACATCATCATAAAAATTGTTGGCACTGGGGATAGCTTCACTGATTTAAAAACCCTACAGAGCAGTAGATATACTACTGCTACTTTACTGGCCTCAATACTGGTTTTGTTGGTGAGAAACATTTTAAAGGGGAAAGAAAAGAGAGAATAAAAAGTAATCACAAAAAAAAAATTTGAAAATATTAGGAATTCTTTTGATGACATAAATTCATACAGTATATTAAATATGTTTCACAGTGTGGGATACTTTCAGCCAGTGAAGAAGTGTTTTGGTTTTCTATTTTTCTATTTTTTATTTTACATTCGAAGTAATATGATTACCAAGAGAAAGAGTGTATTGTTTTGGGAAGGATCCACGTACTACAAAGGAAAATCTTGTATGGGTGAGAACTGGCTTCATATGAGCTTTTGTGAATTTTGTGACCTGGATAATGGTATAGTCCTATTGAAAATAATACCATATGAGTAAGTAAGAATTGTTGATGAGATTTTTATCAACATAGAATTAATCAGGCTATTAGAAGTCCATACCATAAGACATCTAGGTGCTTCTGAACCTGTATCATATATTATAAAGCATGCTTTGTAGGAGGCCGTATTTAACACTACATGGATAATATGCATTCTGGCATTTCCTCACTTTCAAGTGCTTCATTTCATAATTTAAAAAACATTCTTTAAACATAAGTTGGTTTAGTCTTTGTTTGTCTTTGTTGGGGTAAGAAGAGGTGGTGTTTCTTTCTGTTTTACATACCATGTATGTAGAAATAACATTTGTATGGTAAATTGCAGAGCCATGCAATGAATTTTCATGCATCTGTGATCAGTACACTGCTTCCTGTTCGCCAATATATCCCTTTTGAAACTTATGCTAATATTTTACCCTCATAGCACTTTCAAATAGATGTTATTTAGAAGTTCCCTTTTAGAGTCATATCCTTTTTTTCTCTTCTGTTCTACTTAAAGTCATAGCAAGTTATCTAAGAGAGAGTAAGGGCATAAGAGACTCAATTCTAGATCAGTAACAGAAATTCTGAAAACTAGGATGTCAAAAACTTGATATAGTTCACTAACCAATACAGTGGAACATGGAATTTCACTTCAGAAGGCAAAGGAACATTGCCTTGCTTCATAACAGTGCACTGACCACTTAATGCTTTCAGTTTATAATAGTAAATATTTGGAGTGATCTAATTCATTTGGTAACAAATGTTTATTCATTGGAATTTCTGAAACCCTTTTGCATCAAGAGTGTTACAATTTGGTAACTAAGTGGTTTTATATATGCAAAATTACTGAGAACAGCTATTAAGAGTGTAAATTTATTTGTAAATAAAACCTACAGTGGGGAAAAGTAACCCAGATTTAAACCAACCAACCAAATTTCTCAGACCATTCACAAAATAGTATTGTTGTTTTGTGGGAAGGGTCACCATAAACATTGTATATGAAATAGATGATGATAAAACTGCACTTATCCTATTCTTTTCATTATTGTCTGTGTCTTGATGTCCTGTGACAGATGTGCTAAAGACCACTGTATTGTTACCATCTTTAACCATGGATGTTCTTAAGATTAACAGCATTGCCCTCCTCTAGCAAAAAAAATTGTTTTTCAGGAAAAAATAAGCCACTGCTGCTGCAATTCGAACCATGTTTTATCTGTTCTATCTAAGAAACAATGAGTTTTCTTAAGGATTAATTTATTAAAGAATCATTTAAAGTTATAAATCCAAGCACTTGCTTCTATACTCTGTATACATGTATTGATATATGTATACATATATGTGGATTAGATTTTGTAAATAAAAATTATTAATACAGTGGTATAATATTTAAGTGGGCAAAACTGAAAAATTATTATCTTGCTAAATTAAAAAAGGGTATTCTATTAATTTCCTGAGAGATGTATAGGATGTTGGAATGTATGCTTTTTGGCATACATTATGTACCTATGTGCCATATTCACACATCTGTCTTTTTCTTAGAGCTTTTATTACTTAATTATCATAAAAACTGAATTAATTTCATGTTTATGCCATAATTATCAAGGTAGAGCAAGGAACATCTTTCAATCATATACTTCATATAACCCAGCATATACATTATGTATCTTCTTCTGTAAACACCATTTTTATTAATATTCATTTTCATTTAAAACATGTTACAGCCCTTTCTTATGTATCTCATTATGGCTTTCCCTTCACAGGAAGATCTACAATTTCTATAGAAGTCTTATTTTTAACTCAGCATTGCTTTCACATTGTAACCAAAGATTAGTCAAGGCAGTTAAAGTTGTTTTCAGTGTGAATTCTTTTATACACAATGCTGTCTCATCAGGAGCAGTAATAGAAGATAACTCTTGGTGGTCTCATTCAGTGGCAATTCCAACAGAACTATCAAATTAATGTGAAGTAGAACTTTTCACAGATCCCTCGTCCATTACAGAACAATTTTTCAAAATATAGAACACTCTGTAAGTCAAACAAAGGAGAATTATGGTTTAGTGAACTGCAGTCCTGACTGCGTTATGGTTTATTTTTCTGGTAAAAAAAATAAACTATTACTTTGACTAATAACTCTCATGGAATGCAGGAAAGGATTACCATTAGGTATTTCTTGCCAAAAGAAATTGATATCATGATACTTTTAAAGCACACAAAACCAACCTGAATTTACTGGTACTTGAACAGATTTTTAAGCCTGGCATGTGTCATTACTGTAAATCTTTCAAACATTCAGAACAGAGGAGAATCAGTTTCATCTTTCTTCTGAAAAAAAAGTTGCTGCTAATCCTTCTTACACTCTGGGCTTGTTCCAGGAAGAATCTGTCATTCTCATTGACCCAACTTAAGCAAAGACCACAGGAACTCAGCACTTTTCTGGCTGAACTCCTTTAGACAGGCTATCTGTAATTAAATGTGTATGTGCACTTTTCCTATAAATAGAGAGAGAAGGAAAGAAACTTCTCATTTAGCACACAAATCCCATCTTGTCCAGTCCCAAAGAAAGAAATGATTTCTCTGTAAAACTCATCAAAATTTATCTCCTAGAGTATCTCTAGGGAAGACATTTTAGAATATTCTTGTGCTAGTGAGACCAGTGAAGAGCTCCTGCTGGCTGATATGTCAAGACCTAAGAGAACACATTTTTGGGAAGGTGACTTTCATCTTGTTCAAATATCTTGAAAAAACGTAAAGATGAATTTTTTTTTATTAATAGCCTGGTTTATAATTACCTCTCTAATAAAGTTTTACCCTCACACAGCCCCATTTGTTGAAAAACAGAAAGCACTCATGCAGTATTGAAAATTGTTAGGGATAATTACATAAAATTGATTTGTGAGTCAATATCTCTTTTGAATGTTTTCATCATTTTTAAGTTACTGCAGGACTGAATGACTGCAGGAGACTGCTTTTAAATGGTGACAGTAAAAGACACAGGTACTCCGCTAATGCCTATATCCAGGAACATCAGAGCAGCATATGAAAATTACAGAGGTATCACATATAAAATATCTGTGATATAAAGATCAAACTGATTAGAAAAATAAACTAGTAAAATGTTAACACGCTAGTATCACTTTTCCCATGAAAATGTCTACATGCACATGTAGAAGTCCTGTTAATCCTGTCAGAGTGGTTTATTGCTATGTATGAACACAAGAACTGAACACTACAAATACTACATGCTCCCATCTGTGTGTACAATATTTGTACATTAATAATTACAAAATAAACACTTGTTGCTGTAAATAGGAAGAAAATTCCTCAAGCTCCAACAACACTTAGTAGACTTGGAGTTGCATGATTAGCAGATATGGCCCTGATCCAGAAAAGCCTTTTAAGCATATGTTTAACTTCCACCCTGCAGATTGTTCTCTGGAGTGCTACATGCACAGCTAAAGCTAAGTACATACTTAATTTGAAATCTTTGCTATGTTGAGGTCCATGTTATTAAAAGGAGAGTGTGAAATTTCATTAGAGTTACAGAATTCAAAGAAATATGAAGAATTCTAATGACACAATCAGTTTTCACAACAGACTGTACAGTTTGAATAGTGTGCTACAAGGTTATAAAAAACAATATTTCCATTTCAGAGTAGCTATTTAAGCATGAAGTTTCAAATGCTACTAGTAAAGTTGTAATTGTCAGTTGTGTACAGAAAGGTTTGAAACAACGACAGTAAATATTTGTTGTCTTAAATCTCAAGTTTTATACACCAGCTTTGTTACTATGCTATATTGATCTCCAAGGTTAAAACATATCTGAATATTTGCACAGGAAAAACATCTTTCTTTGTTAGGGCTAAATCTATATACTGATTACTGTTGTTTGAAGAAACAGTAGTACAGTGCTTTAAATTATAACCTTCATAAATACTTTTACTTAAATAGGAACCTCAAAATCCTAAGGCAAACAAAGCATGATTATATGTACAGCAATAATGCCTTTATCACAATGGGATAACAAACACAATGGTTAGTAACATTTGAATAGCAAAACAAGACTGTTTATAATAAGATGATTAGAACCAAAATGCAACAGCCCTTTCATAGACTGCTTCCTGAGCATACCGAACTCTTTGTCACTTAAGAACTTCAGAACAGTTTCTAGATCATTCTTCCAGCAAAGCTGCTTTTGGAAGGTAAGTCTTTCCTAAGATTTAATGAAGCATATTTTTCAAATCAGCAATGGTAATATGGCTTAACATGGCTTAAGGACAAACTTAGGTCAGCAACAAGGACGGGAAAGGTTTCTCAGTTCAACTTTGTGCTTTAACATCATACCACTCTCTACTTTTGTTCTCTTCTCCTGCTCTTTGCAAAAAGGTCCTGTTTATTTGTCATGATTATGCTTTTTCACAATTTGCAGTTTACAAGTTCATCGTTTTGCTGCCTTTTTATACTAACTTGCATAATTTTATATTTTTGAATGCTTTCTTATGTTAATGGTTTGGTAAATCTAACTGCTGATTTACGAGATGTTTGTGATGAGTTTCTAAAATTAGGAAGTGTTCTATGAATGTAACTTGTTAAGTGGCCTACATGGTGAGATTACTGAATTGGTAAATAAAAACATTCTGTGAGGAATTGATCTTTTCCACATTTAGTTATTCTTTTCTGAAAGCCTCCAGTACTAACACTAAACATTTAGTTATGGTGTCTGACATGATAAAGGTTAAACTAATTTATTATTGTGAGTGTACTAATTTTATCCTAATAATAATGTAGTAGAAGTATGATAAGCAGTAGTGATCAAGTACATTTACTAGAGTTTTGTTGTTCAGAAGCCTTGCATGTAAGCAAAGCTTCTCACTTTTGCTGCAAAGCACATTCCAGATTCCATCAACCAACCATGCCCAAGGCAATCCATTTGCACTGTCCATAACTAGGTGTAGTAGTGAAAGTTGAATTATCTGTCTCGCAGGCACAGCAATTTCTGTCATCCCTTTAGCATGATGCTGCAAACTGATTTTAAAGCTCTTACTCTCTTTTAAATGATCTTCATAAGTGTGAGCATGGGACTAATCCTACAAAATTTCAAACTGGGGAATGAGGTGTGCTTATGAATATTGTAGAACTGTGTCCAAAAGGTCTCAACTATATCCATTGAAATCTGAAGACCGTGGTTATCCTGCCTGCACTGATATCAGATGATTCCAGCTGAATTTGCATGGTAAGAACATAGATCACAGAATCACACAGAATTGAACGTGCAGCTGAGAGATGGCTGTGACAGCTAAAGTTATGGATTATAGAAACAGCATAACAAGTAAGGATTTTGTCTCTAAATAAATATGTCTTCCCTGAAATTTCAGTATGTCTTAATCCAACTTTTTTTTGTAGTTTTATTTTAAAATCATAATATGTCACAAAACTTGTTCTGTGCTTTGAGTCTGTGTTAAAATTAAGAAATGCTTTTCTAAAAATGGATAGTCACAGTAGAACCGTGATTATCATTCAGTCCCACCCTAGTGACAGAGCTTGTTTCTGCATGGAAAAGGAAGGATTAGAAATTACTTTTAAAAGTTCTTTCTATTTTGTATTCATATATCTAAGTCCTTGTAGAGAAAACATAGATAAACAAAAGTCACAGCCAAATTAGCAAAAGCTGAACCACAAACCAAGTCTTTTCTGTTTACATTTTGAAAACCATTTCCACCCAGTTATCTTTGGCTGAGTGTGCAAGCTCTGTTCCAGTGAAACTGTGACATTAAATCCTACAGTAATGGGTAGCAGACTTTTATTTTATTTAGTATTTGATATTGTACTCCTATTAGAGATTCAGCCATAAGATTGTGATAAAATTTATCATCTGGAAAATGACATAAAATTAGTATAAATTAAAGCAAATCAAGTGTATAGATTCATTATTTACACGTATGAAGGAAAAATTCCTATCCAGAGGTTTAGATTAACATCTTTAATTTATATATGTCATGAATTAAGTCAACCACTGAAAAGTTACTGATAGATTTTTGCCAGTTTGGTTTCTATGTGTTTAATTATTTGGAGGAAAACAAGTAATCTGTCACTTGTCATTGTGAAGAACACAAAAGTTTGTCTTATTGGATCCCTGAGTGCACCAATAGGCCTTAATGGCCCTAAACAGCCTCATCCATAGCCATGGGCTCAGGGTCCTCATATAACACTACTATCCATCATTCACAAGTGCCAAGCACTCTTCTGGGCTCTGTTAGAATGGATCAGGATATCACATTGCTTCTCTCACCTCACATACATGTGCCAAACTGGGCTGTACTAGTTTATGCTACTCCCTTTCATGACTTGAATCTCTGTCCTCAAAGCTTACTCTCACATGAATTCCAAGAATAAGTTATTAGGATAAACTAACTGAACAGTAGGACTGAGATGACAGTGTCCAGTAAGACAGAAAAAAACCCCAAACAACTGTGGAGTTACTTTAATATCGCTCTTTTATTATCAGCTACTTGCACCAACAACTTTGTCTTTTTCCTACTTTTGAAGGTGTAGACCTACCTATTGCCTCAAAATATCACCTTTTAAAGCTTTAGAAAACAGAATATATCACATGAACTCTGTCCTACATAGGCCCCCTGTTCTATAGACTTTCCTATTTTATATATAAAAATTATTTATATGCATGTTTATACTGTACCAAAAGCAACAGAAGCCTAATCCATAGGAGTAGTCACTGAGTGTTATGCTAGTCGTGAAAACTTTGCTTTGGCTGAAGTCACACTAACACAAGGGACATTGGTGATGGATCCTGCTTTGGAGAAGAAATTCCTCTTGGATATGTCTAACAGTTCAGTAGCTGCTTTTGATCTCTCATAACATATCAGGATGCTTTATGGCTGTTCTTTCTTCACATGTACATGCCAAACTGGACTCTGTTAGCACAATGCTGAAAAGGCTTTTTCTTCTCTCAGTAATGTCACATGTCATCTCAAAGACAGCTAAAGAAAGGCAAGGGATCTTTTTAGTGCTCTGGCTGTCTCCCTTTTGTGGGTGGAACTGGTAAAAAGCATAAGTTGACCTGGAATTTTATACTGTAATAGGAGATGAAAATGCTGGAGAAGACAGCACTTCAGAAGTACAGTTTTAGCAAAACCTTTACTCAGTATTCACACTCACACTCATTTGTGGTGTGGAAGAAAAATAAACTGAGGCAAAGAAATTCACATCAAGTTGTATGGTGACGTCATAGTATTTGACATTGTGTCATGACTTGAAAAGATATACCACAATATTATTACAATCTTGTGAAATGACCATAATGAACTACAACATTTACTGTAAAACATTTCAGTTTGTTCTGGTTCTGAGGTACCTTTATGGTGGGGAGTAATTTGAAATGTCAGTTTGTGCTAATACATGCTGTATAGTTTGAATATGCCTACATTTGAACCAAAAAAGACTATCTTCTTGCCTTACACTGTGTATATGCTAAGATGCCAGAGTAAGTTAGGGCTCCACATTTTCTAGAAATAAAATATTTTTCCATATAATTTTTTCTGATTATTTATGCTGAACTTTTTGTGTCTCTTTTGTACCTTTAGCAATTATAAACTAAGAGGAAAGAACATTTTTCCCACAACTTTTATGATGTCTGTTTGAAACGGGAATCTACTGGTCCCTTTTTACAAAGGCATAACATTTTGTCACAAATGCTGATTACTACTTTTTATAAGTATTGAAAATGAGGTAACAGTCACTTTTGAAGTCATTTTTGCTCATAGTACAGTAAGGTATTTTAGGATATTTAGGTGTTATAATTCTATATCTGATAACCACTTTTCTAAATGAAAAGTGCTAAGAAAGGTATAAATATAGTTCTATTAAAAACTGGAGCAAAAATGCAGTTTTAAAATTAGAAAAATTAAGCAAGCAGTAATCATCATAGATCAGACATTAGTATAACAGCAGTAGGGTTATATTCTCTCCTGTCTTTCTTTGTCCTACCAAGAGAATTGAATTCAAGCTTTACCTCAATAATTTCCACTCAGACTCACCTCTGGGCATCAATTTCTGGCCATCTTTATCAACAATAACAAAACTGATGGCTTCTGAAAAACACAGAGCAAGTAGAGTATTTTTAAAACCATTGACTTTCAAAACATCTCTGCTTCTTGCATACAATCTAGATAAGTGAACCTTCCAATGAGGAATTTGCTAGGTGGATGTTTGATAGCAAGGTTGTCTTTCTGAAGGAAAATTATGGTCATCTTCAGCTTATATCAGAATGCTATCATCTGAAACAAAATACGTAAGTGAATACTGAAAGTTTACTCTTTAAGAATAGTGCTGTGTTCAAGATTTCTGACATGCTCCAAATATATCATTCAAGACTGAGTTCACTGGTGCACTAAAAAAGTAAACATAGTTGTCTGTGAAAGTTAAAAGTTACTGCTGGCTGATTTAGTCTTCTGATGGAATTTCTTTTCATCATTCTGTTAAATTATCTACATGATTTTCTTTAAGTCATGTCTTATGGACAGCCTTCACTTACCAGATAGTAGGCAAAGTGAGAAACATCACCTACTGCCAAAAAGTGACCACTTATGATGATGCTGTAATTGATCTGGAGTTTGTTAGACCCAGAGAAGCCATAGTAAAGTTATCAAATTGACAGTTTTCCCTACATTTGAAGAGAATTTGTACATGTATCAGAGTTGGCTTCCTGAAAACTTTTGACTGCCAGTGAACTGATTCGAACAATGAAAAGTCAAATCATCATGCCTTCTTTCAACCACTCATTGCTCTCTACAGACCACAAGAAGACCAGAGTTGTCAAATGACGAATATTTGCCTTGTGATTTACAACTTTGCTGGATCCCTTTTTTCCTGTATGGAAATTTTCATAAGTGGTTTGGCAAACGCCTTTAAAATAACTGTGGTATTTGGCAGTAAAAAAGGCTGCAGAACTTGGGCCTGCTGTTTCCATTTTAGTTCTATAGTGAGACTCAGCGATATGAACCAAGTACAAAATTCATAGTCCAAAGACATAAGTTATTAGAAACAAGTTGAGTAAAAAGGAGACATGTGGCTCAACCCACAGAAATTCATTAGACAATGGTTTTCTGAATGCCTGTTCCAAACAATTTGTCAAATCCACTGTTCATTATCATGAAGCCTAATACTGACTGCATACATATATAAATTTACACATCAGTAGCTATAAAAGTGTTTATATTTATCACACAGTACTGTTCATTAGACATAGTGGAGTATGTGAACACACATGTTAGCAATTTATACCAACAAAAATCATTCATTTGTTCACATGGCAGAGGTCTGTGTATTATTAGGAGGAATCCAAATACACTCATTTACTTTATCACTTTATGAAAGGGCAGACAAAGGTCATAAGTGACAATTTCCTGAGTTTTATTTTCCTTTAATTTCAACATATGTCACCAGAAAACATACTCTAACTCAAGGATTTTCAGTGAAAAGCTAAGTTCACTGCTATTACTTATTCATTAATGCTTAAAATTACCAATAGCAGGTGAAGTAGCATTTTGTGATTCAGATGCAGTCACATGCTGCCCATGTGGGATTGACTTCTGAAATACCAGGTCTGACTTCATTGAGAATATTTATGGACTGTTGTGTCTCCCCTACAAGACAGCAGTGGCACAGACTACCACAATCTGTTTCCCCCAGAGTATTTCCCCAGACACCCATGCTAGCAGACTGTTTCAGGGAGGTGTATAGATGGGGTGTATAAAAACAGCACAAGAGGACACATAAATGGCAGCAACCTCTGCAACCAACAACTAACCTCCTCTGAGACACAGGGCCATCCCAGAGTAGTGTGTTTCATACATAAGATCTAGTCCCATGATTAGAGGCGCAGCGTCACTGTAGTGAATACAGAGAACAGCAGGAAAGATTATCTTCAGAATTAATTTATCTCTTTCATATGTTTACCTCAGGTCTTCTGATAATAACGAGTACAACTATATGGGGTGCATGGAAAGCCTCATGGTGATTTCAAAACAGTATTATCTAATATTTGGGATATAGTGATCCTTAGTGAACTGTAGTTCTCTTTGGTTTTGCATGTTTAATGGATTGTCTCTTGCCCTATACTAGAGACAATTTGAAAGCACAGTGGGCTGGGAGACAAGTGGATGGTCTATTTTTTAAAGAGGCAAGTGATGCCGAATGCCAAAGAGCAAAGCCCTTTACTCAAGGAAACAAAAAAATCTTAGAGGTTGTCCCCGAGACACCGTGCCAGAGGCACCATGGTATGAGTCATCAGGGCATCATATACAGGCAAACTGTCAGTATCAGTAGAGGGCCTGCAACCTTTCTTACTGAGAAGCTGAAGAAAGGAATTTTGTACCATTTCCCATTGTGCTAAACAAGAATTTGCCTGGAAGCCTTGCTTGACAGATTGGCCCCTATTCCCACTATGATTTGTGCTACTGTGAAACAAGAGTGCCTAATGCATGGGCCGTAATATAATGACAGCCTAGCTTCAGCTAGGCTGAAAAATGATACACAGATGAAAGCATGGGTTCTGCTCCACCTTTCATGCTTTTCATATTTGCATTTGTAGCGTACACAGACGGGACCCCAGACAGAACTGACAGACAATTAAAAGGCCACTCAATACAAGGAAGTATATCTGCATGACACATGACCTCTGCTAGCAGACAATATTGTAGGGTATAAAACAACTTCTTGCTATCAACCTGGAGTCTAAGAAGAATTATATTAAGCCCTGCCGAGAGGTTAACTTCTTTGCAGCAGGAGCTTTGTTCTGACTGTGTCTTTTTTATCAAAACTTTAGGATTCCTATTTCCTGAGGGAACTTAATCTTTCACATTTGGGTCAGGGGGTATAATGAGGAACACAAAGAAGTAAACACTACAAAAGTCTAGGGGGCAAGTGCGACATGTTTTCTAGAATTTAGTTAAAGGAAATCCTGTCTTATGTGAAGCCTAAGACTGCAAACATGGTGGAAACAAATTTTGCTTTAAAAAGGCTGCTTAGAAAAGTGGTAATATAAAAGATCTTTTTAGATTTTTTAGAGCTCCTAATGGAAAATAAAAGTGACAATATGAGTATTTTAAGTGCACTGTGTTGTGTGTGGATTTTACATGGAGAAATGTATCTTAGGAATGTTCTCATTTCCACCTGATGATCTTGTCTTGTACATTCTAGTAGAAATTCTACAATATGTATCGCTATTATTGTATATGTAAAATTTGAGATTTTAAAAAGTCATTGTTACGTAAAGAGGATGTTTATTTTGGCAAAATGGGAATCTTTGAAACAGTAAAATCATACAGTTCATTTCCACCAGATGTTGAATATCCTCTTTTCTTTTTTTTTTTTTTTGAGAGCTGGGCTATGTACTCTGTAGGAATATAGACAGATGCTGTGTGGCACTTTATTGTTGGATTGCTAGCATATTTATGTTGCATAAAGGGCATTGCAGAATAATGTTTGCAATGTTCTATGCCAAATGTGTTCTGAAATATTTGCAGTATCATAGAACAGATGGAAATTAAAGTAGTATTCAAGCTCAAATCTGTTTCCTTTGATAGTATGATGCAGGGATGGTTTTAAGCAAACTTTCCAAACAAACTTTCTAGGTATTTAAGATATGTAAATATAAATATAGAAAATGCAGTGGTAAGAGATTAAACACATGGAAAATACTCTGGTTTTGAATTTACTTGTACTGAACTAAAAGATAAAATGCTTGAAATGTTGTAACATTGTAACAAAGACCAGAAAACATCTTGTTTATCTGTGTCCATTGTATGTAATTTGAGTGAAATATTTTTCTTCTTGAAACTGTTGTCCAAGCAGAAAATGGGACAAGGGAGTAATTGGCACTCTTCTGATGTTTGATATCTTCCATAATTCCCATTTTGGATGCTGTAAGGCTACATTTAATTTATATGAGGATGAGTTGCTACAAAACTGTGAATGGACATTCTTCTAGAGTTTCAGTTTATTCTGTTAATTTTTGTGGATTTTTTATTGTTTTTATTGCTCATTCATTTTATAATTTAATTTGAATCCATGAAATGTTTTGTTAAAAAAGTCAAATATGAAAAAAAAAAATCCCCACAGAAATGGATTGGTATTTTATCACACAAATATGAAAACATAACAATGGAAAAATATTTATTTTCCAAATTCAACAGTTTTCAATTTGTAAGAGCAGTTGAATAAATTAATGCTAAGTGAGAGTTATTCCACATTTGCCAAAGATAATTTACAACATTTGCCCGCCCTTCCTTTTCTGAGCATCTCCATTTGCATACTAGGTGCAGGTGGACAATGTAAGTTAAACCAGGAAAGCAGAAGAAAGGCTGCGAAGAGAACAAGAATTGTGTAATGTGAGCAGCTGCTGGTAGCAGGTTTGACCAGGAAATGTAAGCAGTAGACAGCAGTTCATACTTTTTCTTCTAGCAGGAATGAGCATACCATCTTCTATTGCCTTTTATGAATTGGTGCTTATGGGAATCTGCCTCCAAGGTGTCTGCAAAGTATTTGAATTCAGAACTAAAATTGGATAGGGTTGTTTACAATGCCTAGTTATTATTGATAGTTATTTCTTGTTAATCATCATTCAGTAATAGTGTGACCTTTCCAGTACAAAATTATTTGGTGAGCCTTGGGGAAACTGCTTCCAGATATTATCTTTAAAATAAATGTTAGCAAAGGAGCAGGCAGTACCTTAGAGCATTTCTGGTATTTTATTTTAAGCATTTGGGATTGGGCTTTAAAAATCAAATTTATTAATCTAACTGTAACAATTCATGTTTCCTTCTGTGTCTTCAATCTACCTTCATTTCAGATAATAATAGAAACTAGATTGCTGCCTTGGGAATAGCAGGAAAAGGCAATGCTACTAATGCTATTTTAAAATTCAAAGGCTAGAAGGTGGGAAGCTGAAACAAGCCTTTATATAAACCGTTAACCTGTTCTGAAACCAGAAGAAAATATAATGGAGAGGCCTGTTGGTTAATAAAAACAGAGAGAGTTTGTAACAACAGCCTTATCTTCATGAGCCTGGACTTCAGGAAACTTACCTGTATATTGTGTTGAAATCATGACCTGAAAATTAGAAACAAATAGGCTTTTTTTTTCTTAATTTAACCTTTACAAAAGTCCACTTTCACAATTTTTAACGTTACATTGTATTATTGACCAGGATGTCACTATGTTTTCCTAATTTGAACTGAACACTTAATTGTGAGTGACACAGGAATGTTCATTATGATAGTTTTTACTTAAGAGACACAGGTCTATACAGCAGGCAGCTCTTTATGTAGGTTAGTAAAGAAGGTAATAAAAAAGAGAATTCATAGTATTGTTAGATTCCTTGCCCTACTGAGAAATATAAGATGATAGGTCATAGTACTGGCCCTTTCTTGGCCTAGAGTATTTCAGATTTTATCTAAAAGGAAATCTACAGAGGATGATTAAGAGAGGTGAGCAAAACAAGGGGAAACATTAAGGCACTTTAAAGCTTCTATGGGAATTTTACTAGCTGAAATTACTTACATACATCTACCTGGAAATTCCTTAGGGAATTATATCAACATTTCTTCCTCTTTTCCCCTTCAACAGAAATCAAGATCAATTCACAAAGCCTTCTACTACTTGACACAAAAAACAAATGTGTTGACATGATTAGCGGTGTTTAGAACACCAGTTCTCAGAAGCAAGAGACTCTACAGGCTGTAGCATTAGTCTGTCAAGCCATCAAGTCAGACCTTTATTCTACCTTTCTGAGACAGAGAGACTTTTAAATTGAGTAATTGTCATTTTCCAGCTTTCAGTGAGGCCAGAAATCACTAAAGATCTCATTTAAACTTTCTGTTCTAGTTCTCAAGCAAATTTACAGCAGAGGTCAGTCCTTTTGCAAGATTTCTGGGGGGAATTCTTCATCATAACAGAATTTTTTTTTTTTTCCATTGTAGCTTAAACTATCTTCCATCATTTTTGCTTGTCATTGCAACCAACTTATTATGACCTTCATATGATAAAAGAATAGTACCAACCATGCCTTTTCTCTGTGTGTTGTACTTCTCAGTATATTATGTAGTTAATATTGATTATAAATCACAGTGAACTTAATGAATGCCTTCCTACTCCTGTACCTCTCAGTGACAGCCATTTCCATACTTTTATCTGGTTTGGAAATTGTACTATTTTTATATTTCTTCCACAGAAAGATTGTGAGTTCAGATTAGTTTTGCATTTACAAATATAACAAAACCAGAAATAACCCAGACAAACTATCTAAGCACAAGATCATGAAACGTGATTTTCTTCTCATTAAAACTAAAAGATCAATAAATGCACATTAACTTAATTATCCTACCAATTGAGTTTGACATGGTAATAGGATTTGACACAGGCTGTGGCAGTGGATCATGTGTATTTTCAATCATTTAAAGATTGAGTTACCTTAAATAATCCAAAAATAATAATTCTTAAAAGTTATGTATTAACTTTATGTAAAATAGATTTTAAACATTGATGAAGAAATTCATAAGCTATTATGTGAAGAAAATAGAAACTGGAAAAAAAAATCCCATTACAAAAAGCAAAGATAGTGTTGATACACAAGGGAGAGCAAAACAAATATATTAAAAACAGATTATGTGTTTCTAACAACATTTCTGTTTAAGTTTAATGCTTACAGAAGGGTACATCTAACTGGTCCATAGGCTGACACTCAGTTTGAAAACAATGTGGCTGTGGTGAAGGCAGGCATATCATCAACCCTCTTCTCTTTCCAAGAACCTGAATAAAAGTATCTCTTGGCATGAAAGAATGGAGGATATTTGACATCCATTTCTTTGCAATCTTTGCAGAGACTATCAGGCAATGTACTCAGTCCCATCCAGAACCAAACACTGATTATGGACCACTAAACACCACTTAGATGGCAATCTAAACTTCACCTCACCTCTGAGTTGAGATGGCATTGAATCATAGCTTCTGAACAAAAAGTTTTGATTTAACAAGACCGTTTTCTGAAGTTTAGATTTCATTATTTTTTAATGATTTTGTTGGTATAGGAACCTCATTTCTTCACACTGAAATGAAATTAAGTTTCTTCGGCTTCCTCCCACCCCCTTCATTTTTCTCTCCTGTTACAATGTATAGCACAAAATAAATACATTTTTGCCATTTGGATTTCAGTTTCAGATTTTAACTAAGGAAACACTATGCAGATTCATACAATGACAAAATTACAATGTCTGTTGCACAATCACAGTAATTTGTTGAGTTCTTTTTTAAGTGAAAGAAATTCTGAATAGGTTCTTGAGAATCAACAGCTGTCATTTTCATTAAAAATAGTAAGAAAAAGAAAAGGTTTGTAAGTGGCTCAGCCTCTATTTCTGCAATGCAAGAAGACCGGAATTGCACCTTAGGCTGCTAAAACTCTCCCTTCATCACTTTCCCTGCCTGTTAGGAGGCACTATTTCTTCTCCAGTGCTGCAATAGGTTTTCATCATCCTAGTACAACTTCCCTCTTAGGTATGGTGCTGGATGTCCTGAGTACATGAGACTGCATGTTTCATTATGAGACCAAGAGTATGAGGTAAGAGTACTACAAAGTGTGTGTGACAGACAGAAACATGATGACATGAAGAGAATAATCAGCAGCAGCTTGAGGTATGAGACTGTACACAGTTTTCATCTGAAGACCTCAAAGCACTTTGCCAAAACTAATTAATTAATTCTCATATCAGCCCTGAGAGTTAATAAATATTACAGATGTTTTCCAGATGAGGTTCTGAGCTCCTTGGGCCATAATACACTCTCTGGATGCCCTGAGGGCTGATGGCTCCCAGGGACTGGGAGTCAGTGGGGCTCCCTAGGGTGTCTTATGGCAGGAGCTGGCAGCCAAGGACCATCCCACCACCCCAGCCAGAAACAGGACATCTCAGGGATACAGGCGGCTCTTGGGGATGGTGCTCTTCCCACCCTTGCTGAGTACTTTGCAGGCTTTTTCCTGAGGATTCAGTCCATATATGAAGTATGCAGCAGAGACGGGAAATTTCCCATGGTTTTGGATAATGATTACCCACTGGTAGGCACATTAATTCTTTCAAAACAAGAAACAACGACAATGGCTATTTTTAGTGGTTACAACCCAGACTATCATATCCTTTAAATTAGATCCAGTTATTTTTCAAGTACATGCTTTAATAGGATTATTTACTTAATGTAAATGCTGTCAATGTAATCTA